>OY992537.1:162631777-162994083 GCA_963921195.1 Pegoplata infirma | reverse complement strand
ATGCTTACTTAGTAGTCAGTTACCATTAATAACCAATTTTTTTACAATTTCTCTGATACTATTCTTTGCATCCTAGCCTCGTTGTTGGAATTACTTCCCTGTTGGTTAACATTTCCTTCAGCGGGTCTACCAGCAGGGTGTTCTTTCAGGAACAGTTCCCTGTAAAGTGTTTGGCTGATCTACATTTACTGTAAAACTACAGTTAACCGGTTCGTCCCAGTGGGTATCAGGTTGGTTGGCTACCATTTAATTTCCTCTCTCAAAAAGTTGGTTCTCTTAGTGTTGCCTATGCTATTGCATGTAAAAACTCTCTTAAACATTAAGAGAACCAATTTATATAAAGTGACATATTGTTTTAGGGCCTATCAAAATCTCTGATATATTCTTTACTCTATGGTTCGTCCATATTCAAAAGGTTTTCTTGACTACGAGTCAGGACCATTTTGAATTTCAGAAAAAACTAACATATGAGCAAATCGCAAAAGATAATAGGTAAAGACAATAAGATATTTTATTCGCTACTCTATGAAGGTATTTCCTAGATCCCAATGAACGCTATTAACATATTCACAGACGGCTCCAAACAATCCATGGGAGCCGGTGCAGGGTTTTCAACGAGTTTGCGAGATTTAGAGAAGACATTATCCTTCCATTGGACTCTAGCATTTTCCAGGCCGAAATAGTTGCCATAAGCAGGGCAGCTTTACAGTTCGGTGATGAGACAAACAGAGAATTTAACATTTACGTTGACAGCCAAGCTGCTCTAAAAGCTCTTAAGAACTTTTACATCAAGTCGAATGTACTTTTCGAATGCTTCGAGAACTTACATAGTTTAGGGAGTATGAACAAGGTGAAACTAATATGGGTACCAGGTCACATAGGTATTCAAGGGAACGAGAGAGCGGACGAGCTCGCGATACAAGGTGTTGACGGTATTGGTATTTCTGTACATATAGATCCACCAATCCAACACTGGAAAGAGCTAACAACAAGTGCGATCAGTAGAAGATTGTGGGCACGCTACAATCTAAGAAAAACTGAATACTTACTCTCACTCACCAGATGGAACTGCCGTGTTCTTACTGGAGTGATCACCGGGCACTGCCTAATAGGTTATCATAGAAAGAAAATGGGACTTATTTATGATGCCAGCTGTAGAGAGTGCGATGAACCTAACACTGAAGAAACGGTCGAACATATTCTTTGCCAATGTCCTGCTTTGGCCAGAACCCGATTGCACATATTAGGCAGACATGACTTCGAGAGCTTGGAAACGGTTTCGAATGTCGACCTAAGGCAAGTAGTACAATTCGCGATGAGGACAAACGCGTTCTATCAGCGTCGCTGAGGAATTATTGTGGTTTCGCTATGGACCATCCGGTCTATGTGATATTTTATGTGAGCAAGAATCCAAACATTTCCAGAAACTAGTCTCAAACAAAATAAACCCTTGAAATAATTTTTGAAGAAAAAGAGAGGAAACCAAAAAAGAACATGCAAGATTTTATGAGCAGAACCTCAAAATCTACTCAAGATTCAGCAACTCAACAATCCCTTAACACAGATAGGCGAATATACTCATCTTTTTAACTAAGTAGTTTAAAATTTCCAACTCTGAAAATCCTACCTCCACCTAGTCAGAAAAGATAAATAAGACTGACAAACGAGATAGGAAAAAAAATAAAAATAGATTTAAGGTATGTAATCGAAACAACGGTATTAAAATTACTTTGGAACCCTCAGTATAGATCTTATCATGGAAAAGATGTCAAAAATAACAAGATTTCCGTTGCGATAATGCAATAGATAAATCTAAAACAACAACCGCTGAGGCCCAACGTTGGGCGCCAGTTATGTAACGCTCGCAACCCACGAGTGAGCCCTACCTCTTTGAACACACACGCTACCTATCTTTGCCGGCCGTACTCAGGGTATTGGGGTGGACTCAAGCCTTCTTGGAGGTAGGTTGGAAGCAGCTACAAGTCGATATCATTATACCCAAATAATAAAACACGTGTTAATGTTAACATTCTAATCAAGACTGACTTTTATTTCATTTGTTATTCATATTCAGTTTTCAACAGAGTTGCCAGATTATATCAATTAGTTCATTAAAAGGTAATAATATATTAAGATGCGACAGCTCTTCCCTGGTAATTATTGTTTTGTCTGCTTGTGATAATCCTTAAGCCGCTCCGGCTCTTTCCTTGGTCGTGCTGACCTTCGCAATGATTCTGTTGGTTGCAACTTCTCATTAGTAGTCGAAGTGGCTTTGGTGTTGATCGGTATTTCTGGAAGAATATTCGTTATTACCGAAGATGCTGAATTTGAAGGGTTTCTAATCTGGATTGGTGACGACTCATTAACAGGGATATCCGTTTGGATTGTTGGTCTGGCTGGATTGTCAGTGGATTCGATGACTCTAGTAGGCGGTGTTGATGATTCATAAACAAGGGTATCTGCCTGTGTTGTTGGTCTGGCTGGGAACGGGATGGGCACGCTGACACTCGTCTTTGTTGTTGCTGGGACTTGTATTGGGGTGTTCACTGTTTGTGGTAAGTTCGCTTTAGAGCTGTTTCCAATCTTTCGCATTTGGTCCACATGTCGTTTCCACACTCTTCCATCATCCAGTTTGATTTCGTAGTGCAATTTTCCGAGTTTTTTAGAAACTGAACCGAATCTCCATTTTTCCTTTGTAAGATAATCGCGAACGGCAACTCTATCCCCTTCGCCAAAATTTCTTGGTGTTTCCGTGGTAGGTAAAACGTTTTTCTCTTCTGTAGGTATCATGAGGTCCAGTTTAGTTTTAATTTGTCGACCAAACATGAGCTGCGATGGGGATTTTTCTGTAGCTTGGTGGATGGATCGTCGATAAGCAAGTAGGATATTGGCAATCTCTTTTCTCATTTCTGATGGCTTGCAGTTCACAGCATTTAGCTTGTTCTTAATAGTTTGGACGAACCGTTCTGCTTGCCCATTTGTCGCAGGATGGTATGGTGCCCCCATTCTATGAATGATTCCGTTCGATCGCAAAAAATATTGAAATTCTTCCGACGTGAATTGTGTTCCGTGATCGGTAACAAATATATTCGGAAGTCCAAATGTAGCAAATATGTCACGGCAAATTTTGATTGTAGATTTAGCAGTAATATCCGGTAATATGTGTACTTCAGGCCACTTACTAAACGCGTCGACCAAAATAAACAAATATTCTCCTTTGAATGGCCCAGCAAAATCAGCGTGTACTCTATCGAAAACGTTTGTTGGTGGGTTCCAAAAATGTGTAGGCATCACTTTTGCGGCTTCTGGCCGAACCGATTGGCATTCGAGGCAATTGGATACTAACTGTTCAATGTCCCGATCAAGTGCTGGCCACCAACAATAAGCTCGTGCTAGTGTTTTCATTTTCGTCATTCCAAAATGAGCGGAATGTAATTCTTTTAACACTCGTTGTCTGAGCTCTTTCGGGATGTACACCCGAATACCTCGCAGTAGACACCCCCTTTGGAGCCCAAACTCTGTTTGTACAATGTTGAAACGGTGTTGGCGATCGCACTCTCGCCCAACTTTTAGATAATTACGTAATACTTTGGTTTCTTCATCTACTTCCGTATTTGCTCTTAGTTCTTCCACTGTTACTGGTAAATTTTCAATCATGTTTAGTTCAACCGCATTTATGTCTTCATTGTCATCATCAAAGAGGTTAGTTTCAATACCATTTAAGTCGTTTTCGTTCCATTTCGTTAAACGTGACATTGCGTCAGCGTTTCCATTCTCTTTAGATGTTTTAACTCGTATATCGAAGTTGAAAGATTCCAAAAATATAGCATAATGTTGCATGCGCGACGTTGACAGTAGGGGGAGACCTTTTTTTGGAGAAAAAATTTGCGCCACTGGTTTGTTATCTGTTACGAGTATGAACTTTCTACCAAAAAGGTACTGATAGAAACGACGAACGCCAAATACAATTGCGAGTGCCTCTTTGTCAATCTGACTATATTTCTGTTGTACTTTAGAAAGAGTTTGGGAAGCAAATTGTATCGGCCTTTCAGTTCCATCTTGCATCTGATGACTAAGCACGGCACCAATTCCATACGGGCTTGCGTCTACAGCCAAAACTAATGGCAACTTTGGATCGAAGTGTGTCAAAATAACATCCGACTGCATTTGCTTTTTTACTTCTTCTAATGATTTTTTACAACACTCACTCCATACAAATTCGACATTCTTTTGCAATAATCGGTTTATTGGGTATAGAACTGTGCTTAAATTCTTAAAAAAACGTCCGTAATAGTTGATTAAACCCACTAATGATCGAACTTCATCTTTGTTGACAGGTGTTTTAAGTTGTTGAATTGCTTCGATTTTGGATTTAATTTTGTGTATTCCATCTTTATCAATCAAAAAACCGCAATACTCTATAGAGGGTTTCATAAAATTCGATTTCTCTAAGTTCACGCGCATGTTGTGTTCATTTAATCTTTTGAATACTTCGTCTATTCTACGTAAATGTTCTTCATCTGTTTCAGCCGTTATTTTGATGTCATCAAGAAACACCGATACACCGGGTATGTTTGCCAAAAGTTGTTCCATAAACCTCTGCCATATGGCGGGAGCGCTAGCGATACCAAACATCATTCGTGTCGGCTGATACAAGCCCTTATGTGTATTCAAGGTCAAATATTTTCTATCTTCGGGGTGTATTTCCAGTTGAAGATATGCTCGAGACAAATCTATTTTAGTGAACTTTTTTCCGCCTGCCATTGCTGCAAAGAGTTCGTCGATTGTCGGTAAAGGGTGTTCATCCACTTTCAATGCCGGGTTGATTGTAACTTTATAATCTCCACATATTCGGACAGAATTATTTTTTTTCTTGACCACTACAATCGGTGTTGCCCATTCACTGTGATTCACCTTAACCAAAATGCCGTCATCTAATTGTTGCTGTAATTCTTTTTCTAAGGCTTCTACTAATGCAAAGGGTACTCTACGTGCTTTAATAAGTTTTGGTGTTGCTTCTTCGCGTACGTGTAACCGTGCTTGAAACTCTGTAATCTTGCCTACTGTCTCAGAAAACAACATAGGGTACTTACTAACCATGTACTGCACTTGTTTCTCCATCTCAATGTTGTTGTTTGTCGTATCTGCATCCAGCTTGTTCACTGGCAAATGATCTTGAATGATTTTTGCCCAATTTAATTTTATATTTCTTAGCCAATCTCTTCCCAACAGTGCTGGACGATTTCCACGAACCACGTACATTTTAAGGACTTTGGAGACACCTTCTGCCGTCACCCTTACCCATGTATATCCAATGCATTCCACTTGTTGATTACAATAATTGTAAAGTTTGATATTTGTATTCTGTATTTTTATTTTGCCTAAAATTCTTTCCGCATCAACCAGACCAACAACCGTCACAGCCGCCCCTGTATCAATTTCAAATTTAAACCAATGATTATTTACTAATAAAGAATGAAACATTTTGGAACTACCATACCTGTCACGAACACTGTTGATCAATTTTATATTACCAAGACCATCCTCCATTTCCTTCAATTCATCTTCATCGTAAGCTTCTTGCGTTGTCATAGTGTGTACTCCCTTTTTCTCTTTCATACACACCCGTCTTAGATGCCCTTTGATGTTACAGAAACTGCATATTGTCTCTTTGTGTTTGCATTGGTGTGAAATATGAGCGGTGCTGCCACATCTATAGCATTTTCTTTGAGAATTTTTTTCTTGTTTTCCTTTGTTATATTGTTCATCACTTTTCTTTTTAAACGTTCTCATCACATTTACCGCGTTATGTGTGTTGCTGTTTAGTTCCACGCCACCTTTTTCCGCCATTTCTGCAGCTTCAGCCAGTTCTTTTGCTTTATTCAATGTTAAGTCCTTTTGCTCTAACAATCTGCTCTGAATCAATTGATTCCTCAATCCAAACACAAACTGATTCCGTAGAGCTTTCTCCATGTATTCACCAAAATTTCACGTTGCTGCCATTCTTCTTAGCACCACGACATATTCGGCACAAGATTCTCCATCTTCTTGTTTTCGTAAATAAAACCGATAATTTTCCAAAATTTCGTTTGGGGCTGGGTCAAAATGCTCCTCAAGTACTTTTGTAATTTCCTTGTACGACATATCTTCCGGCAACTTAGGTAGTACTTTATCACATAAAGTATTGTAAACTTTTGCACCCATGTAGTGCAACAAATAGTTACGCTTTTGAGCATCCTGACCACCTATAATAGTCAATGCCGTTTCAAGCCTTTTTACCCAGCGCTTCCATGTTGTAAGTTTTGGATCAAACGCCTCAAATACAAATTGAGCACCTGGTGTAGTCATAACTATATCCTCTAATTGGTTTGGTTCAATTTTTAATTCCTCTTGATTTGGCATTTAATTTATCCTCGTCGCCACTAATAAAACACGTGTTAATGTTAACATTCTAATCAAGACTGACTTTTATTTCATTTGTTATTCATATTCAGTTTTCAACAGAGTTGCCAGATTATATCAATTAGTTCATTAAAAGGTAATAATATATTAAGATGCGACACCAAATGATAGTGTTTGTTTTATTGCGATCCTTAGTAAGACCGTCCGAACCGGATAGTATATGTTTGAAACTAGGGAATAAATGTAGTAAAACTGCATTTACAGTTTTTAATTATGTGATCCTACTTTCTATTAACAGGACATCAACATTTTTGAGGATCGCTTGTAATAGTATTAAACTAATAGATCTTATTTGATCCGTAAAATGGTTGTATCAACCAATGATGGCGTTCAGCAGAAAAAGCTGCTACTCAACTGCTCCTCAACATTCTGCTGAATGTTGAGGAGCAACATTTTTTGGTACGGTTGGCAATTTCTGCCTGGGCATTCATAGAATGTTTTACACTTGCTGTTTTTGAGTGTTTAAAAAGTCTTTGTTCTGTGTCAACTACGTTATTATTCTGTTAGTGGTGTTTGGTTTAAAAACTACTTTAAGGTCATAAGTGTGAACCGAACATTAGAATCAATCATAGTATCAATAAAACTTTGCTGCACCAAAATATAGAGATTCTCATACACTCAAAAAAATACGTTAGTAGATTTACTAATTTTTTTTTGCTAATGCTAGTTAGCTAACTTTTAGCAAATTTTTAGTTGAGATTAGTATGTTAGCAAAAAATTCTTGTAAACTTCATTTAGCACATTAGCAATTTTAAACAAACTTTGAACTAATTTCTTTTGCTAAATTTGAAATTGAGTTGACAACATTTCTACAAGATATTTTGCTAACATTAGCAAAAATAAATGGTAAATTTTTTTTTATTTTCAGAAAACTTAAAATGGCGCTATCTCGGAAACTAAGCCAGATAGAGCAAAATGGAGGGCATTTTTGGTTCTTAGAATCTCCATACTCTCGCGGGTCCTCTTCACATGTGTGGACCCTAATGGGACCTAACTTTGGATCCAAAAAAGTTAGCATTCCCGAAAATTTTAAAATGCTCATATCTCGGTAAATATTGCCGACACAACAAAAAGTCCAAAAGAATTTTTGTAGCTCTCAACACATAGAACAAGACCGCAAAATAACCAAGAGCTCTCCGAGTAATATTTTTGAAGTTATCGAGTTTTTTAATTCTCAAGACCCCAGTGATCCCCTAAAATCACGTATCTCAAAAACTAAGCAAGGTAGAGCGAAACGGACACAAATTTTGGATCAAAAACTATGACGATTTTTAAGGAACCCAACTAGGTCTAGGCCCATCGGGGTCTGGACCTATTGGGTCCGAACCCAATGGGGTCCTCAAATGTGTATGAACTAAGTTGAAATAAAAATTATTTTAGTTAACTAATTTTTAGCAAAACGTTTTTGCTAACTTTACCAAAAAAATTGTGGGTTCAAAATCAGCAAATTTTCTTGTAGGTTTACAAGCTTTTTTTGCTAACTTTACAGTTTTTTTTTTTGAGTGTACAAAAATTCGAGTGGGTTGAAGTCCATAGAGTACATGGGTGGAGCAAATTTTCTTTTTTTATGGAAACCGTCGGGGCACTGAAAAAAATAACTATACTGAAATTAAATAAACACTGTTATTAATTTAAGAACACAATTTTTTTTATAATTTACTTCAACTTAACTTAATATAAGGTGGTTTTACTTAAAACAAAGAAAATAAACTTGAAGATAGTACATGCAAATACTTAAAAAAGCACAAAAGTTTTCCTTAATTTGTTTTTTTAAATTAAGTTAAATATTCTTTACATTAATGGCGGATTGATTGCATTTGAGAAAAAAAGGGTTTATTAAAAAATTTTGTTTTACTTAAAAGAAAAAAAATTAAATTGTGTGCAAAAAAAAATAAATAAGTACGTTACTTACTTAAAAATAGTATAGACATTTTCAAGACATTGAATCAAATAAGTACTAATCTTTAATTCCAAAACGCATTTTCTTTAATTTAATCAATTTTTGTTTTAAGTTAAGAAAAAAGTAACCTTTATTTTATTGATTTCATTGACTTTATTTGAATCCATTTCTTCATCAGTTTAAGAAAGAATTGACTTAACTTAAGAAAAAAATACTTGAAGTATTTTGGGGACCCCATCTGGGGGCCCATCTAAAGACCCCATGAGACCCTAACTTTAAATCCAAATTTCGATTTTCGCGGAATTTTCAAATGCCTATAACTCTGCAAATACTGCAGATACGAAAAAAATTCCAAAGGCATTTTTATAGTCCTTAACTTGTAGAATATGACCACCGAAGACCCGAAAGCTCTCCGAGTTATAGTTTTCGAGTTATTTCATGATCCAATTTCTCAAGACCCCATTCCCAGATCTCGAAAACTAAGCCAGATAGAGCGATTCTGACCAAAATTTTGGATCAAAATCAATAGTGACCCTATAATAGTGTACGCACATACTCATGGGCGGACCCCATATGTTGGGGGCCCGTAGGGTCCTCACATTGGGACTCCATAGGGTCCACAGAATCCGTAAGTTTAAGGAAATTTTTACTTATTTTAAAAAAAATATTTTTCCTCTGGATAAAAACAATTAAACTTATAATAAGTACAATTTTACTTACTTTTAAGATATATTTAAGTAAATGCATTACTATGTTTTAGGAAAAAATATACTTGGAAGAAGAATTAAAATCTTTGGAGCCCTCGCATACCCTTCTTTTTTTAAATTAAGTTCAACATGCTTTAAAAATGGTAAAATTTTTTTTCAGTGGGATGTTTTATATATTTTACACTAAAAAAAAACTGTAATGTTAGCAAAAAAAGCTTGCAAACCTACAAGAAAATTTGTTGATTTTGAACCCACAATTTTTTTGGTTAAGTTAGCAAAAATGATTTGCCAAAAATTAGTTAACTGAATTTTTTTTTATTTCAACTTAGTTCATAAACATTTGAGGACCCCATTGGGTTCGGACCCGATAGATCCATACCCCGATGGGCCTAGACCTAGTTGGGTTCCTTAAAAGTCGTCATAGTTTTCGATCCAAAATTTGTGTCCGTTTCGCTCTACCTTGCTTAGTTTTTGAGATACGTGATTTTAGAGGACCACTGGGGTGTTGAGAATTACAAAACTCGATAACTTTAAAAATATTACTTGGAGAGCTTTTGATTATTTTGCACTATCTGGCTTAGTTTCCGAGCCATTTTAAGTTTTCTTAAAAAAAAAAAAAAACTTACAATTTATTTTTTTTAATATTAGCAAAAAAACTTGTAAAAATTTGGTAAACTCAATTTTAAATTTAGCAAAAAATATTAGTTCAAATTTTGTTTAAAATTGCTAAAGCCCCTATGACACTACATTTTTTTTGTATTTTATTTTTTATTAATTGATAGAATGAAACAGCAAAAGAAGAAATGAAAAAGAAACATAAAATAAACAAACAAATAGTGATGATTACTTTCATTTAAATAAAAACCCGCTGAATAAATACCAAAAACCGTCAAAAAAGCAAAAAAGTCGCTTCATTTAATGAAAAACAGAAAAGTTGGCAACACTTAATATCATTAATGCGTAAATGTCAAAAAAATATGTAAAATTTTTAAATTTTTTTGGACATTCAATCATTTGATAACCAAATTAATCGATAACACAAGAATAAAATTTGACGTTTACTGTTTTTTTTAGTTTGCTTTTACTCTTCACACTTGTTCAGGTTTCCTATGGCAGGCGCGGATCCAGGGGGGGGGGAGAATGGGATTTCTCCCCCCCCAAAACGATTTCAAAAGAAAAAAAAAGAGAAAGGAAAAGAAAAAGAAAAAAAGGAAAAGAAAAAAGAAAAGAAAAAGGGAAGGGAAAGGAACAAGGATCGAAAGAAAATGACCAGGATGTATAAAAATCCTTTGGAGAGATATATGTATGTGTGCTGATGATTTTCGTCAGCACACACAGCCTCCATCCTAAGAAATTTTTTTACATACTTGGGATAAAATGTTTCGGAATTATAGAAAATTCATTTGAAAAACTTAAAAAAAAGTCGTCGACATTTTCTAACCAAATAACTTTCTTAAAGAAAAAGTATTATATTTTTATAGAAAAATGTCTCAGAATTCCAGACTTTATTTTTAGAAAATGTTTTGTTACTTATTTGACTCTGAATGTAAGAATTTTTTTATTGAATAATTATCTAAAATTTTTAGAAAAATATCTTATAACTTTTCTTAAGGAAAAATTCCTCAGCAATTGAGAATTTTTCCTTAGAAAAAATGTTTCAGAGTCGGCAAAGAACTTAAAAAAAATAAAAATCTCAGAATTGGAAAGATTTCTACAGGCAAAATGCTCAGAATCTGAGTTGTTCTATAAGGAAATATATTTTTTTTTCTCTTTAAGATATCTTTTAGATCTGCTAATTTTTCTATATGAAAAGTTTATCAAAACCTATTATTTTCTTGAGAGATTTTTTTTTTGTATAAAAAATCTTTTAGATTGAAATTTTTCTGTTGGAGATTTTTTTGATGAAAGTTTTTCTGTTGGAAAATCCTGGGAATTTTTCTACAGGAAATGTGTCTCTTAATATGTAAATTTTTCTAATAATAATAATTATTTTATAAACAAAGGTTAAAGAATCTTAGAAATTGTCTTAAAAAACATTAGCTGGCATTAAAACCGTAAAATTTTTCTATTAAAAAATGCTATAAAATTTAAGATTTAATTTTTAAAAAAGTGTATCAAAATTTCTTCATAAAATGTTTTAGAAACTGATAATTTCTTAGTATCTGATAATTTTCTTTTACAAAATGTGTTTCAGGATCTGAAAATGTTTGTGTACGAAATAGTTCTTTGATTCGGAAAATTACTTTAAAATATGAGAATCAGAATTCAGAATTTTTTGTAGAAAGAATATCTCAGAATCACAGATTATTTCTATAGAAAAAATTTAGAAATCTGAAACATTTTCTTTAAGAAAATTTTGAATCTGAGAGTTTTTTAACAGAAAATATGATTTAAGAATTAAAGAAATTTTTTTTATCAAAGTTTAGAATCTGAACATTTTTATAAAGGAAAATATCTGAAAATATTGGAGTTTTAGTATAAATTTTTGTTTAGAAAAATATGAATTTTTAAATAGAAGTTAACGTGTCTATTCATAGTTGTAACTGGCTATGACAGTCACATTTATTATTTCAAGCTCTTTGTCTCCCGCTCTTAAAATTTTGGAATTTGATAACAGAAGGTACGAAAACTGTTAGACGAGGAAAATACCATAATGTTAAATTAACATTGTTGGTTTGACAAATAATGATAACTTTTTATATCGAAAAAGCGCTTAATAAATTTTGAAACAATGTAACAATTTATAATTATTATGGTAATATTATTTAAGAAATGCCTTTAAAAGTGTTTAAAACAAATTGTCAGCAAATAAAAGGTCATTGGATTTCCCGATTACCACCAAAAAAAAACTTTTTTTACAGCTAGATGAAAAAAAAAACGCTAGCTTTAGTCTGAAAATCGCCAAATTGCAATATTTTTTTTTTATATCGAACTTAAGGGATTTTTTTTGATTTGTTTAAACGTCCAGTTCGATGGCGGACTTAGCAAAGGGAATTTAAGAGAGCGTTTAACAGAAGAAGGGAGACTTCACACATCTTTAAGTATTGATAGTCTTTGATTATTTGACTGTAAACGGTGTTATTTATGAAGTAAACCGGTCTGTCAGGATTCCCTCATTTTAACAACACCCCCCCCCCCCCTTCTATATCAAACCGAACTTCATGGCTTTCCGATCTCATAAACTTTTTTTGCAAAAAAAAAAATCTCCCCCCCCAAACGAAATTCCTGGATCCGCGCCTGCCTATGGTGATATATTTGCACTGTTCACATAAATTTCATCAATACAAAAAAAATCTAGTGTCATAGGGGCTTAATGCGCTAAATGAAGTTTACAAGATATTTTTGCTAACATTCTAATCTCAACTAAAAATTTGCTAAAGGTTAGCTTACTAGCATTAGCAAACAAAATTAGTAAATCTACTAATGTATTATTTTGAGTGTAAGCAAAAGAAAAGTTTAATTTTATTTTTCATTTTGTTGGAAATTTTCCGATTTTGAAGTCAAAAAAGGAACCAAAAGAAATTTGCCCTACAGATACAATCCTTTTGTATGTTATTATTGACCTAAAATGGCAACTTTTCCGACCCCGACAATATCTAAAATAGAAAAAAGGAAAATTAGCTCCACCCAAAATTTTTTCCAAATTTTAAAAAAATCGATTAAAAAAATAATGAGTTAAGTTAAGAGATAACATGTATTATATATTTTGGAGGGTACTTTGAACAAGTATTTTAAAACTTCTGAAATTTTTATTAAACAAAACTTTTATTAATACATCAAAAGCATTAAATATTCAAAAAAGTATGGGTATCCAGTAGAGATGGGCGCGTGAGTGAATTTTGACTCACGCACGCTCACGCTCACGAAATAAAAATATTGCTCACGCACGATCACGCACGAAATTATTTTTTCTGCTCACGTTCACGCACGCTCACGTGAGTAACTAAAATGTTTCTCACGCTCACGAAATAATAACGCTCACGGAGACTTACGAAATTAAAATTAACAAATTTTCTTTTTACTTTTTTTCGATTTCTTGCACAAAAAGTATTGATTTTCCTTAAAACAATTATAAAAATTAATTTAAATCACAATTTAGTATAAATTTCCCTCTAAAATCAATATAATGACGATTTCTTTTAAGTGTTTTCTGTTTCAAACAGCACAAAACAATCACGCAAACTCACGAAACAAAAATTACTCACGCACGCTCACGCACGAAACTATTTTTTCCAATCACGCGCACTCACGATCACGTGAGTAAAAATAAAATTCACTCACGATCACGCGTGATTCACGCGTGAATCACATGAATCACGAAAAATTCGTGTCACGCGCGCATCTCTAGTATCCAGTACACAGTACCATATCTTGCATCGAGTTTGGTAGGATGTTTACTGTAATATTTCGTAGTAGGAAAGACTGGGCCAAGAAGACTTACTGGAAAATTACATGGATGGATCCAGTACCCTAAATGGCTCTGGGAGCTAGAGTCTAGGTCTGGTTGGTATTTGGACGATGGATCAAAATCTCTGTAAGCTAGTGTTATATTGGTTATTATTTAAGCTTCAAGAAAGTTTTATTTTTCAGAAATCGCAATTAAATTCAGAAAAGATCAACTGAAATTAAAAAAAAAGCTCTACTAAATTTAGAAAAAAAAATCAAATTTAAATTTAGAAAAGCCCACTTGAATTTTAAAAAGCCTTAAAAAGTCCAATTGAAAAATCAAAAAAGATCAATTAAAATTTTTATGTGAGTGTTAGGGTATAAGATAGTCGGATTAACTACAATTATCTTTCTTACAATTAGTAATTTCTAAAAAAATCAAGTCGTACAAATATGAATTCATAAACGTTAATTCAAACAAATCGCCACCTACCGAATAAATAAACAATTTAACACATTAACAACTTAACTACTGAAGTTCAGCACTTAAAAGCATTTGAAGTTTATATTTTACCACATTTACACTGCACAGAAAAAATTTGAAACGAATTTCAATCAACAAAAACGCGGATTCAATCAATTTTTTGATTGAAACTCCTCCAATTAAAAAATTTGTTATACCAATCATCAAATTGTAGGTGATTGATTGAAAATTATTTCAATCAAACATTTTTTCGATTTTGATCAAAAATTTGATTAATTTTTTGTCTAAAGTCAATCAAAATAATGATTGATTTAACAAATGAATTGTAAGGTTATGACAAAATTATCAAAAATTTCATATTTTTTGCTTTCCTATATGTTCCAAACAATAAAAAAAAGTAAAACCCTATTATTTTGTATATTTTTGAATTATTCTTTTCAAATAAATTAAACCGAAAAAAAATTTTGTATGTTGAAAAAAATTTCAATCAAAACATTGATTGACTTATTTTAATTTTGTTGATCAATAGATTTAATTGAAAATTTTTAGCCAATAATTTTTTGTGTGTGCACAGCAATCAAAAAATCATTTAATTATAAATATTTTTATACCCTCCACTCTAGTGATAGAGGGTATATATAAGTTTGTCATTCCGTTTGTAACTCATCGAAATATCGGTCTGGGACCCCATAAAGTATATATATTAATGAAGCCCGATCGATTCTAAGACATTCTAGCGATGTCCGTCTGTCCGTCTGTCTGTCTGTCTGTCTGTCTGTCTGTCTGTCTGTCTGTCTGTCTGTCTGTCTGTCTGTCTGTCTGTCTGTCTGTCTGTCTGTCTGTCTGTCTGTCTGTCTGTCTGTCTGTCTGTCTGTCTGTCTGTCTGTCTGTCTGTCTGTCTGTCTGTCTGTCTGTCTGTCTGTCTGTCTGTCTGTCTGTGGAAAATGCTGTCGCGGACAAAATATTGCACAGAGATGACTGAAACTTAACATATTTATTGGAAGTTCTCCCGAGAAGTTTGGTATTGCATTTGAGCGATATCGGTTCAGAGGTTCAAAAGTTATGAACGAAAATGAAAGCACACCTCAAAAATTTAAGCATTCAACATAACCTAAAAATACAAAATGCTTTAATTCGGCTTCTGGTTGACATATGTGAACATAATTGAACACCAAATGGTATTTTAACAAGTACGAACATATTTTTTGACAAAAAAAAAAATCGCGGATTTTTTTTCGCGGAATGTTTTTTTTGCGGAATTTTTTTTTTCAAAATTAATTTCCTTTTAAATAAAGTTTTTTGCAATAATCTTTTTCAAATTGTGGAGGGTATCACTACATTCGGCAAGGCCGAATTTAACTTTTTTACTTGTTTTTTAATAAATTCAACATAATCGACAACTGAAAACAATATCCGTCGTCTTGTCGTAGCCAAATCGAACCCACGACTAGACTAGCACGTTACCAACTACAGGGCCCCCCTAAAGGTGTTGTATTATTGAAATTTGTACATTAGTAACAGCACACGATGAAACTTTCGACGTTTCATGGAAACAACACGACAAAAAAAGGAACAACAAGAAAACACACAAGCAAAGTAAAAGAACAAAAAAAGTTTTTTAGCTGAACGTTTTATAAAGCAAAATACATAAATAAAATGGTTAACATTTTCCAATTTTTTTATATTTTGAACTTAAAATTTTCCTTAGATTTAATTAAAATAATTTTAACAAAAAAAGACGACTGCAAAGTCTTTTTTTGTTAAAATGTTTTGTTTTCATTTCTTTTCTTCACAATAAAACGAAAAAATTTCCATTCTTACTTGTGAAAAGCAAGAAGAAGCATATTTTTCGCGGATACATCCCTGTTTGCATACTACTTATATGTACTGTGGCAAAAACCATGTAAACAACACTCAAAATAAAACACTTGTCCAATCAGCAGAAAAATCTGCTACTTTCCATTAAAAAATATTCGAACTTTTATAAATCCCCAATCATCGTTGTTTTTTTCTGTACAAATTTTTGGTTATTTATTTAATTTTCGTGTTTTAATTGCGACTGACCAAGTAAGTTATCGAGGGCGAATATTCAAAACTTTCTATCTGCAATGATATATGTAACATAGCAGATAGCAAGTTTTGAATACTAGCCCTCGTTATGCATCATGAATATTATTCCATTCACAGAAAAAAACGAATTGTGATATTTATGAATACAATTATTTTTTCACTGAAAGTGCTCCTATACGGAAATCTGTAATATCAACAAACGTTTGTAAATTTGGATTGTTGAAAAAAGAATTGATAAATGAGATTGTAATAGTTCTCTTTAACTATTATTTGTATTGACAAACCTACAAAATCTTATTTTTTTTTCAACAAAGAAATTCAACAAACACAAACACAATTTGTAACGTAAAAAATCTTATTTTTGTTTAAAATTACTTAGAATAGGATAAATCTATACGAAAAGTGTATCAGAATCTGACAATTTTTCTATTTTAATTTGAGACATTTTTCTTAACAGAAATTTTTCTGTGCAAAAAATGTGTTGGAATCTAAGAATTTACGGAAATGCTTCAGGATCTAAGAATTTTTCTATACAAGTCTGAGATTTTTGGTATAGAAAAATTCACTATACGAAAAGTTTTTAGAATCGGAGAATTTTTCAATACGAAAAATGTCTCATAGAATCTTAGAATTTTTCAGTGCGAAAAATGTTTCAGAGAATCTCTGAATTTTTCAGTACGAAAAATGTCTCAGTTTGAATTTTTTTTTAAACGAAAAGTGTCTCAAAAGCTTTGAACTTTTTCTAAACGAAAGTGTCTCAAAAGCTGTGAACTTTTTCTATACGATAAATGTCATTGAATCTTAGAGTTTTTCTGTACGAAAAATGACTTACAATCTAAGAATTTTTCTGTACGAGAAATGATTAATAAATTTAGAATTTTTCTACAAACAAAATGTTTCAAAATCAAACAACTTGTTCTTAGAACCAGAATTTTTCTATACGAAAAATGTCTCACAATCTAAGAATTTTTCTACACGAAAAATGTCTTATAATCTGAGAATTTTTTTACACGAAACATTTCTGAGAGTTAGTGAGTTTTTCTGTACAAAAAATGCCTCAAAATTTGAGAATTTTCTTGCGAAAAATGTTTTAAATCGTGAGTATTGTAAAAATCTTTCTATGTTAAAAATGTCTTGGAATTGTAAATTTTTATACCCTACACCACACTGTGGTACAGGGTATAATGAGTTTGTGCTGATGTTTGTAACTACCCGAAATATTGGTCCTAGACCCACTTTTAAGTATACCGATCGACTTAGAATCACTTTTTGAGTCGATTTAGCGATGTCCGTCCGTCCGTCCGTCCGTCCGTCTGTCTGTCCATGTAAACGGTGTAAACACGATACAGGTCGCAATTCTCGATCAATTGACTTGAAATTTAAAACTTAAGCCTCTTTTGGCCCAAGGACGAAGCCTATTGAAATTGGAAAAAATCGGTCCATATTTAGACCTAGCCCCCATACAAAGGTCCTCTTTAGTTTTGGCTCAAATGACTCTAATAGTCGCATTTTAATAGGTATCTTTTCAAAATTTGGCAGGATATAATGTTTTATACACACAAATCACCATTCCGAATTTTAAAGAAATCGAACCAGTTCTTCTAGTAGCTCCCATACAAACCACCTTCCCGATATTCACATAAATCTCTCAATTTTCATGAAAATTGAAAATATTTAATTAAAATTCTGTTTGTGTATGTTAAACGCGTACTTTAATAATCTTATCAAATCTAATTATCATCGGACCATTTTGGACTTAGGTCCCATGTGGAAATTTCGCCCGATATTCAGTTGAAGCGATTTATTGTCAACAAAAAGAAGCCTATTCCACTCAAATTTGATTAGTGATTGCTTTTTACACTTATTAAAGATTTGACAAAATATAGATCTAATCAGTCCATGTTTGAACTTGGGACCCATGGTCCGGGAAACTCTGGTGTAGGGTATTATATGGTTGGTCTTGACCGACTATAATTTTCTTACTTGTTTTGTTTAAAAACTATAAAACTAAAAATTTTTTGCAAAATTTAAGGAGTCTTTCGTTCCAAAAATGCCCCAAAATCTTTGTTTAATTTAGATAATATGTATCTTAGAATCAGAGAATTTTCTATATCAAAAATGCTTTTAGAAGTTTTCTGCTTAAACATGGTTTATAATCCAAAAACTTTTTAAATGTATATGAACAATTCAAAATTGTGCCCAGAATTTTAAGTAAAATATGTTTGAGACAATTAAAAGAAAAGTTGCATAATTTTTCAAATTCTTTTTTTTAAAAAAAAATTCGATGTTGAGGCGAAAAAACAAAATTAAAAGAAGTTTGAGAAAGGAAACAGCTTCTAATTTTTGAAAATTCGATATCTTTTGAACGGGTTTTCAAAAAATCTGAAAATTTACCACAAAAGAGCCTTTGAAGGGTACTAAAAACTGAAAAAATTGGAATAATATAAAAAAAAAAATTAAGTTTCCGATTTGGCATAAAATTCCCCAAATACATTACGGGGTCCCCGACTCATATTTCGATGCATTACACACGGAATGACGAAATGGTTATGCCCTAATACTGTGGTCGTAGGGTATAAAAAGCACTCCAGACTTTGTACCTCTTTTTCGTTTCACAAAAAATCTTATCTTAGCGAAACCGTTTCTGCTAAATCTATGGAATTCGTAAACCCTAAGTCCAACCGATATCCGTTATGAAAAAAAGCTTTATGTAGCGAAGCCGTTTGGTACATGTATTCTAAAACAATTCTAGCTGATCCTGTTTTTGAGTTATTGCTAAATAATTACTCTGTTCGACAACAAAAACCTCCTAGTGAAATATTCAAATGATTCTTAAATATTTTGCTCTCCTGATTTCAATTCTGCCATCCAAATAAGAATCAGTTGGATATTTCACTAGGAGATTTTTGTTGTTGAACTGTATAATTTAGCAATAACTCGAAAACAGGGTCAGCTAGGATTTTCGTGTAAACGATTTTTGAAGATCTAAAAAAACAGGAATGACTATCCGATTTTGTCACCATTTTTAGTTTTGCCGAAGACCGCTACGCATTGGATTAACTTGGATTTAATCAAAATCTGAATTTATCTTGATATAATAAAATTTTAATTAAAAATCTGTTCGATTTTAAGGCAGTGTAAACAATGGGCTATTGTAATTATTATTTTTTCTTTAATAATTTGTTAATATTTTGTTATATTTTTTTTGTGGCAAAAACCCAGGCCATAAAAAAAGAGAAATCTCCCAATAAAATGCAAATCATATTTTGCAAACTTTAAAGCACAAAAATATAAGAAAATAAAAGTAGAAAAAATAAAATACTCTCTTGAATAAAAAAAAAAAACAAGTTTCTTTCTATGATTTACATTTGGGAATCACCCACAATTTAGAGTTGCCATTATTATAAATCATTAATTATACCGGCAATCGTGTTATATGTCAATGATTATATCACATGCCGCATCTGTTTACAATTTTTATTCCGTTTAAATAAATTAATGATTTAAATTTAAATGTATTAAAAAAAAAACATAAATCTGTTATAAACAAATCATTTTTTATAGTGTGCATATATTTGGGATTTAAACACAATTAATCAATTAGTAATTTTTTTTTTATCTAATTGCTGTAAAGAAATTGTAAATTTATATTTAAATTTTTTTTTTTTATTGATTTTTTTTTACAATACGTTTAAAATTTTTTTTTTTTTAGATTTGCTGGAAACTTTCAGTTTAATTATATTAATTTAAAAATTATTGATTGATAGTCATATTTTAGCAAAATTTGCCAAAGAAATTGGGAAAAAAAATATCTTGCAAACCCCTTTTTTCAGGCAAGATTTTTTGAGATTTCTTAGAACTGCCTTCCTTGACTTTTGACCTGATAATAATAATGGCTATTTGGATTTGAATTTGGTTAAATATTATTTTTAAAAACATTGTCACTGTCCATATTCACCGATTGTTTTTCGTGTTTTTATCACTCCACATTTCCTTTAGTCGTCTTTGGGACAAAGTCTGATATAGGTTATACGAAAATTCAAAAATGTCGTATCTCCTTCAGTTTTTATTTTCACACATTTATCATATTAAGAAATTACTTTTCGTATTTTTATACCCTTTAACCACAGGGGTATATTCAGTTTGTCATTCCGTGTGTAACGCTTCGAAATATGGGTCGGGGATCCCATAAATGGTCGATTTTAAGACATTCTATGAATATCCGTCCGCCTGTCTGTATAAGACACGATGCAGTCATAAATGAGCTAAACTCCTAAAATTTAGCACAAATATGACAGGTTAAGTTCCTAAATTGACAAAATCGGACTAGGGGAAAAAAGTTTTCTCTTAAAAAACTAAACCAAAAGACATTTTTTTTTGTATTTGAGCTAAAACACCTCAATTCAACCGATGAGTTTTCGAGATATGGGGTCCTGAAAATTGGGAAATCGTATATATTTGACAAAAGTGTTCTGACATAAATAAAGATATCGCAAAAAGTAATAATGATACAGATCTCGTTCAAATAATAGGTAATGAAACCGCCTTTGAAATGGCATTCACAAAGATTTTCTTCTGAAAATGGTCAAAGGTCATTGTTTTATCCTTAAATTTTGGAGAGCTATATCTCAAAAAACAATATTTTTACTTAGGTTTTACTTTATTGGAGCTTTTAATATTGATACAATCAAAATAATAACTCTGTTAAATTACAGAAAAACTCAGCTAATTTAAGAGTACACCATACTTTTCCAGCTAACAACATTTCTTCGTAATTTTACTAAAAAACTCTGTAAAATTACTAAAAAAAACTCTGTAAAATGACAAAAAACTGTTAATTTACAGAGTTTACAGTAAAATATTGGTTAAATATGAAAGCTTTTTGACAGAGAAAACTCTGTAATTTTACTTAAAAACTCTGTAAAATGATTTGGACAAAAAAACTGTTAATTTACAGAGTTTCTAGTAAAATATTGGTTAAATAAACCACCATTTAGCAAAGAAAACTATGTAAATTTACATATATTTGTAAAATGCATTTTATACAAAAAAAAAAAATACAGAAAAAACTCTGTAAATTAACAGAGTTTAGTTAAATGCATGTTATTTAGTAAAATTTTTATATGATTTCTGAAAAGATTTTTTTGATATTTTTTTTTTGCTACTTTTTCAACTTTTTCTAAAAAAAATACATACAGATAAAATTTTGATGTTTGGTAACAAAAACAAAAACTACTCAAAACAGAAAACTTTGTTATAAAAAAATTACGAAGTATTTTGCTTAAATCTGTATTTTAACAGAAAACTCTGTTAATTATCTGTAAAATTAAGATTACAAAGTAAAGTGTAAAATAACAGAGGAAACTTCGTTTTTTTTTTGTCACAACGAAATACAAAGTATTTTCTAAAATCTGTATTTTGACAGAAAACTCTGTCAAATATCTGTTGAATTGAGATTACAGTCATTTTACAGAGTATTTAACAGAGTTATTATTTTAAGTGTAGAAAGGTAGTAACAGGTAAGAAAAAACGGTGTATTTTCCCTTAAAAAAAAAGTATTTTTTTGTTTTTTTGCATGTTGGACGGTATAACAGGTTCGGCATGTTCGAATTTAACACTCTCGCTTGTTTTTAATAAAATAGTTTAAATTTACACAAATGCCGTTGTTCCGAAAAAGTAATTCTCAAAAAAAATGTGAAAATGAAAATTTCCGAGTATTTTTTGGTGTTCTAGATTTCACTTTCTAATATTTTTATCCGTTTTGTTTCACAAAAAAAAAAACTTTTTGTGAAAGTAAAACGAATGTATCATTTTCATTATAATTTTAAGCTTTTAGTTATTCGAGTTTAATTTCGAATGAATACGTAAAAAATAGAACTCCAAATTCGATTTCATGTGATTCGGAAAAATTAATGTGAATTGAAAAGTTGTGAAAAACAGAACAGAGGCCAAAGACATGTTTCTTCAAACTTCACCAAACATGTTACGGTAAAATTTGTGTTAATTAAAAGATTTATCAACCGTAAACCGAATTTCTACAGGTTCATTTCATATAAAATCCACCCCAAGTTTTTGACACTGACGCAGTAATATGTTACAGTGGAGCTACAAAAACGCTAATAAATCATATTTTTATACCCTCCAACCACAGTATGGGGGTATACTCACTTTGTCATTCCGTGTGTAACGCATCGAAATAGCGGTCGGGGACCCCATAATGTATGTATATTATTGATCAGTGATCGATTCTAAGACATTCTTGCGATGTCCGTCTGTCCGTCCGTCCGCCTGTCCGTCTGTGGAGGACACGATACAGTCCAAAATAAAAGAGCTAGACTCCTAAAATTTTGCACGAATATGTCTAATGGTCATAGGCTGGTTAAGTTCGGAGATGGGCAAAATCGGACCACGGGGGAAAAAGTTCCCCCTTAAAGAACTTAATCAACCTCTGAAAAAACACCATTTTTTATTGATTTTTTGTACTTTTGCTTAGCAAACAAAAATTTTGTTATGTCAGAAGAAGTTTAAAGTCGTGAAGTTGGATCCAGGAAGGTAGTCTCCCACCACCGAACCCCCCCACCCCAAAAAAAACGACGCCCCTGTTTTCTTTTTAACGTATTGGAGGGTATACAAGATTCGACACAGCCTAATTTAACCCTCTCACTTGTTTAATTTTAACCACGAATATCTCGAAAACGAAACCCTCCAGAGAAATTTGGAGGGAAGATTTGTAATAACGAGGTCCGTATTATGTAAAAAAACATAACCAATTGGAATCAGGAGGTCAAAATCTATTAAGTTCATACATTTGATTCTTTAAAAGTAAAGGTTTTTTTTTGTAATTAAAACTCGTTTTTTACAAAAGTGCTCGATGGAAGATTTGGATTTTTGTTGCAAATTTTTCTTAGATATTTAAAAAAAAAAAAAATTGTGGTAGTCGCACTTCTAGGTGCGTAGGTTGCCTTTTAACCAATTTGAGCTAGTTTAAAAACTCCTAATACTATGTTCAGATGGATCATGGCATGGAGACAACAATGCAGGACATGGTCAACTGTTTAATAGGCTTTCGGAACTTTGCCCGATGTTTGATATGCCCTTACACAGTATGACGCCTTGCATAGAGTTTGGTAGGAAGTTCAGTGTTAAACGGACGGTTCTAGTACATTAGTTGGTTCTGGATCTGGATGGTATTTGGATGACGAAACCAAATACTCTCATGCCATGGGCAAAATGGCAACAGTTTTTCAGACTGAAGTGTTTGCTATTTTGGACGTGGCGACTTGGATAATTGAAAATAGATGGAGGGATAGGAAAATCGGTATCTGTAGTGACAGTCAAGCTGCACTCAAGGCACTGGATTCTCCAATCACAACGTCTAAAATTGTCCAAGAGTGCAGGCGCAGACTCAATGAGGTCTCATGTGAGAACAGGGTCTGCCTCTTGTGGGTTCCGGGTCATAGGGGAATACGGGGAAATGAGATTGCCGATTCTTTGGCAAACATTGGCTCCGATACAATTCCTCACAATCCGGAGCTTCAGATTGGTATAGGCTTGACGTGGATGATGCGTTGGATACACTCTCACTTGAAATCAATTTTCATGGAAAGATGGTCCAATGAGTTGACATGTAGGAATACTAATTGTTTTGTGATAAGGCCAGACAAAAAAGTGGCAAACTATTTACTCAGTCTGAGTAGAAAAGACTGTCACAAACTTACTGGCCTAATTACGGGACACAATGCCTGTGCTCGTCATATGACGAGATTGGGTGTCTTATCAGACCCTCTTTGTGCAGCTTGTCTTGAGGATGAGGACACAACTAGGGTTGCCAGACGTCCCGCATTTGGCGGGATTGTCCCGCTTTGTGTGAACGTTTCCCGCGTCCCGCGCTGGATTCCAAATTCCCGCTTTTTTTAAAAGTCAGAAAATTAGAAGTAGCAATTTACGGTTCACCAGTGAAAAAAAAATGTTCCGAAACATTAAATAATTTGTATCGAAAATTTGACAATCATATGTTTGATTGTTTCGCGCATCTGAAGCGAGTGGAATAGAGTTAAATCTTTTCGTACGTTAACCAAAAAGGCAAATACATCTATTGGGAACAAGTAAAGTGGACTAAATAATAAAGGCTTACATGTCTGGCGATTTGCGAAATAATGCGGCGGGTTGGCAAAACATGTTGATAAAGTAAAATATTAAAAATTATACCAATATCTCAAAAACTTATCCATTTCGGGAAAAATGTAGAATAAATTAAGGCCTTTTCGGAAACTAGATAGGGTTCATTTTAAAGTCCCGAAAATTTTAAAATTTGTTACTTCCGTAAATAACATTTCCAGAAAATAGTGACCAAATTTTTGATCTGATATCAGATAACATGTAAAAATATGTTATTGCTTTAAAGAAAAAAAAAATCAATGTTTTTTTCTCAAAAATACTTGAAAAACTCTTCTGAATTTTCAATCTGCAATATATGCATTATTTTTGTCCCGCCAAAATTTTTAAAATCCCGCCATTTTCGTAATATTTTTGAGTTTGTCCCGCATTTTGGAAATAAATTTCTGGCAACCCTAGACACAACAGAACACTACGTCTGTTATTGCCCAGCTTTCTCAAGATCAAGACTGCGGATAATGGGCTCTGATATTTTGTCGATGGACATAGTCCATGGACTTCCCTTGTCTGACTTTCTCAGGTTTGTGAATGCAACTGAGAAGTTCTGAGCAAGCACCTTTCACTCTCTTTAAACTTTCTCTCATTCTTTACTAATCTTTCCTTCTAGGGTATGGTACAATGGACTATTTTAAGTCTGAGCGCCATGGACTCGCCTAGCTTTCTTTCAAGGCTTGTACAACCCACCCTCAACTCAACAATCAACTCAACAATGTTCAGATTGGCCTCGAAACCCCGTTGAAACATCGAAACCTCAGGTTTCGGAAACTATCGCACAAAAAATATTTCTTTTAACCAATTAATTATGTGAAAATTATTTTTTTACATGTATTAATTTTATTTTTATTTTAATATTTCGAAGAAATTTTGTAAATAAATTGATTTATTTTTTTATTTTTGTCATTTTCTCTTTTTCTCATTGTCGCACAGTGGTTAAAATATGAAATTTAATGTTTCGATCGTACTTTTGTTGAAACCTCACTAAAAAAGGTTTAAATTTGTGAGGGAAGATATGTACGTATTTTCAAATAAGGTTTGGAAAGGTAAGGAAACCTCGTTAAACGGGGTTTCAAGGCCAATCTAAACGTACGTAAGATATTGAATTTTGACATCTGACAAATCAGAAAGATCGTGCAAGTCTCTGACCAAAAAGTGCTGGGCAATGGCAGATAACGCGTTTTATAGTTTCCAACTTCTCCTCATCCATGGAACTCTGGAAAAAGTAATTTGGAAGCGAAATGTCACGACATCAGTTTACTTGTCGCTTCTGTTTAAAAGAAGGCCAAATTGGTCGTGTATTCTCACACGTCGATCCATGTGCCCATTTTTAATAAGTCGAGGAACAAAGCCGTAAACTTTTCTTGCAAGTTTCTAGATGCATAAAAAAAATTGCATGAATTACACTGTGCTACAGTGAAAAAATACTTCTGATGTGACAAAGTATAAGTTGTTGGTGTTGTCGAGTAGATCACAAAAATGCCCATTAAACTTGCCAGACACCCTCAAATTTTAGAGTTATTGTCAAAAAACGTTTTTTTGGGACTTTTTTCACTATACCTTGTTTAATTCAGAAAATTTTCAACCGATTTTAAATTTTTAAACTGTTTTGGGTAGAAAAAGGATAGGGCTTTCCATGTGTGTGAATTGGTCAATACGTAAAAGAAAGATATCTATTAATTTTTCTATAAAATCAATTTTTTTTTTGTTATTTTTTGAAAATTTTTCGAGTTTATCGATTTTTTTCTGCTATAGTCGTTTAACAAACTTTATGTGTATTTATGAGCGTTTTTTTAAAGATAATTTAATTCTAAATACAACAAGCTTTATCCTGAAAAAATCGGGTAATAATTGACAGAGTTGTAATAATTTTTCTAAAAAAGAAAATTAAGATTTTGCAGGAAATCGCCGTTCAGATAACCTAGGCAAAAAAATAAATTTATCATAAATGGTACAATATTTTTAAAGGTTTTAGGCGCGCTGAATCCGAATCTGGCCTTTAAATTGCTCTATCTCGTCAGGTTTTTGAGATATTTAACATAAATTGATATATCAAAAACTTAATAAGACAGCGCAATTTTAAGGTCAAATTCGAATTCAAGATGTTCGTTATTTTTTTTGCCTGGGTTATCCGCACGGCAATTTCATACAAAATCTTAATTTTCTTTTTTAGAAAAATTATCACAACTCTGTCAATTGATATCCGATTTTTTTGGCATAAAACTCATCGTATTCACAATTAAATTTTCTTTAGGAGTACATTTATTTACATAAATGTTGTTGAACAAACTATAGCAGAAAAAAATCGATAAACTAAAAAATTTTCAAAAAATAACAAAAAAATAGATATTGTTGAAAAAATCAATACATATCTTTTTTATATGTATAGACCAATTCAAACACATGAAAAGCCCTATCCTTCTTCTATCCAAAACAGTTCAAAAATTTAAAATTGGTTGAAAAATGTTTGAGTTACACGTGGTTTAGTGAGAAAAGTCCCAAAAAACGTTTTTTGACAATAACTTTAAAATTTGAGGGTGTCTGGCAAGTTTAATGGCATTTTTGTGATCTTTACAACCTTAACGACATCATTTTAAAAGTATATTCGATTTTGTGTTTTTTGTAGCACAGTGTTAGTAGCGGGAATGCTTTCTTGAGTTTGAGACAATGCTTTTTCAATTAAAGAAATTATTTTTTTGTGCAATTACCAAAAACTTTGGTAATTCAATCTCACTTGTGAGATTGATCGAAACATTCGTGAGTAAAACTAAGATAATCCACGTGATCTTAATTATTTCCGGGTCAGCAATCTAAAAATTTTATTGAGTGAGTCGTAAGTGACTCGATTTTTTCATGCGTGAGCCTCAAATCGCACACATGTCCATTTTCATATTGTACCACAAGAGTTTAAATAAAGGAAATAATCTCAAAATTTCGGATAGTTACAAACATTAGCACAAACTCATTATACCCTGTACCATAGAGTGGTGTAGTATAAAAAAAAAACTTTTTTAATTGTTGTGAAATTGGTTACTATTATTTTAAAACACGATTATTGGCCTAAAAAAACATTGTTTCAATTCAAAACAATATTCATGTTTTCTGATAAAGTTGGAAAGTTTTAAATGAATTAATTAATCAAAATAATTGTGACGGTTATAATTACTTTATTATTCTTACATCTACAGTGACTCACAGCTTATTTCGTGTGCTAACTTTCTGGGTACATACATATTTTTAATTTTATTAAAAGATACAGGTGTACCTGTGGTATTAAATTTGGTTTACCTTAAAATTCCCTTTCGAATGGAACTAAAAATGGGTAATTTTTAACTGCCCGTTTAACCCTTAAAATTAAGGCCAATAAGGAAGGTCCTAGAGGTTGATCTTAAATATACATTTTTATACCCTCCACTCTGGTGATAGAGATATACCCTCTAAGTAATACCCTCTAAGTTCGTATGTAACACATTGAAATATTGGTTTAGGACCCTATAAAGTATATATATTCATGATCCTTGATCGATTTTAAGTCGATCTAGCGATATCCGTCTGTCCGTCTGTCTGTTGAAATCACGTTTTTGTCAATAATCCGGAACCGATTTAAACGCTTGGGGTACCAAAAGTTGCGTACTTCTCCTGGTCATAGGGTTAATATTTTTCTTTTAAATCGGTTAAGTATTTCAAAAGATATGAGTCAAAATGTAAAGGTACCTCCAAAATTGTTTCTATATTTCACACAAAAAAATTGCTATAACTTGACACCTGTTTAATGTATGTGAACGAAACATGAAACACAATGTTATTTTATCATTCCTAGCTCTTAAAATAAAATTGGACGGAATCGCATAATGGGGCGTGGCACCTGACATGTAAGCCAAAATTTTAAAATATTTTGAACATAAATTAGAAAAGTTTTAATTTCCTTGAAAACTGAAACTAATTTACAAAAAAAGTAGTAGGATGAGATTAGACTTTTCGTATGTATTCTCATTCTAGTGGGTTTGAAATAAATCAAAGCTAATAAATGATAAAGATACATAAATGGTAACAATTCATGAAGTTCGAATAGGTTTTTCGAAAATACCGAATGTGTCTTTCGAAATTTTTTTATTTTTTTTGTAAATTAGAACATTATTAGAAAAGTTTTAATTTCCTTAAAAAACAGAAACTAATTTACAAAAATAGTAGTAGGATCGGATGAGATTATTGCCATTTTAATGGGTTTGAAATAAATGAATAAAAAATATTAGGTATAAATAGGGCTGTCAATCCCGAAATCCCGGGATTTTTAAGCTCAAATCCCTGGATTTTGTAAATATTTAAAATGTATGAGAATTTATTTTTAAAAATACAACTTTGTTCAATTATTGTTACATTTACGTAAACAAATTAAAACTAAAACTTTTTTTTAATTTTCAACGTAGCTGGCCACGAATTTGGCTGAGCTGAAAATACTACCCAGGCTTGCTGAATAATAGTCCAACGCACTAACCATTAAGCCACAGTCACGGAGCCCTTTGACCAAAGTTTGCAGGTTTTGGCGAAAATTTTCTAAAAAATCCGATTGGCCTCAAATTTGTACCACATTAGTTTTAGGCGTAGGAGAATAAAAATTTTGCCGGACGTTCAAAATTGGAAGAAAAACTTTTCTTTTATAAAAAAAATAAAGTGTAATGCATTATATTATTGCTTTTCTCCTTTACATGTTTTTATTACTTTAAATTTTCTTTAAATAAGTTTTAAAATTATACAGTGCAACATTCAAAATCGGAATGGGATGAAAACAAAAGCAAATAAAAGTTGTCATTTTCCATAACAAACCCCTCAGGGCTTTTTTAGTTCATTGCTAAATATTTAATAATAATAATTACTTGAAAACTGCATAAGTGGCGTATACTTAAATAACAATCAGAATAATTAGAAATATTTTTTTTAATAATTTCGTTGTAGCGAAATAGACCAAAGGGTTTTTGTGGGAATCAAACCCACGACTACCTGCTTAATAGGCTATCACGCTACCAACTAACCCACAGTAGCCCCCTTAATATGCACAATAAAATTGAAACATAATGAGTCTACTATTTTTTTACTCTTACAATCAAATAAATTTAATCCCGAAAAATCCCGGAATCCCGAAAAATCCCGAGATCCCGAAAAATCCCGTGATCCCGAAAAATGCCGGGATCCCGGGATTTCGATTTTTAAATCCCGAATCCCGGGATTTTAAAAAACCGATCCCGTTTGACAGCCTTACTTGTTTTCTATCTTGGTGTCTACAACCGTGGTCAATACCTATTCCGACAGTCAAGCCGCAGTCAAATTCCTGGAGTCAATGTTTCTGAAAACGAGATCTTCTAAGCCTATAAGTTTGCAAGACTGGGAACTACCTTACAGGTTCTAACGGAATTGAAATGTGTTGGTATGCCTTTAGAAACTTGCAAGCAAATTATACGGCTCTGTTCCGCTAATCAGGGATGGGCACATATATGCACGTATGAGACTACTTGACAGATTTGGCCTTCTCTTAATTAGCATAAGTGAGCTGATATCGTTTCCAAGAGGAGAGATTTTGACCGTGGTTGCTGTAATTACTGGACACACGCTGAACGGTTTAATGTGCTGCTTTGCCGATTTTAGTTTTTCTTCTTTCGAATTTTAGCTAACAAAATTCGTCATCGCTCTATCGTAGTGGATTTCTGAAAATCGTTTTAGATTTATTTAAATATTTTTTTAAAGTTCAGAAATTTTTTTTTTAGAATTTTTGCTCTATAAATTGTAATAGGCAAGCAGGGGACGAATAAGCTGTATGGACAAAATTAAAGGTATTTAAACCCCTTATAAGTGATGTTAACAGAATTTGTTAATTTATTACAACAGCAACAACCAAACACGAGTTAAAAGTCATGATTTAAACTCTAGAGTGATCGTATCTAAGAAGCAGTGAAAAATGTAAACATTGTAATCACGATACAGGATGTCTGAAATTCAAAACTTAGCTTAAAACCTTTTAGCCCAAGGACGAAGTCAATTGAAATTGGCAAACAAAAATCGGCCCATGTTTAGACCCAGCCCCAGAGCTTCGAAGAACAAAATGAATTCGAATGAATTCTCCAAAAAAAACATTAAATTTTCACAGTCAGTGAATGCATTCGATTTTATAAATCAACATTGAATGCAGTCATTTAAATCAGGGTTGGCAACCGAAACGAATAACGGTATCGGTAACGGTATTGGCATTACATATTTTTTATATCGGTAACGGTAAAGGTAACGGTATTTTCGATTATTTCGGTAACGATAAACCGTTACCGAAACATCGATACCGGTACGTACCGGTATTATGAATAAAATTTACCCAAAGTGTTAAAAAGTCACAAATTTGTTAAAAAAACGTAAAAAATCAAGAATTTATTTAATAAAATTAAAAAAAAAGTTAAATTTAGTGCGTTTTAACACATAATTACATAGTACTAGTAGTATTTAATACTATTAATTAACACAGAATTAAATTATTCACGCAATATTGTTATTCAACAAATATTTTTTTTTTTTTGATTTTTTACGTGTTTATTAAATGTCTCTGTCCAATCAGCAGGAAAATCTGCATTTGAGCCATGCAAAAAATCTGAGCCATTTGACAAAAATTATGATTTTAGCTGACTCGTTTTGCTAAATTTCTGTCTGGATAAAGGTAGAGTCTGCAGAAAAATCTGTTAAGACAACAGATAAATCTGCTGATTTAAACTTAAAAATCTGCTGATTTTAGCAGAAAAATCTTCTGATTTCAAATAAACAGCCTGAACATCGAAATTGTATTTTTTTAAGTAAAAAGACTAACTTTTTTTAACTGTTACAAAAAAAGCGATAAAAAACTAGTAATACACTAAAAAAAACGTGGGTATTTAATTCTAAAAATTTAGCTAACGTTCTAGTGTTTTAGTCCAAAATTATCTAGTGCAGTAATTGGTATTCAATACTAATATTTGTTACTAATAGTAAAAATTACTAATTTTAGTACTTTGAAGATACTAAAAAAGTACTGTACTATTGGTAATTACTAGGGTTCGGATTTTTATGCAAATGCATATTTGTTGTCGTCAGTCTGAGAGCAACAAAAGCTAAATAACTTTGCGAATTAAGAAATTTGCAGTAAAATTGCATTGATTTGTTAGTGCATATTTTTGCATATTTTGCTTTTAATGCATATTTTTGCATATATTGCTGATATTACATATTTTTGTCGCATATTTAAAAAAAAAAAAAGTGTTTTTTTTTTATTTTATGATATTTTTACATTGCTGTATATATTTTTTATTTTATAATGTATGCCTTAAAGTACACAGAAGAAAATATGGAAAAAAAATTGAGTAATCACTTGTTTAAATTTCAAAAAAAAAAATAAAAATCCGTAATTTTTTAATTGACGCAATTAAAAATTCACTTAACAGTTTTTAAAAAAATTTAAGTAAATAATTTAATAAAAAATTAATATTTTTTTTTTTTAATTTTATTTTTTTCTTAATTTTATTTTTTTCTCTTAGTTTTTTTGAATTTTCGTTTAGTTCATAGTTTTTTGTTTATGTAAAAGAAAGTTAGTTGAAATCATCTCAATGAAATTTTCTATGTCTTGAAGATATAAATATTTTTGGTAAAAGATTAAAAAAAATATTTTTTTTTGTAAACAAAAATGTGAAACTTTCTTAGTCTTTTTAAAAAAAAAAAATTGATAAATTTTGAGTAAATTTTTACTTAGCACAAATAAAAACTTAATTAAAAAAAACGAAAAGTTTTGAGTAAAGTTTTAATTGTGTCAATTAAAAAATTACTTAAAATTTTTGGTATACATTTAATAAATTTTTATTAAAAGTTTACTCAATACTTTTAAATCGTTTACTGGTGCAAAATTGAGTAATTTTTTACTCAATAGTATTACAAATTTGCTCAAAAAATGTTCTTTTCTATATATGACTTTTATAATTTTGTGTTTTTTTGTTTTTCTTGTTATTTTTTTATCATAATTAAATGTTTTAAAAAAAATTTAAGTGCATATTTTTTACATTTTTAGCGCATATTTTTCTATTTTTGGTGCATGTTTTATGCGCATAAAACACGATTTTAACTGCATAAAAGTCCGAACCCTAGTAATTACTAATTAGTAGGGCAAGTACTTTCATGAAAATGCATGTTTTTACTCGGCGCGTTAATCACACAACAAACTAAATATCTATCCGAATCAAGAAATTTGCAATAAAATGGCATTGATTTGTAGTTGCATATTTTTGCATATTTTGGTATAAATGCATATTTTTGCATATTTGCATATAAATTGCACTTTTATTAATTTTTATCAACATTTTTTCAAAACTATAGTTGAACCTTATGACTTCTATCAACTTTTTTTGAAGAAAACTATTTTTTTCTTATAAAAATGTTATTCTAGTGCATCTATTACAGGAATTTAGATACAGTCAAACTCGGTTACAACGAACTTGGTTATAACGAATTCTCGGTTATAACGAACTAATTCTAAAGTCCCAACGTTTTAGCATCAATTTTCACACAAAATACTTCATTTATAACGAACTCGGTTATAACGAATCCTCGGTTAAAACGAACTGCTTATTATGGTCCCACGAACACAATTTCATTTCATTTACCTTTTTATAACGAACTCCCATAAATATTTTTTAATGTGGTTGGAATTTTTGGTTTATATTTTAATTTTGATAAAATTTATTTATATTTTTAATGATTTTTTCTCAATAAGTAGTTTATTTACGAAAAAACATCAAATAAAACAAAATTGGATCTATTTTTTTGGAAATAAAACTAGATTGATAAAAAATATACCCCGCTTATAGCGAACTTCGCTCATAACGAACTATTTTTACTGATCCCTCGGTGTTCGTTATAACCGGGTTCGACTGTAATAAAGTTTTTAGATTCTGAGAAATGTTTTACGGTACACAACAAAATTTTTAATGTAAAATAATTTTTCTAAAAACTACTTGCTCTAAAAAAGAATTGATTTTGGCAAAATTTCAAACAACAATCGTTAAGTAGTTAAGGGTTCTGGAACCTATTTTTTGAAACGGAAAATTTAGCTAGGAGGGTATACATAGGTAAATAAGTTTGTCATTCCTTTTTTATAAACTCAAAAAAATTGTCCACTGTATTTTTTTTTTTTTACAAAAATGACTAAACAAAAATTTTTTATCAATAAAAATTTTCTTGTCAAATTTTTTTTGTACTCCAGAAATATTAACTTATATTCTTATCACAAAATGTGTCTATAAAATATTTAACTAATTAAAAATGGGTCTATTAACACTTTTAAAAATTGTTGAGTGCGTCAAGTATTCGAAAACCCCTATTTTATGGTAACAAACCTATTTTTGTTGTTAAAACAATCATTTTTAAATGCATCCCAGCAAAACTTAAATTACCAAATAAGGTATAAAATAAGGTATAGGATCTCTTATTTTATACATTGCAGCATTGATGATTTTAACAGGCGATGAGACTCAAAGTAATGCATACACATTATCACAAAGAATACCAGTAAGGTATAAAATAAGTCATAAATTTATAACGAAGAATAAGTAAAATATATGATATTTTATAGGTTACGAGAAATGAAATAATATAGCATACCAGAAGATAATATATAAGGTGTTACGAGTAGTGAAAAAGTAATTTTGTATTAAATTTACTGACGTGATTGTAAGTGAGTGTAAGTAGATAAAATATGCTCGTGAGTGTGTGTCGTTAGAAATTTACTGTCGTGAGCCCATCTCTAGTTTAAACTTATGCATTTTTTTATAAAATAATTATTTTTTATGTTACATAATGTAACCAAATATAAGTCATACATGATTTAATGTTTAGAAATAATAAATATGAAATACATTTTTTCCAATAATCATGCATTACGTAGCAAATTATTAGTAATTCATAATTTTTCACTTGAAAATAATACGTTGTGGAACAAATGTTTGGTAAGACATCATAAAATAATGCTACAAATAAGTTATATGCATTACCTGGTAATGTGTTATATAATCACTTCCCATTACCAAAGTTTTGCTGGGATACTTTTAAAATTTTAAGTGCATATTTTTGATTTTTAGGAGCATATTATAGGCACATATTTTCGATTTTTAGATGCATGAAAGTACTTGCCCTACTAATTAGTAACTTATTAGTAGATTTGGGTTACGAAATCACTTACTCAAACTTTTACTGTAGAATTAGTTGTATTTAGTCCTTTATACCCACCAACATTCAACCAAGCAAAAAACACAAATATTGACAGGGACATTTACGAAGGGAAGGGGAAGAAGAGGAAAGCCGTAGTGCGGAGGTGTAGCCCGGTGTTAAAAAAAAAATCGGCAGGTGGAAAAACCGAGCAAAACAAATTAGCAACACAATAATTTTACAGAAAGAAAATTAACGATTTTTTTTTTTAAAGCGACAATTATTTCTGTTTGTTTTTCAATACCCAACAAACATTTACCTTTGAAATACATTGAATATTATATTGATAGCAAGTTTAAAATTTTAACCTTAGCCTTGAAAACGAGTTGAGAATAACATAGTTCTCAACGTGAAAACAATAGCATTCTCAAAGAAAACGGCATGTTAGTTCTCAAGTAAAATTTTCAAGTTAGTTTAGATTTGATATATAGTTTGAGATTTTTTGAATGTATAATGTTTCTCCAATGTACACAAATATTTTTAGCTTGAAAATATGCTTACTATCTAATTGAATTTTAGTGTAGTTTTCAAAGAATTCTCAGCCTTATTTATAATGATAATTTAACATTATTTTTCAAATGAAATAAAAAAAAATGTAAATACGAATTTTAATAATATTTGCTATTTATTTGCACTAAAAATTGTTAATAAAAAAATTACATCGAATGCCATTTTTGAGGTCGTCTCCTTCCAGGTCTTCTTCTTCAACCGTCTGCTCTTTAAAATTCGAAATCTTTAAAGAAAAGAAAAGAAAAGAAAAGAAAAGAAAAGAAAAGAAAAGAAAAGAAAAGAAAAGAAAAGAAAAGAAAAGAAAAGAAAAGAAAAGAAAAGAAAAGAAAAGAAAAGAAAAGAAAAGAAAAGAAAAGAAAAGAAAAGAAAAGAAAAGAAAAGAAAAGAAAAGAAAAGAAAAGAAAAGAAAAGAAAAGAAAAGAAAGAAAAGAAAAGAAAAGAAAAGAAAAGAAAAGAAAAGAAAAGAAAAGACGTTATTAAATGTATAACTTTTTTTTGATAAACTCATGTGTACTCACTTTTTAAACGTTTATGCAAGTTTTTATAATGCATAAAAATGCATAAAAATACATAAAATTTCTATATTTTTCATCTTAATTTTTAAAACAAAATTTTAAGTTTTCTGACAATTTGAAATTCGGAATTGAACAACATTTGAAAACAAAATTATTTCCACCCATAATCAATGTTTGATATTAGGTTTGAGAAACATTACAAATCAATTTGATGTTTATATTTTTTTGAAAAGAATTATTAGCATAGGAAAAAACAAATATTTCCAACATGTTTCAAATTTAGTTTAAATGTTTAAATTTTTGTCACTGAAAACAATTCGAAAAACACCCTTGATATTTAGTGCCAGTTTGATTTTTTTTCAAAGGCTGGAATTGATGTTTGTTGGGTAAAATTAAAAAAAAAAAAATAATAATTTTTTTTTTAAGAAATTTTTCTTAATAACAGGACAACTAAAAATTTCTGTAAAATTATCAAAATAATCAGCTGATTTTTTTACATTTGATTTTTTTTAGTTTCAACAAACAGAGCCAGTAAATATACACAACAAATTCTGTTATTTTTAAAACAACACCGCAGGCAACACTTAAGCAATTTGGTACAATTCAGATTTGTCTCTTCTTTCATCTTCCCACTAAGAAATGTTGGCACTCACTTTTCTCTTCGGAACTTTTAAGGTAAATTGAGAATGTGATTGGTTCGACCGATTTTTACATATTCTTTGTCAAGATTTAGTTAATTGCGAATGTGGTCATTGGTTGGGCCGATTTCCTCATTGTTTTTTGTAAATATAACAATGCCATTTGCAATAAATATTTTTTTTTTTAAGTAGATTAAACATATTTTACTTTATTTTTAAATCTGTATTTTATGACAACCGATACAATACCGGTAAAAATCCGAATAAAGGTAAGGGTTTTTTATCGGTAACGGTATTGAAATTTTTTTATTTCGGTATTGGTAACGGTAACGGTAGTCAAAATTAAAGGGTTTTTAAACGGTAACGGTATTGAAAGGGTAACGGTAGCCAACACTGATTTAAATGCATTCGATTGAATGGAAAAAATTAATGCATTCGATTTCTTGTTCATTCGCCGACCCTCTTTACATGTGATGACCGTAATGGGCCCTAATTTTGAATCCAAAAATATTGGTATTCCCGAAAATTTAAAAAATGCACATATCTCGTAGTATTTAACTGCCTACATGACAAAAAGTCCAAAAGCTCGTAGAATACGACCGCCAAATACCCGAAAGCCCTCCGAGTAATGGTTTTTAGTTATCCAGTTTTTTAATTCTCAAGACCCAACAGGGCCCTTTAATTCCAGTATCTCGAATGTAAAGTAGTGCAAAACGGATAAAATTTTTAGATCAAAATCTATATCTACCTTTTAATTTTCTAGATACAGAAATTTAGGAGCCTATAGGGTCTTGAGAATTTTAATCACTAAATTTCCATTCAGAATGCCAAATCGATTTAAAGAATGAAATCCTTCGAAGCTCTGTCTAGCCCCCACACTAGCTCCCATAACTTTAGCTTTGGCTTAAATGTTTTTATTAACCTTATTATAATACATATCCTTTCGAAATTTAGCAGATAAACGTATTTTGTATTCACAAATCACCATTAAAAATTTTAAGGGAATTCGGACAGTTGTACTTGTGGTTTCCATACAAACCACTTTTCCGATATAAGCAAAAATCTCTCAAAACGTTCACTTTTGGTAACCTAATAAAACCTGATTATAATTGGACCATTTTTAGACTCAGTTCCCATAAAAAATGTTGGCCGATATTATTTTTTTTACGCTACACGCCACTTAATTTGATTCTGATTAGCTTAAGTCACAGTACATGAGTAGTAGTATCACAGAGTTGCATCTGATGGGTGTAAGTATTAGTGACAGCACACGGTGTAACTTTTGACGTTTCATACAAAACGTAAACAAACAACAAAAATACATACACAAAAGCACAGACCATATAGACATGCAACACGAGTGCTTATTTTGGTACTTTCAATATGGACGCATACAAAATACTACTAAATTTACTTCTCTGTCTAGAATACGTGTGCCTGTACGTGTGAGCTTTTGCATTTGTATTTTCGTTGTTTGTTTACGTTTTGTATGAAACGTCAAAAGTTACATGCGCGTGCCGTCACTAATACATACACATATGCGAAACTTGTTCGTTTCACCCCTATGCACAAAAGCTCACACGTACAGGCACACATACAATAGGCAGCGATGATAATTCTGTACTAAAAACCATGCCACCATATTGGAAAGTACGCAATTAGCACCAGTGTTTGCATACTAGTCTGTACTGTGGCTTAAGTGCAACTTAAAATTTGTTATAAAAGAAATTTGTTATAAAAGAAATTTGTTATAAAAGAAATTTGTTATGAAAAAATTGGTATTACCCCTTAAATTATGCATAATTAATATTCGCTTGTTTCACTATAAATATTAATTTTGTTTGCTAAATTTAAACAACACGTGATACTAATAAAAAATAATAAAAATTAAAAGTATATTTCGTCATAGACTGTAACTTAAACCACTGATTGATCGTCGTCGAATATTTGTATCGATCGACAAAAACTACATTTTTTTATAGGGATTTCACATTTGTATCGTAATATCATTAGTGGTAGATAATCTGGTTTTCCTATTGTGATGCAAACATGGAACATATGGATCAATGTTTGGTTAAATCTTAAATTAGGGTAGAAATTAAGCACCGGCAAATTTAAGTGAAATCTGCTTCTATTTATTTTGTACATAAAGATTGAGGTGAATATCGGGCAGTGTTGCCACTTTATGTGTAATTACACATATCATGTGTAATTTTTTTGTTCATATGTCATATCGATTTGGATAAAATTTAAAACATAAGCTTCCTTTCGTCTAAGGACGAAGCCTATTGAAAAAAAAAAATCGGTCCATGTTTTAATCTGAGGTCCGCTTTAATTTTGGCTCAAACGACTCTAATAACTGTATTATATTAGATATCCTTACAAAATTTGGCAGGTAAAAGAGTTTTGTATTCAGTAAAAACCATTCCGAATTATAATGGATTCGGACAAGTTCTTTTTGTAGCCCCCATACAAACAACCTTCCCAATATTCACATAAATCTCTCAAGTTTCATGAAAACAGAAATTTTATTAAAACTGTGTTTGTGTGTGTTCAACGCGTACTTAAATAACCTAATCAAATCTGATTATAATCGGACCATTTTGGGACTCCGATATTTAGTTAAAGCGGTTTATTGGCATATTTCAATAACATTTGGTGTATGAGTGTTTTTTACACTTATTAAAGATTTGACATTTGAGAGATCCAATCGGTCCACGTTAAAACTTGTGGTCCACTTTCCGGAAAACACGGGTGTAGGGTATTATAAGGTCGGCCTTGACCGACTATAATTTTCTTACATGTTTTTTTACAATAATTCAGTTTGTGTCATTTCGAAATATTGATCTAGGAAGATATATATTTATGATCTTTCAACAAATTCGGTAATGAGTAAAACCGTACACTTCAGATGGATTCCATTCCGAATTTCTGCAGAAATGGATATTTTAACAATATTTTTTGTTATTCAGTTTTTAAAAATAGTTCTGTATTCACAAATCATTGTTCCAAATTTTAAAGGAATCGGACCAGTTCTTCTTATAGTCCCCATACAAACCACCCTCCGATATTCACATAAATCTATAAAAATATATGAAAATAGGAAATATTTGATAAAAATTTAGTTTGCAGGTGTTACACCCGGTCTAGATTAGCAATCATCACTTCCATCATACGTCACAATCGATAGTAATGGCTGTGATTGCTAATCCGGACATTTGTATACAATGATGGTATACAATTGATGGTAGAGCGCCTGTTCTACTATATATTGCTAGCAATCAAGTGTCTATATGGAATTGCTAACCATTGCTTACTATCGAGTTTGGCGTTTGTAAACGTCAAATGTAACACTGAACACCCTTTATGGTTGCTTTGTTGGTTGCTAATCTAGACCAGGTGTTATACGGGTTCTTTGGTGGCCTAATCAATCGTGAAATAATTGGACCATATAAAAGTTTTTCTTGATATTGAGTAAAATTGGTCTTTTGGCAACACTAATAAGCACAGTACAGACTAGTATGCAAACAATGGTGCTAATTTCGTACTTTCCAATATGGTGGTATGGTTTTTAGTACACAATTATCATCGCTGTCTTGTGTATGTGTGCCTGTACGTGTAAGCTTTTGTGTATGTATTTATATTGTTTGTTTACGTTTTGTATGAAACGTCAAAAGTTACACCGTGTGCTGTCACTAATACTTACACACATCAAATGCACCTCTGTGAACCTACTACTCATGTACTGTGCTAATAAGCCAATTTCACTCAAACTTTGTTAGTGTGTGTTTTATACATTAATTAAAGATCTAACGAAAGATAGATCCATTCGGTCCATGTTTGGACTTGGGACCCATTTTTCGAGAAACACAGGTGTATGGAATTATACGGTCCGTCTTGACCGACAATAATTTTCTTACTTGTTTTTGTTTAAATTTTGTAGGTGTTAAAAGTTGATTTTTGTAATCAATAGGGTGGCTCGTTTTTTTGGCTTTTCTCTTTGATCAAATTCTAATACCCGGCAAAAGCGTCGGTCCCCTAAGGGTAACTCACATGCAAAATGTCACTCCGATCGGAGTTTATCTTTTGTCCTCACTTTGAGCTTAAAATTTGGATTTTTGCAAAAAATGGTTAATTAAAAGTTTTTTTTTTTTTTTATAAAAATTAATTAAAAAATATTTTTGTATAACATTTGATCGTAAATCAGTGATACGCATTTTTGTAATTCCTATTCCCGCGGGAATAGGCGCTGCTTGTGCGCTGTCAACACACATACAGTGAAGCAAGCCGGTCGGCGCGGCTGACGGCTGAGTCGCTAAGCCGATATTTTTCCACGAGCCGCGCCGCCGCCGATATCATCGGCTGATCGGCGGCTCAAACTCCAGCCGATTTTGGCGGTTTTGAAATTAAAAAGAGCATATTGCTCAATTTTGTTCCATTTGGATATTAAAATTTCTAGAAGTCAAATTGGAATTCAAAAAAGTCCAATTAAAATATAGAAATCACAACTGAAATTAAAAAGTTCGCATTCTCTGAAAAACTAATTGAGAATTACAATTTCTGAATGACTATTGGCCTTTTCCAAATTTCAAATGAAATATCTAGGTTTCAATACTTTTTTTCTAGATTTCATTTGCCTTTTTTGAATATCAACTAAACTTTTCTCAAGTTTAATTGCGATTGCTGAATTTTGTGTATTTGTGTTTTACATTGTTGGACTTTATATTTTATAATTTAATAGGTATATTAGTTCGGTTTGAGTCCTTATTATTTCTGAGAAATAATAACTCTTGTTACAAATTTAAAAAAAAATTGCGATCCACGGCACTTTGCATTTATTTTCAATGTAAAATCTTATACCCTGTTCTCACGAGCATCTAAAAACGGTTTTAAACGACATTTGTTTTAATTAAAAAAAAAGTGTTCACACGTAATTTCACTCGTTTTATTTTGGTTTTTATGTTTTTATTTTGACATTTGCATTATCAGCTGATAAACATGTACACATTTCAACAACAAACGAAATTAAAATATGAAAATTATATTCATTAATTATACATATAACTGTTTATAATGTTCAAAAATTGTTTTAAGATAAAAATAGCACGATTTTTTTTTGTATTATTTACATTTTAGTAATAAACAATGTTGCCAATATTAATAAAATGCTTTAAAAACGCTGAACATTCAAAAATACTCAATTCAACCCCTGGAATTCCGCTCGTTTTAAATCGTTTTAATTTTAAAACGAGCTAAAAATATTTTTATTTTGACATATTACAACAAAAAAATGTATGGTAAAACGAGTCATAAAAATGTTTTTTAAGCATAAAACGAAAAATGTTGCTAAAAATGGTTTTTAGCTGTAAGTGAGAACAGGGTATTACGCTAAATCCGAAAATGTTTTAATATTTGAAAAGTTTATGTAAAAGTTATTCATGTCTTTTGTATTCAAATTCCAAATAAAATTACCAAACTTTTGCAAGAAATCCGGAATCGGTACGATCAAGGAAACCATCAGGACATTATAAGGAAGTTCAAAATATCCTTTTTATGGTTATATACTAGGGTGTTCAGTCGATTAATTCTTGTTCGATTAATCGAACAATTTTAGACGAATAATTGTTCGATTAATTTAAAATTGCTTATTTCGATTAAAGGATTAATCGATGAATTTATGCCGATTAATCGAATAATAATAATATATGGCTTTTCTGGAAATATGTATAATTTTTTAATCCCTATTTCCGTTATGGGGATTATAACCAAATTCATTTCGGTCATAATCCCCATAATGGTAGTGGGGACTATGACCGAAAATTATTTGGATATAATCCCAATAAAAAAGGGACGTAACAAATGGCCATAATCCCCATTATGGGGATTCTGTCTTCCATACTAGTTGGTCATAGTCCCCAAAATTAAAAGAATTTTTTTTTTCTTAAAAATTTTTCTGCATAGCCGGCCTTCGGCCAGGCTTAGGGATTACAAACTCCATGCATTAAACCCACCCTCTCTGCAGAAAACGGGGATTATGACCAAAATTGCTTTGGACTTACTCCCCATAATGTGAATGGGGGTTATGACCGAAAAAAGTTCGGTCGTAATCCCAACAAGGAGCGGACATAATCCCCATAGGGATTTTGACCGTTTTGGAAATGGTCATAGTCCCCACAAGTATTATGTGGATTATGACCGAAATGAATTCGGTCATAATCCCCATTTCCGTTATGGGTGTAATGTCCGTGGGGATTATGTCCTGTCACCCTAAATAAGTACCTGATAAAATTTTGGGCCAAATCGGTTTACTGCATGACCGCGCTAAAACCGGTCAAAGTTTCGAGTTTTGGGCAAAAAATCACTAAATTATAAAAAAAATAAAATTACAAGTATAAGATTTTCTCAAATGTAGTCGGATAATAATTATATTTTTTTTTGCGATATTGGTTACCCACATAAATTTATCAAATAAATAGTTTTTGATTTGTACACATTTTTTAAATCTCCAAAATGATTTTTTTTTAATTTTCTCAAACAAATTAGCAGAATTTTATAATTTTATTTTCTTGTTGTTAATAAAATGTTAAAATACTTGTAATTAACGTTGTTTATTTACTCAAGTACCATTTTTTCTAGAATTGTCGAAAAAAACCTTGTAATTTAGAAAATTTCTGAATTTGTAATTTTTCGATTAATCGAACAATTTTAAAATTTTTTTCGTTTAATCGAATAATTTAAAAATGGCAAATATCAATTAATCGTTTAATCGAGCAATTAAAAAACCCGATTAATTGAACACCCTATTATATACTTATAAGTATCCGAATTTTGCAAGAAATTTCCTGTTCAAAACAGATGTATAAAGTAGACACTCCAATAAAAAGAACCAGGGGTTAAAATCTAAAATCCATTAAGTATATACTGAAATATTTGCAAAAGAAGTCAAAGTTTTGATCCATGTTTTCGTACCAATTTTTAAGATTTTTTTGGTAAAATTAAAAAAAAAAGATTAAAACACATTTCCTAAAAATGTTTGCCTCCTAAAAACGAATCTGATACCAGAAAAATTGTATCAAATCGCCTTCTCGAGATAAAGCCATTTTTAATTTTTGTGGACCAAGTTCAAATAAATAAAAATATGAATAACTTTAACATACACTTTTTCAATATTAAAAAAAATTTCGTTTTAAGGGCTTAGTCCACAAAAAATGAAAATGCCTATATCTCGAGAAGGCGTTTCGATACAACTTTTCTGATTACAGATTCGTGTTTAGGAGGCCAAAATACTTTAGAAAATGTATCCAACATGTCTGTGCAAAAACCGTGTAGAGAAGTGTTAATGTTTATATATTTTTAACGAAAATAGTAGTGAACTTTAATTTTTTTAAATATTTTTTTTGTGATTTCGTGTTATATGTATGTTTTTCGTTTTGTTTTAATTTTTTTTGTTCGGAAGGGGGGTCTTTTGCCCACCCCAGAATAATGGCCTAGATACGCTTATGCCTACACCACTCTGTGGTACAGGGTACAGATGGTCGCGTGAGTGACTTTTGACTCACACTCACGAGTACTCACACAAACTTCACTCACACTCACGAAACTTTTTATAAAAAAAATAATGAAAGATAATATAAAGAGAAAATAAAGCACGCAAAAAAATGACTCACGCAATTTTTTTTCCACTCACTCACAACCACTTGAGTAAAATTGAGTTTCAGTCACACTCACGCGTGAATCACGCACAAATCTGCTCATGTGCCCATCTCTAGTACAGGGTATTGTGAGTTTGTCTTAATGTTTGTAACTATCCGAAATATTGGTCCTAAACCAAACTTCAAGTATAGCTAGGGTTGCCAGACGTCCCGCATTTGGCGGGATTGTCCCGCTTTTGATAACTGATTCCCGCGCGGGATTTCATATTCCCGCTTTTTTCCAATTTTTTTTAACAACACTATTTTTTACTTTAAAAACATAAGTTTTTAAAAGGTTTATTTGTAAGCTTTTGTAAAATTTGTTTTACCTTGCCGCCCAAATGATAAGGATTTAGAACCTTTTTAAGGAAAAAATAACGAAAAAGTTTGCAATCTTAGTGTTTGTTTGAAAAAAAAAAAAATATTTTTCAAAAACTGTACGCAAAAAGTTGCACAATATGGAATACATTCCGGAAAAACTATTTATAAAATTTCCATGGAGTAATTCTGGTCCAGCTAAATTAGTCTCTAAAGCTGCGCGAAAGTGAGCTCATTCGTTAGAACCCCAGCAAAAACTTGGTAATTGGTACCCCTTCCTGTCTCGCTTACGAGGTAATGGCTTTGAAAACTACTAATTACCATTAGCATTACATTGCGCCAAAAAAGGCAAAATGTGGTTACCTCCAATGACATCACCGTATTAAAGTAATTAACATTGAAATTGGGAAGTAACTAATTACTCATATTTTTGCTAACCCCTTTAGTTAATTACTTGGTAAGCGAAGTTTTTGCTGGGACTATTTCAATGCCGCACAGTTCCACATTTGGCCAATCTAGGACGACAAAAATCCAATTATATTTATATTGACTGGAAATTCGGTATAAATGTTCGTTTTGACTTCTAAAACAACATTATTGAAAAATATGGGAGGCCAGTTAACTGCCACGCCCACTTTTTAAAAAATTTTTAATTTTGGTTGTAATTTCTTTAAACTTGGTATATATACTCTGAAGGACTGTAGAAATAATATCACAAAAAAAGGGGGCGGTCAGACAACTGCCACGCCTACTTTTTAAAAATATGTTTAAAAAATATGTAAAAACAAGGTTTACATATCGCCCCAATGTAGTCGGCGTCGCAGACGGTCGCAAAAGTTAGCCGTTGAAATAAGTACTACGGATATTGGTCAATATGTCTGAAAAAGTCCGGCGACCAATAGAGACCAAACACAAAAGTTCTATTCCATCAAAAAAAATAAATATATAATTTTCTTTTCAAAATTTTTTATTATGTTAAAAAATTAATAAAAAATAGAAAAAATTGTTTAAAAAAAAGAACAAAAGATATGACTTAAAGCCTTTAAATATCCATTAAAATTACCAAAAAAAGAGTGTATAAATATCTTTTTTTGTTAAAAAGTTACAACAGTTTAAAATCGACTTAATTAATTCGAAATAATCAACACTACTTTCAGCATTTTACAAGATGCAACTTTATGCACTCACATCTTAATAACAAATAGAATTATAGTTCTTATATGAGTATTTCCGTGTTATTAGGAATGTTTTTTAATACATACAAACAAATCATAAAAATCGGGGATATTTTTTTTTTTTTTGATTTTTGTCGTGCTAGGTTTGCTAAATGTGGCACTGTGTGCCGCCTTGGAGACTAATTTAGCTCATAAGGGGGATAAAAGGATTAAGTACACACTCTTCTGTGTTAAAGATGCAACGCTGGACCATAATTACCCAAGTAAAATTTTATCAATATTTGTCCCAGAATGTACAATATATTTCAAAACTTTTGGCGATTTTTTTTTAAAGCAAAAACATTTTTTCTTTTTCAAAATGCACTAGAGGCTGGTAGCCTCTATTTAAAACAATAAAACTCGACAACATGCTGCTAAATTTGTCAATTTTGCTCATAAAAAAATTTTTGTCCCGCGAAAATGTTTAAAATCCCGCCATTTTTGTAATTTTCGGGAGTTTGTCCCGCATTTTCGAAATAAAATTCTGGCAACCCTAAGTATAGCGATTGATTTAGAATCACTTTCTGTAGTGCGATTCAGTAACTTTTTTAACGAAATTATCGATATCGTTAACTAACGAGAATTGTCGTTTGTTTTAACGAATATGTGATTCTATAAATTTTTAAATTATCGACAAGAATTAACGACAAAAATAGTTAATTTGAAATTTGTTTATTTTGAAATTGTATTGAGAACCGAAAATTTTCGCTAACTTTAACTTCAAAAAATTTTTTGTTGATAAGTTAACGATTTTCAATAACGACAAAATTCGGTAGAAAAAAGTTATAGAATTGCTTTCAAAGACAATTGTCGATAATTAACGATTTTTGACAATATAACTACCGATTTTTGTCGTTAAAAAGTTAGTGAATTGCGCTACTGGTTCGATTTAGCGATGTCCGTCCATGTAAACATAGTGAGCACGATACAAGTCGCAACAATCAATTGATTTGACTGAAATTAAATTTATGCTTCCTTTTTCCCAAGGAAGAAGCCTCTTGAAATTAAAAAATAATCGGTCCATGTTTTGACCTAGCCCCCATACAAACGTCCTCCAAATTTGGCTAACATTACTTTAATATCCGTAATTGAACAGGTATCCTCTCGAAATTTGGCATGTGAATAAATAAATACCACAAAAAAACATATTTTGTATTCACATATTTGGTATATTTCCAAATTTTAAAGAAATCTGACCATTTCTACGTGTTGTCCCCACACTAACAAAAGAGCTAACTTAATTTTGGGATACAATTTTCTTAAAAATAGTTCATAAATTTTACCACAATTTAGTAAGATTTAATTAAAAGTTTAGAAATTTAGAAAAGTTTAGAAATTTTCTACCCATTAGTTTATCATATTTATCTTCTTAGATTTAAGAAAGTTTTTTTGACTATTTTAGTAAATTTTTTAAAAGTTGATCTTTTTTTTTTTTATTTTCAAACATAAAATAGCGATATCTAAACTAAAAACTAAGATTTCAAACCGAAAAAAGCTTGTTGAGCGGTGAACTTAGACCATTCTTGGACTCAAATTAAGTTTGTGCACTAAATAAAGATAAAACAAAATATAGATCCAATCGGTTCATATTTGGACTTCGGACACATTTTCCGGAAAACACAGGTGTAGGGTATAGGTCTTGACCCACTATAATTTTCTTACTTGTTTCCATAACTCCAATAAAATGGGAATTAAACCATTATTTAATTGGTCCACTTGTTCGGTAGGGTATCGTGATTGATATGCCTTGATTTAAACCGTTCTTTACTATACAATAGCGGCGCAGCCGAATTTTTTTTTCAGCCGCGCTGTTCTAAAAAAAACGCGGCGCGCAGCCGAAACGCCGCCGCCGCCGAAACTTTTTGCTCTTCAGCCGCCGCCGAAAATTTTGCATCGGCTTGCTTCACTGCACACATACACTATAAAATTCTGTTGCTTGAGCAAATTTGTTGACTTTTCGCTTGCTACTACCCACACAAGCATAAATGTTATAGTATGTGTCTGCGTATCGCTGTCGTAAATACTTAAATATGAAATTTAAAGATTTTTCGGTATCATTAACCCGTTCAAATTTGGTATCAAAAAAATGGCATGGGGGGGTTCTTTAAACACCTTTTTTAAAAGTTTAAAAATTTTATTAAAAAAAAATTAAAATACGTATAATTTATAATTAATTTTAATAAAAAAAAAAAACTTTAATTAATTTTTTTAAGTCTTTTTTTGCGAAAATCCCAATTTTCAGGCTCAAAGTGGGCACTGAAGATAAAATACGATCGGAGTGAAATTTTGCATGTGAATTACCCTTAGGGAATCGACACATTTGGTAGGTATTACACTCAAAAAAATCTTGTAAAATCAAGAAAGTTTTATTTCGCCAAAAAAGTTTTAAATTTACAATTTTATCGGTAAAAATCTTGTAAAAAAGCTCGTTATTTTTACTAGGAAGTCACGAAACCTCCTTGTAAGTGTTATAGCGACAAAAAAATTGTAAATTTACAATTTTTTGGTAAAAATCTTGTAAAATTACAAAATTATTAGTAAAAAGCTTGTAAAAAACAAGGAATACTTTTAAAATAGGAGGTAGCAAATACAAAAGTTACAAACTTTTCTTATAATTTTACAAGATTTTTTTTTAGTGTAGAATTTGAACAGAGAGAAAAGGCCAAAAACGAGCCACCCCAGTAATCAAATCTGATTATAAGTGGACCATTTCTGGACTTAGTCCCCATATAAAAATATTCAGTTGAATAGGTCTAATGGCAACAAAAACCAGCATACTCCACTCAAATTTCTTTTGAGTGTTTTTACACTTATCGACAGATGTTTTGACTTAGGAGCCATTTGCCGGAAAACACTGACTATAATTTTCTTACTTGTTTATTTTGTAAACTAGTGTAATTTGTTTCTTGAAAATTTACATTAGTACAGGAATGTGACCTTGATCTAGAGCAGCGGTTACCAACCTTTTTGGTTCGCGTACCCCTAATTTTAAAATTTATCGGTCGCGTACCCCCTAACAAGTTTTTTGTTAAAATACTTCACATATAAATATGGTTAGAAATTTAAAACAAATTATGTTGTAAAGTTTAAATATATGTACTACTTTTTTCTATAGAAAAGTCTCCGAATCTGAGACATTTTTTCTATAGAAAAAGTCTCCGAATCTGAGACATTTTTTTTTATAGAAATAGTCTCAGATTCTGAGTCATTTTATCTATAGAAAAAATCTCAGATTCTGAGACATTTTTTATATAGAAAAAGTCTCAGATTCTGCGACATTTTTTCTATAGAAAAATCTCAGATTCTGCGACATTTTTTCTATAGAAAAATCTCAGATTCTGCGACATTTTTTCTATAGAAAAATCTCAGATTCTGAGACATTTTTTCTATAGAAAAAGTCGCAGATTCTGAGACATTTTTTTCCATAGAAAAAGTCTCAGATTTTCAGAAATTTTTTTTTCCATAAAAAAAGTCTCAGATTCTGAGACATTTTTTTTCATAGAAAAGTCTCAGATTCTGAGACATTTTTTCTATAGAAAAAGTCTCAGGTTCTGAGACATTTTTTTATAGAAAAAGTATCAGATTCTGAGACATATTTGTTTTAGAAAAAGTCTCAGATTCTGAAACCTTTTTTTAATAGAAAAAGAATCAGATTATGGGACATTTGTCTATAGAAAAATTCTCAGATATTTGAGACATTTTTTCTTCAGAGAAAGTCTCAGAATCTGAGACATTTTTTTATAGATTCTGAGACATTTTTTATTAAGAGAAGTCTCAGATTCTAATACATTTTATCTATTACAAAAGTCTTAGATTCTGAGACATTTTTCCACCTATTTAACAATTTCAAAATTTGTTATTATCACTTTATCGTTTTCTTTTAAAAAATATTTCCAAAAATTTAATGAAATTTTAGTTTTTCATTGACATTGATTCAGCGACGTATCCAGGAATTTGAAAAGGGGGGGGGCCCAACTCGAAATTTTTTTTTTTCACAACATAATAATACTATTTTATAGGACTACCCCCCCCCCCCCCTGTCCAAAAAAAATTCTAGAAATTACTGCATTTTTCTATACACTCAAAAAAAAAATGTAATGTTAGCAAAAAAAGATTGTAAGCCTACAACAAAATTTGCTGATTTTGAACCCACAATTTTTTGGTAAAGTTAGCAAAAATGTTTTGGCAAAAATTAGTTAACTGAAATTTTTTATTTCGACTTAGTTCATACAGATTTGAGGACCCCATTGGGTTCGGACGCGATAGGTCCAGACCCCGATGGGCCTAGACCTAGTTCGGTTCCTTAAAAATCGTCATAGTTTTTGATCCAAAATGTTTGTCCGTTTCGCTCTATCTTGCTTAGTTTTTGAGATACGTGATTTTAGGGGACCACTGGGGTTTTGAGAATTAAAATACTCGATAACTTTAAAAATATTACTCGCAGAGCTTTTGGTTTTGTTCTACGTGTTGAGAGCTACAAAAATTCTTTTGGACTTTTTATTGTGTCGGCAATGTTTACCGAGATATGAGCATTTTAAAATTTTCGGGAGTGCTGGGGTCCACACATGTGAAGAGGACTTGCGACAATGTGGAGAGCTCGAGAACCAAAAATGGCCACCGTTTTGCTCTATCTGGCTTAGTTTCCGAGATAGCGCCATTTTAAGTTTTCTAAAAAAAAAAAATTACAATCTATTTTTGCCAATATTGGCAAAAAAGCTTGTAAAAATTTGGTCAACTCAATTTTAAATTTAGCAAAAAAAATTAGTTCAAATTTTGTTTAAAATTGCTAAATAAAGTTTACAAGATATTTTTTCTAACAAGCTAATCTCAACTAAAAATTTGCTAAAGGTAAGCTACTAGCATTAGCAAAAAAAATTAGTAAATCTACTAATGTATTATTTTGAGTGTACTAACAACTTAAAAAATGCATCAGAATTTGTAAATTTTTCTAGAGAAGAATGACTAAGACTCAAACTTCAAAACTTGACACATCTCAGAATCTGAGAACATTTTTATAAAAAAAAATGTCTTAGAATTTGAGAACTTTGCTATAGAAAATATTCTGAAAATATTTTATACAAAAAATTTTTCAAAATCTTTGAAACTTTCTATAGCAAAAATGTCTTTCAATCTGCCAATTTTTTTGTGAAAAATGTCTGATAAATTCTTAGATTCTGAGGTATTTTTTCCTATAAAAACAGTTCTTAGAAACAATATGTAACCTAAAAGTAAAAAGGTTTTAAATAGGTATTTGTGATAAATTTCAAAATTAAATTATACCAACCAGATAGATTTAGCCCTCCTGATTCCAAATTATCTTACCAAATATTTTAATATTTTAACATTTTTCTGATATTGGGGTTTGAAAATTCGAAACTGCTAATTTAGGTGTGGGTCTACTGTTAGAGCCATTATAAAGGACCTGATTCCAAATCTGCCATTTAAATATTTGTAGAACATTTCGCATTTGCGCTTTTTACGGCTCTACTGTTACATATTATTGTCTTGGCACAACATTTAAGGACAGATTTTTTATAAAATGGAAATCTAGATTCCAAATACGGCATTAAATTTTTTAAGTTGCTTTCGTAAATTCGTTTATGAAAATGTATCTTTATTTATATCCATATAAAATAATTGAAGTTTTTTTATTTTTTTGCAAGTTAAAATATTGTCCTTAGTCATTATTAAATTTTCAAAACTGCGGTTTTTCAATTCAAAAACGATTTTTGAAAAAAGTGTTAGATTGAAAATTAAAAAATAATATGAAAATTTTTATTTAGAAAAAATGTTCAGCATCTTAGAATTTTTTATAGAAATAATATCTCAGAATCTGAGACTTTTAATGCAGAAAAAGTGACTTAGATCCTTAGAATTTGAATTTTGTTTTATGGAAAACTGTTTTCATGATCCTGATGCATAATTTTCATCAAATAAAACCAATATAATGTGTTTTCGATTAGTGTTTATAAAAAACCGACATTTTGGAAAACCGGTTTCTCGGTTAACCGAAAATCAGCTTTTTCGGTTAACCGGTTTTCTCGGTTAAATCAGAAAACTGATTTGTCAGTTTTCTTTAACTGACAAATCAAAAAAATACTTTAAAATAGCTAAATTTTATTACATACAAAATATATAACTTAACAAAATATATAACTTAATTAAGTTAACATATTTGTTTCTTTCAGCAAAGGTGGCAACTGATACCTTTTCAAAATAGCGGTATTTAAATACGGTGCTTTTATTTTCCCACACTCAAAAAAAAAACGTGGGTATTCAATACTAAAAATTTAGCTACGAGTACTAATGTTTTAGTCCAAAAGGACCTAGTGCAGGAATTGGTAATCAATACTAAAATTTGTTACTAATATCTAGTACATGAAAAATACTAAAAAAACAGTAAATATTACTGGAATTTACTACAATTTTAGTAAATATAATTACTAAAAAAAATCATAAATATTTCAAATTTTTGCCCTATTTAGTAAAAAAAATTACTTATTTTAGTAAATAAAATTGCTAATTTTAGTTAATAAAATTACTACCTATATCAATTTTAATAAATAAAAATCAGAAAAAAATTATATATAAATGGTTTTTTATTTCACTTCGGTTATAAGATATACTTAATTACATGTCTTCTTGAGCTGCTTAAAAATGTAGCGTAGATTGTACCACGTCAGGCTTTTGAAAATATAAATGTTGTCGCCATACCATTGAAATATATTTTGATTGCTAAAAATATAAAAAAGAAATAATATTTTCTCAATACATGTTCAAATGTAAGTACAAACATTTTACTACAGGGGGTGTTTTTTTACATACATTTTTTTTTGTATACGTGTGTGTATCCATAATATAAATTCTTCTTCAGCTTGAATTTTTTTTTCACAGCCATTAAAATATTCTTCTTCAGCTTGAGTTTTTTTTCACAGCCATTGAAATGAAAAACTGATGTAGTTTTATTATTAATGGCATTTTATAATATGTTCTTTATTTAATTAGTTTAACACCACACCATTTAATTAAATAAATTTAAAATATATTTTTTTTACAAACACTCCGTGACCGGGTATCGCGTTGTTTCGGTTTTAATTCTTTTTCGCACTAAACAAACAGAAAAATCAGTTGGTAGCACTGCATTTAAATGCAAGAAAACGTGGTGTTTGCACACATTGCAGCAGCAAGCAGCAGACGGCAAGAAATATAAAAAACTGTGTTTAATTATAAGTTATAAATTTATACAATAAGTAGTTTTTGTATTTACAGCTTGGGGTATGCTTTTTTAATGTTAAGAAATTAAAAATGCGTCATTTTAGTGAAATTATAATTAAATAGTGTACTCTTATTTTTTTCTGTCTGCTGCTTGCTGTTGAATTGTTAAGAAGCATGTTGTCGCTATTACAAACAGTGTTGCCATTACCAATATGAAAAAAAAACGCAAAAATCGTAGGAAAAGGGTAAAAATTTACAAAAAATCAAAATAAAATGGAAAATGTGCTTATTAGGTTAAAAGGACAAAAAGCGCAAAAAACAATAATACAAATATTTGTTTTTATCATAAATTAAATAAATAAGCTGATACAATCAGGAGTAAAAATAATATTGCATTCATATTACTTAAAAAACAATAAATTTAATACAAAGTTTTTTGTTACATTTAATCATCACGCCACAGATCTGTTTTAATGAAATGTTTGGATATTTTATCAGTTTAATTTTTTATGCATTTTACTTTATTTTGACAGTAAACAAAATTGTTTCAAAAAACAACAGTCATTAATTATTTTAAAAAATACGTAGTTGTAAAAAATGTAGAAAATATGTACCAAATTTTTTTTACATCCGTCTGTTTGTCACACATATGAAAACAGATTTAAGAAACTGGTAATACATTTTAATTAAAAAATATTGTTAGTATTTCTAATTTAATTCTGCATTATACCCAGCAAAAACATGGTAATGAGTTGTGAAAAGTAATCATAACCAAGTACATTTTTATAAGGCGTACCCATTACCATTAACATTATTTTAAGTCCAAAAGTAAATACTTCTCAGTAATATATTTTAAAAGCAGTTTTTAACCTTTACAATTCAATTAACTTAAAAATATTTAAAAACTTAATTATAATAACACATTTTTTTTTTTTGTTTTAGTAAAAACAAGATAAATTTAAAAAGTTGTAATAAACTAATTATTTTACTTCTTTGGTAATGGGTTTGTACTCCTTATTAGTAATCCGAGTCAGTAATTACTTATTTAACTCCATACTCTTCACTACTTATTTTTGTCTCACGCCCTTGTTAAAATAATTAGTGTTTCATTCAATAAGTAACTACTTATTAACATCTGTTTCGGATTACAAAACCCATTACCTGTAATGCCAATTTTTGCTGGGTAGGTACCTCATCGTACGAAGTGATATTAGACAGGTAGTTTAGTAATATAATTTACTCATATCTTTCGTGGGAAATCCCAATATTTAAATGCTATAATCCAAAAACTAAATTGGCTTGATGAAGCAAAAAACATAATCCAAAAACTAAATTGGTTAAATGAATCAAAAAAATTAAATTGGGAAAAATTTTAATTTTTGTTAAATAATTTAAGTCAGCGCGTTCCGTGCTGGATTTAGCGCTCTCCATCTACCCAAAAAGCCCATTTTTTATCTAGCGCGTTTTTTTTTTCTAACGACACACACTCACGAGCATATTTTATCTACTTACACTCACTTACAATCACGTGAGTAAATTTAATACAAAATTACTTTTTCACTACTCGTAACACCTTATATATTATCTTCTGGTATGCTATATTATTTCATTTCTCGTAACCTATAAAATATCATATATTTTACACCTTACTCGTATTCTTCGTTAAAAATTTATGACTTATTTTATACCTTACTGGTATTCTTTGTGATAATGTAGATGCATTACTTTGAGTCTCATCGCCTGTTAAAATCATCAATGCTGCAATGTATAAAATAAGAGATCCTATACCTTATTTTATACCTTATTTGGTAATCTAAGTTTTACTGGGTAATCATTTATACATATTTTGATTGCATCATTACAAAAATACAACTCCATAACCAAAACAATAAAATAAAACACGGTCTGATTTTTCCCAATTTCATTAGGTCTTGGACTTAGGTTTTAAATTTCAGCAAAATCTATTGAAAATATATAAAAATCACAAATTTCTAAAAAAAAAAAAAAAAATTCGCGAAAAAATAGAAAAACACCATAAATACCCTATTTTTAAAAACGCGTATTTAAAAAACGGCAAGATCAAAAAAGCACCAGCAAATACCCAAAATGTAACATAATGGCAACACTGAATTCAAATTAAACGATTTTGCAAAAAATAAACAGTTGGTAGCTGTGCTTGTAAACAAGCGCCCCCTTACGGAATAATTACTAACAAAAATAAATTAAAAACCTATTTAATTACTGTATATTAGTACTTTTATGAACTAAAAATAGTAAAAAAATTAGTTAAACCAACTACCAAAAAAAATTACTCATAAACAGTAAGAAATACTAATTTTAGCACTTTGAAGATACTAAAAAAACTACTGTAATACTGGTAATTAGTATTTTATTAGTAGATTTGGGTTACCAACGCACTTACTATTTTTTTTACTGTAGAATTATTTTGAGTGCATATTCTCCGGGGTTTTATTTAACTTTTATTGGTTTTATTTAAAAAATACATCACTTCGTTGTAAATTGCAGTACCGTATTTTATTTCGATGTTCTTTTATTGGCATTCTCTCCATTAACAGGAATTTTACTATCTGGTTAACAGTCACTTATAAAGTTTTCAATGAAAGTGCCCAAAACTTGCTTACTACAATGTGAATTTTTAATATTTAACAGATTCGGAATAAAATCCCTATTTGGAAAATTGTTTCTTGTAGATAAAAAATATTTTAGACTTTCTTTCTCACGGATTTTAAACTTTTTTTTAACGAAATTTTGAAAATGTCATAAAAAATAAGTAAAAAGTTTTTACTAAAAGTTTTTACTAAAAACCCTTAATAATTCCAAAAATAATCCGTTTTGCATGTATTTAAAGAAACCGGTTAACCGACAGAAAAAAACCGGTTTTCGGTGCACCGAAAATTTTCAATTCCGGTTAACCGGTTTGCAAAAAAACCGAAATTTTGGGAAAAACCCGGTTTTTCGGTTAACCGGTTTATAAACACTAGTTTTCGATACTTATTTTACAGATATTTCGAAATAAATGACTTTTTAAAAACGAAAATTTACTCAAAATCAAGAGTTTTTATCAATATTGGCAATCGATACCTTTTCAATACCGTTATCCGTTTCAAAACCCTTTAAATTGAATACCGGTACCAATACCAATACCGAAACTTAGTTTTGGTATCGGATACCGGTATCCAATAACCTTTTCCTTCGATACCGGTACGTACCGGTATTGAAACGGTATTAAAACGGTTTTACCTAAAAAACATGTTTTTTTTTACAAAAAAAATAATAGAAAATTTGTAATTTTTTTGGTTTTTGTAAATAAAAAATGCCTCCCCGAAGTCTCATAAAAATCAAAAAATTCTTTGGGCACCCACATCGTGGATTAAGTAAAAATTTCCAAAAAAAAAATCATACTTCAACCGCTATGCGGGAGCAGAAGAAAATTATTGATTTTCACGAAATTTTTTTGAAATCATTTAGACTCTCAATAGAAACTTTCCGCAACCCTAAGTATAGTTAAGTTTTTTGGGGATTTTTATTTAATCCGCGATGTGGGTGCCCAAGGATTTTTTGATATTTATAGGACTTCGTGGTTCAAAAATTATTACAAAACCGTGAATTTCAAATTGGTTTCACCTTAAGTCCACATGTTGAAAAACCCGTCAAACCAGCTTTAAAAACATGAAAGAGTCATAGAAAAATATTTAACAAAATATTTTTGTCACTCAAAAATATTTTTACAATTAAGCAAAAAAAAACTTACACTCGAAAAAAATTTTACACTCAAAAAAATTTTTTTGTAATTTTTTTTTTTTCAAAAATGACTAAAAAAAGTTTTTTACTCAAAATAAAATATTTCTAATCAAAATTGTTAATTTTTTTTTTAAGTTAGAAAACTAACTATCACTTTAAAAGGGCACCGTGGATACTCATGGATTCGGCTAACAAGGAGAGTCTCCCTGGTGTCACCCTCCGATCTTCATGACATTTGGATATGTTGTTTAGAACGAAAATTAATTCGACACTTATTTTTTTTAGCAGCCCAAACTCATTTTTAGGAGGTTCGATTTGCATGGAGGGAAATTGACCTTTTTCAGTTTTTTACAATTTACGTCTATTTGCTCAAAACTAATATAGGCGTATTTGGTATTAGATTAAACGTAATTAAAATACCTATCTTGTGATGCTAATAACGTGTAAAAAAAGTAAATATTTTTCGACTTATTAACAAAAATGTCCAACAATTTTGTCATTTTACTCAATATGACGAAAAGTTGTGCATGTTTGGACCGTTCTTTGCACATGGAGATAGGTTTTCCAAAGACCTTTCATTTGGTATGTAACATGACTAGGTTTATTTGTATAATATATGAGATAAACGCAAAAAAACTGAAAAATTACCGTTTCTTCCCCCTCATTTTCACCCCCTAAATAAGAATTTGGGCCACTAAAAAAATACGTGTCCCTTTATTTTTTATACTCTACAAAATAAAACCAATTCCATAAAGATCGGCGGGTGACACCAGGGAGACCTTCCCTTCGAATTTAACTCTTCTACTTTTTATACCCTCCACTTAGTGATAGAGGGTATATATAAGTTTGTCATTCCGTTTGTAACTCATCGAAATATCGTTCTGGGACCCCATAAAGTATATATATTCATGAGGCCCGATCGATTTTAAGACATTCTAGCGATGTCCGTCTGTCTGTCTGTGGAAAATGCTGTCGCGGACAAAATATTGCACAGAGATGACTGGAACTTAACATATTTATTGGAAGTTCTCCCGAGAATTGCATTGCATTTGAGCGATATCGGTTCAGCGGTTCAAAAGTTATGAACTAAAATGTGAGCACACCTCAAAAATTTCAGTACATTCAACATAACCTAAAAATACAAAATGCTTTAATTCGGCTTCTGGTTGACATATGTGAACATAATTGAACACCAAATGGTATTTAAACAGGTACGAACATATTTTTTGACAAAAAAAGAAAAAAATCGCGGATTTTTTTACCAAAATTTTTTTTCGCGAAAATTTTTTTTAAAAAAAAAAAAAAAAATTTTCTAAAGTAATTTCCTTTTAAATAAAGTTTTTGGCAATAATCTTTTTGAAATTGTGGAGGGTATCACTACATTCAGCAAGGCCGAATTTAACTTTTTTACTTGTTTACATATTTTTTTTACTTTCTGCAACATATTTTTTACATATTTTACATATTTTTTTTACTTTCTGCAACAAATGAAACCTTTTTATGTCAGAATAACTTCAAAGTCCTGCACTTTGATCAAGGGGTTAAAAAAAATTACAGTTTTCTCGGTCCGCCCCCTTTTGTAAGTGTGGTCCGTCAACGTCCCCGCCGACCCCCTAAGAAAACGCAATTTTAATTTTTTTTTCACATTTTAAAGCGCATTTTAGCAAAAATGCTAAAAATAAATACGTAAATACGTGTTTTAGTATTAAAATTTAAAAAAAAAAATTAAGTTTTTATGCGTTTTTTATATTTTTAATATTTTTTTCGATAATACCGGTACGTACCGGTATCGACGTTTCGGTATCGGTAATACCGTAACCGATTCAACTCAAATACCGTAACCGATACCGATACCGAAATAAATAAAAAAACGATACCAATACCGATATCGATACCGTTATTCGTATCGATTGCCAACCTTGGTTTTTATAAAAAATATGTAAAACTTTTCTTTAAAAACCAAAATATTTACAATACTACAAAAAACTTATGTTGGTTACTTGTATCATATGTTGAAGTGTTTACATTTTTTAAAATTTTCCAATCCAAAAGGGGGGGGGGGCCCGGGCCCCCTGGGCCCCCCCTGAATACGTCCATGCATTGATTATTTGATAATGATTTTATTTCTCATTATCATTATGTAAAGACTTGCTAATGAAAATTTCGTTTCATTTTCATTGTGTAAAATTAATAATAATGATTTTTTAATTTCATTAACATTGACCATATTCAATGACAATGAAACACTCAATGTTAATTGAAAAACAATGCATTAGTCCCATTTCTGCTCCCGATCAACTTTGAGTAAAAAGATAGTGAACATTTTTTGAAAGTGTGTTTTTTTTCAATTATAAGACCATAGCTCAGCCAATTTTAAACCGATTCTCAATCTTATTGTTTTGTTTAAGAGGTGCAACTCATATCTTTCACACAAAACAAATCCGTTGTACAACAACAAAGTTATAATTTTTTTAAAGTTTTAATTTAGAAATTTAGTAGGTACTTAACGGTGAGATCAAGAAAAATATGACTATTTCCGTACTCTATGAACACTTACCAACTAGATTTTTTATTGGGCCCCCTGCATTTGTTTAGTGTTATTATAAAGTGTTATTAATAAACAAAACTAAAAAAAAAATGCGCAAAAAATAACTAAAATTTCGCGTACCCCCGCGGGTAGTTTCCATAGTACCATAGGTTGGTAACCGCTGATCTAGAGCAATCTTTCTCAAAATTAAATTTATGTGTTGAATAATATTTTTTTTTAATTTTAAAATTAACACAGTGTTCAAAAAAGTAGTTTCCCGGCTAAAAATGTTGTATATAATCATATATGATATCATATATGAGACCATATACACCCGGTGAAAAATGTTCACATATGCACATACATGTTTCATATGTGATCACATATGAAAAATATGTGAACATATATGCTCCATATGAATACATATATGAAGCAATATTTCTGGATTTTTTTTCATATATGCTGATGTATGAATACACATATGCACACATCTGCACATACTGGGACTTATAAAATTTAAAAAAAAAAATTGCAAAAGCATTTGAACTGAAGTTTTGAACTGACCCTGCAAACAAAACGATACGACATCGATTCGCCGGTTGTATTGCCGATACGATAAATGTTATTGCGGCAATTATCGAATTCGTATCGCCGGCAATACACCTTTCGGGAGAAACTGTTACCCGACGGCAATACATCCCGGCGATATGAAAACGATTCGCCTTGGCGATAAAAGGGCAATATCGCCAGATAATCGTATAAACGAAAAATAATAGATTTGTATGTATCGCCGGAATATCACCGAAATGATAAACCGGCGATACAGCTATATCGATTTCCTGAAGCTGAAAATAGACATTATTTTTTTCATTCATATTTTTGTCATGTTAACAGGACTAAAAACATTTGTATTCACCTGGAAAATATATCCGCAACATTCGCTGATTTTTTTTCATTTTATCTTTGAACGCAAATTTGTGTTTTTCGGCCAAATTTATATTCTTTCAAAGATTTCTTGTTGTGCTTGATAAATTATTTAATTTTAAATTGACAAAGAAATAAAAATGTTCAATATTTTTTTTTGTTTATCGCCAAAATATCGTTCGTATGAGAAAACGGCGATATAATAAAAATACTACTTTGATTTTTTATTGAAATGATAAATTTTCGTATCGCCGCAATATCTTTTCGGCGATATATCGCCCTATTGTTTGCAGGGGAAATTTTGAACTGAAACTTTTACTCCAAAACGTAAAAAAAATGCCAAAAAAAACTTTAAAAATTTTACAAAAAAATGTTCACATATGTACACATTTGTACATATATGACATGTACTTCCATATATGTCCAGATATATGATGTTTGAATTTTTCTCAGGACTTAGAAAATTATTCAATTTTTTTTTTTTTTCTAAAAACATTTTTTAATTATTTTTTTGTTACAAACCGAAAAAAAGTTGCAAAAAAAAAATTTGTGTCTGACTCTTAAAAAAAAAAAAATTTTGGAACTTTGAAAATTTAAAAAAAAAAAATCGAAAGCATTTCAAAATCAAAAAAAAATATAAAAAGTTTTTTTCCGAACTTCAAAATTTTTCAAAAATTGTGAAATATTTTTTTTTAAAACAATTTTTATGAAATTCTTTACTCCAAAATGAAAAACGAAATTAAAAAAATATATGTTACATATGTGACCATACATGTCCATATATTTACATATGCCGCCAACCCGAATAAAAAAAAGTTATATGACGCAATATTTAATTATATATGAACAGATATGCTTTTATGTAAATCCATATTAATTTTGATCCGAAAATTGGCGGATCGAATATTATACAATTGTATCAAATTCTATTATTTTTGATAAAATAATATCAAATTTGATTAAGTTTGATCCCAAAAATGGGTCTATCTAATTGTATTAAATCATATCTTATCTGTTAAAATTAGATAAATTTTTATATAATTAGATGAAATGTGGTGAATTTTTTTGGAATTTTAAACGTGAAATTAGAAATTATTTTATCAGATTGGATACATTATCAATTAGAAGAGTTTTTATTGCATTCTTCGGAATTTTTTCGGGACTTAGCAAATTATTAAAAATTTGTAATTATACCCTCCAACTACAGTATGGGGGTATACTCACTTTGTCATTCCGTTTGTAACGCATCGAAATATCGGTCGCGGACCCCGGAAAGTATATATATTATTGATCTATGATCGATTCTAAGACTTTTCTAGAATGTCCGTATGTCCGTCCGTCCGTCCGTCTGTATAAGACACGATGCAGTCCAACATAAAAGAGATAGACTCGTTAAGTTTGGCAGGAATATGTCTTTTGGTCCTAGGCAGTTTAAGTTCGTAAATGGGCAAAATCGGACCAGGGGGAAAAAAGTTCCACCTTATAGAACTTAACTGACCTCTGAAAAACGCCATATTTTCACAGGTTTTTTGTATTTTTGTTAAGCAAATGAAACAATTTGATGTCAGAAAAAGTTCAAGGTCCTGCAATTGGACTAAGGAAATAAACAAAATCGTTTTTTTTGCCCGCCCCCCTTTTGTGGGCGTGGATATTAAAAATGTTTTTAAATAATGATAAAATTGTATTACTTAATCTGAAAAAGCATAATAAATAAATTTGTAAAAATTTACCGCATGGGTTTATGTGTCCCCTAATGAGCCCTTCTGACCCCCCCCCATAAAAAACGCCCCTGCAATTTTTTTTTTTTTTTTTTTAATTCTTTTTATATGTTGGAGGGTATTATAGATTCGGCACAGCCGAATTTAACACTCTCACTTGTTTTTTTTTCTAAAATCATTTTTAAGGGATTTAAAAATTCCAAAAAATTTTTGAGTATTAGAAAATTTAAAAACATTTTTTCGGAACTTAAAAATTTTTCAAAAAAAATAAAATTTCTCCTAAAAACATTTTCAATGATTTTTTTACTCCAAATGACTTTTTTACTCCGGGACTTTGGAAAATTTTCATAAAATTTTTTAGGACTTGAAAATTTTTTAATTTTTATTTAATTGTCCGGGACTTAGAAAAATTTTTTCGGGATATAATTATAAATAAAATCATATATCTTTTTATCTGCCATATCTAACAAGTAAGAAAGTTATAGTCGGTCAAGACCGACCATATAATACCCTACACCAGAGTTTCCCGGAAAATGGATCTCATGAACCGATTAGATCTATATGTTGTAAAATCTTTAATAAGTGTAAAAAACACTCACAAATCAAATTTGAGTGAAATAGGCTTCTATTTGTTGACAATAAACCGCTTTAACTGAATATCGGGCGAAATTTTCACAAGGGGCCTGAGTCCAAAACTGGTCCGATGATTATCAGGTTTGATAAGGTTATTTAAGTACGCGTTTAACATACACAAACAAAATTTTAATTAAACATTTTCTATTTTCATGACTTTTGAGACATTTATGCGAAAATCGGGAAGGTGGTTTGTATGGGGGCTACAAGAAGAACTGGTCCGATTTCTTTGAAATTCGGAATGATGATTTGTGAAGACAAAACATGTTTACCTTCCAAATTTCAAAACGATACCTTCTATAATACGGTTATTAGAGTCATTTGAGCCAAAACTAAAGAGGACCTTTGTATGGAGGCTAGGTCTAAATATTGACCGATTTTTTCCAATTTCAATAGGCTTCGTCCTTGGGCCAAGAGAGACTTAAGTTTCAAATTTCAAGTCAATTGATCAAAACCTAGTAATTTCGTCTATTTATGCTCCCCCCAGATTTAGGATCACTGAGAATCAGTTCAGAACATTTTACGAATCACTAGGTTCACGCTTTCTGGCAGCTGGCGACTATAATGCCAAGCATACATTCTGGGGGTCACGCCTCATTACCCCGAGAGGACGTGTGTTGTATGATACAGTTTGTAAAATGGGTATGGATGTGATTTCAAGCGGAGAACCGACATACTGGCCTTCGGACCAAAATAAGATTCCAGACCTTATAGATTTTGGATTGTCTAAGAATATTTCGAAAAACGTATTATCTGTTGAATCTTCTTTGGAGCTCTCTTCAGATCACACACCCACTATTGTTACCCTTTCAAACCCCAGAGAAATTGTATCCCCTTCTGGTGGCTTAGCACTGACAGGCAAAGGAACAAATTGGCTAAAGTATAAAAAATTTCTCAGTACTCATTGCTCGGAAAACATTTTGCTAAGCAACCCAGATCAAATTGACCTCTCGCTTAAGAATTTCGAATCTAATCTCAAACTAGCTGCTCTAATTGCTACTAAACCCCAGCGACAATCTAGACAAAACCCAGTTTTTTCTGTTGATGTCGAACGACTCTTAAATGAAAAAAGGAGAGCTCGTAGAGAGTGGCAACTGCACAGATCTCCACAACTCAAATCACGATTAAAGGTATGCACAAACAACTTGCGAAGATTGCTAGAATCACAGAGAGCTGACTCGTTAAATAGATTTCTTGAAAATTTGGAGCCTACATCAAAAACGGATTATTCGTTATGGCGTGCTACTAAAAACATGAAAAGACCTGTCATATGTAAGCCTCCTTTGCGAAAACAAAATGGAGGTTGGGCTAGAAATGATACTGAAAAAGGAAATCTGTTTGTTGAGCACTTGAAAAATGTATTCACTCCAAATGAATCAAGTGTTATAGTAGAGTTGCCACCAATTTTACCCCAGCGCAGAGCAGTACCCATCCGGTTTGAGATGCGAGAGGTCGTAAAGGCAGTTTTTGATTTAAACCCCAAAAAAGCATTTGGTATTGATAAGATCAGTAATAAAATGCTTTTGGAGTTACCCCGGATAGCATTAAGAATAATTCTTTTTATTTTTAATGCTATATTACGCCTTCAACATTTTCCCCCAGAATGGAAAATTTCTCTTGTTAAAATGATACCCAAGCCAGGTAAAGATCACACAAAAGTGGAATCGTATAGGCCTATCAGTCTGTTATCCAATTTATCCAAACTTTTTGAAAAACTGTTAGTGAACAGATTAACAACTTATGTCACTCAAAACAACTCTATCCCCGATCACCAGTTTGGATTCAGAAAAAAACACGGCACAATTGAGCAAGTTCATAGACTGGTAGATGAAATTAGAAGAGCCTATGAGGAAAAGAAATATTGTTCTGCACTTTTTATTGATGTCTCGCAGGCGTTCGATAAGGTTTGGCACGAGGGTTTACTCTATAAGATAAAGAATATGTTACCACCAGATACACATAAGTTACTCGAAAATTACATTACAGATCGTAAGTTTACAGTAAAGGAAAACGATTTTGTTAGTACCCCACAAATCATACAAGCTGGAGTTCCACAAGGTAGTATTTTGGGACCGCTTTTGTATATTTTGTACACCTCTGATATGCCAACTAATCGAAATACGCATACTTCCACATTTGCAGATGATACAGCTATTTTGAGCTCTCATAATAACCCACTTGAAGCAACTCGTATTTTGCAAAGTCACATTCTTGAATTAGAAGACTGGTTGAAAAAGTGGAAGATTAAAGTTAATGAGCAGAAATGCATCCACATAACTTTCACGTTGAGACGAGAAACATGTCCCCAAATTCAGATTAATAATCACATCGTACCTCAACACACAACAGTTAAGTACCTCGGAATTCATCTGGATCGTCGTCTTACGTGGAAAAACCATATAGATGCAAAATTAACCCAGATAAAACTAAAAACTATTGCAGTAAATTGGCTAATTGGGAGAAACTCGAAACTTATGTTAGACTGTAAACTATTGATCTACAGCTCTATTATAAAACCTATATGGTGCTATGGTATTCAGTTATGGGGCACTGCCTCTGCATCTAATGTGGAAAGAATACAGAGAAAACAGAACAACATTTTAAGAATGATTACTGATGCCCCCTGGTACGTTAGAAACTCAAACATACACAGAGATCTAAATGTATCATTTGTTAAAGATGAAATTGTGAGACATACCCAGAACTACCTACGGAGACTAGAATCACATCCAAACAATTTAGCGCGTAATCTTCTAAATAATAGTGGTCACCAACGCCTAAGAAGGAGGGCCACTACTGACCTGGTACTATAAAATGAAGGATGATGCTTTTGAAAACATTGGATAATTTATAGCAAGTGAAATTTTGTCTGGCACTGGCCGGACTTAATATTAAGCTATTTATATTAGTCTTAAGATTTGAAAACTTATTGTTAGTTCACATAGTTTTAGTGAAGATTCAATAAAAAAATTAATGAGAAAAAAAAAAAAAAAAAAAAAATTGATCAAAAATTGCGACCTGTATCGTGTTTACACCGTTTACATGGACAGACAGACGGACGGACGGACGGACAGACGGACGGACGGACGGACATCGCTAAATCGAATCAAAAAGTGATTCTGAGTCGATCGGTATACTTAAAGGTGGGTCTAGGACCAATATTTCGGGTAGTTACAAACATCAGCACAAACTCATTATACCCTGTACCACAGTGTGGTGTAGGGTATAAAAATTCCCGACATTATATGTCATATCTAATTTCATATAGATCGGTATGTAAATAGATATGAATATGTATGTTATCATTTTAAAAAATAAGGAAAAATACAATGCTATATATAAACTTATATGTCCATATCAATGTTCATGCATAACCATATATAAATATAAATAATTATATAATAGCATATATGATTATATCAGATCTTTTTTACTCGGGAATTTTCGCATTTGCTTCATATATGTAATACATATGGGCGAGCATATATGAATAATATATGAATAACATCTGACATTTTTCACCGGGCAGTATCATATATAGTATCAAATATGGTCTCATATATGAACATATTCCAAAATTGGCGCTTATATAAGACACGGTCATATATGATCCAATATATGTGATCATATATTAGATCATATACTTATTGAATCATATATTGGATAATATATTTAATCATATATGGGATCATATATGATGTTGTTTTCAATTTGTTTTACATTCTTTTTCATATTAATTTTTATTTTTAATTTTAAACTATATGTAATAGATTATTATCTATATATTCACCAGAATTGCAAACGGTGTACATAAGTATAATTTAAAATTAAAAATATTTTTTTATTAATTTTGGTGTTTTCATAACCCTTTAATTTTATGATTTTCATTTTTTAGTTACTATCGTTTGCATTTTTGGTGACCATATAAAAATAAATAATTTAACTTATAGATATGAGAATACATTTTGATAGTCAACAAAATAAATTGAACATAAAAGATCTTATATATCAAGTTTTTCAATTGATATCAATTACGAAAGATGGGAGCAAAGAGCTTATTAAAGGAACGTTGATTTCCATTGTGTTTTCTTGTTTTAGTGTTAATTCCGATTATCTTCAGACTTAGCGTTTTTATTATGGTATAAGCCTCTTTTTTACGATATTTATAGTCAAAATCTGAAAAAGGATATAAAATAATATTAATATTTGAGATATTTCTAGAATTTTTATTGTATTAAAGTATTACCAACGATAGCATTTGGTGCTAATAGGTTAATGATAACACGGATGTCATTTAACGAAGCAACCGTCTACCTTTAAAGATTGGCTAGATACTGCTAGTTACATACATACATGTTGAAGAGTATTTTGTTAAGACCATGGGATGCTTAAGTCCATTGGATGCTAAAGACTATGGAATGCTTTTCAAGGAAAGATATATTGTCTTTCAGAAATACATCTGAAAAAATATTAAAAATTATTACACATTTCTTTTTTATTCCAGCAAAAAAGAACTTGCTACTACTAAATGCATGCATCAAAATTCATAGCAAGCAAATAATTACTTAAGACTTCGATTAAAAGCAATATATTCAGTAGTATGTATTTTATCTTGCTGGGTTATGTTTGTAAGAATATTTGAAGGATTGGGATAAAAACTATTTCTACCCAGCAGAAATTTTGCTGAACGTTCAGCAGCTTTTGGAAGGGGAACTTGAGTAAAGGAGCGCATCCAATTGCGCTGAATTCATGCATGATTCCCTAAGGCGATGTCCCACTTTAGAGCGCTAGTTGGATACACAGAAACAGCGCTCTTTAGATGCACTGAAATCACGTGTCTTTAGAGCGCTGATTTAAGCAGAATAAAGATGCTGTAAATTCATGTATCTTTTTAGCGCTGATTTAAGCAGATTAAAGATGCAGTGAATTCATGTATCTTTGTAGAGCTGATTTAAGCAGAATAAAGATGCTGTAAATTCAAAGTTGAAATCAAATAACTAAAATTTAAAAAAATATAACAAAAAAATTCATTCGTTTTACTTTACAAAACTTTATTTATGTGAAACAAAATGAAAAAAAAAAAAAATCGGAAGTGAACATCAAAAAAATATCGGAAATTTTCATTTTCACATTTTTATAGGATTTTTTTTGGGAACAGCGGTCAAAGATGCTATGATTGAAGCGCTCTTTGCAGCGCTGATTAATGCGCAATAATGATGCAGTCAAATCATGTGTCTTTGTCTAAAACTCATGTTTTTTTATTCAAAAAGCGTTAAAAATATTAAAAAGGAAAGCAAGTGTGAAATTTTATCAAAAAATAATTACACATTATAAGTTTTATATAAAAAATCTTAAAAAAAAATTAAAATTTTTTCCCCTTCCTTTTACTGCATCCCTAAGAGCGCTCTTTGGATGCGCTACGGTATGCTATAAACAGATGCTGTGTCGCCAAAATCTCGATTTATTTCTGCTGGGTACTTACATCATGTTTGTAAGGATATTTGAAGGACTGGGATAAAAACTATTTCTACTTACATCATGATGACAATGTGCCAGATTGTCACTTTCGCTTATAGACAGCTTTCTTGTAATTGTACAAAAACGTTGTCCTTCCTAAATCGTTACTCAACCTTAAAACTGATCGTTCTTTTTATTTCGACTTGCTATGGCGATAGTAAGCGATTTCAAAATAGTTTGTAGTGTTGGAACCGTAGTGGTAACGTTATGGTCGTGCATATGCCCTCTGCTCCAAGTTAAGCGAGCTTAACGTAACTCTGCATGGTTGAATTTTCTAGTAACTCGGCCTTCAAACTTCTTATACATACGTTCTTTCCATTTCCAATTTGCTACAGTAAGGGATTTCAAAATAATTTATAGTGTTGGAATCGTAGTGATAACATTTCTGGTGGTGCATATGTCCTCTTATCCAAGTTGAATGAGCTCAGCGTTACTCGGCCTCAAAACTGCTTATACGATCTATCATTTCCAATTTGTTATGGCGACATTAAGGGATTTCAAAATAGTTTGGAGTATTGCAATCGCAGTGAAAACATAATGGTGGTGCATATGCCCTCTTCAACATCAAAGCACTCTATATTATTGTATTTGCGACATATGTTCATTTACTCATTTTGAATATGATCTTGTTTTGGAATAAAATTTCCACGCTTATACTTGTTATGACGATGAACTGGAACAAATAATACATATGATTTTAAAATTCTAAATTCATTTAAAATTCTAATAAAAACTTACCTTTTCCATTTTCTTTATGTAAAAGTAACTTTTTTAATCAGAATATTTTGCAACTAGGAAACAATATTTTTTAAATTATTGATACGAATCGGTATTAAGATATAAATATGGTAATAAAATATAATTTCAATCGTACAAAACTTTTATTTTGTAATTCCGTTTGATATTTTCATACACATGCACTAAAATTTAACATTTTATGATAACATATATGTTTCCATATATGATATCATATATGGCACATATTTTATATACGGCCACATATATGGGATCGTTTCTTGCATATATGGTCACATATATGTTTCCATATATTTCATATATGATCATATAAAGATCTATATATAATAGAGCACCCATATGTGCATAATTGTTTTTTTTATCGCTCCCCGCTCATTTTCGGTTGAGTTGGGAGTAAAAAATAAAATCTATCCAGAAATTGGACTTCTAGGTTGCAAACAGGCCAAGCGGTTTGAACTTTTGACCTCAAAAATGGGCTAAAAAACCTTTATAGATTAATTTGGCTGTAACTCTTAAAATAAAAGTTTTTCGCAATTAACTTTCATAACAATTTTTTTGTAGAATCAAAATGCAAAGATTTTTCTCTCATACTGTTGTGACCTATATATGTCCGATCGCGGTGTTTTAAGCGGTTAAAGTCGAAATTTGGGTCAGAACTTTTTTTAAAAAAATTCTCGTAAATTTTTAAATTGGGGAAAATTTGAGCTCTTTGCATAATTTAATAGGGTATTCAATGCAGTTTTCCAAAAATTTTTTTTTTGCAAAAATATATCGACCCTTCCATGAAAAATTGCCAAAATCCTACCCTGAACCACAATTTTTTGACCTCCAACCACGTTAAGAGGGTGTACTCACTTTGTCATTGCATGTTTTACGCATCGAAAGATGAGTTTAGGATTCCACATAGTATATATGGGGTATTCCATGCCAAATCGGACGCTTGGAAAATTTTTAATTTTATGTTTTTTCAATTTTTTAGTACCCTTCAAAAACCCATTCCAAGTAAATTTTGACATCTTTTTTGATAATCCGGTTAAAAAAATATTGAATTCAAAAAAAAAACACGATTTTTTCTGTCTTCACTTCTTTAAAAATGGTCCAAATTCAAAATAATTTGTTGAAATTTTAGTATTTTCTTCAAAGTGTTTTAATAAAGATTGGAAAACAACAAAAAAAAAATTCAAAAACCGCTGAATATATTAATTACCATAATCCCACGATCTACTTAAGCTTAAAGTTTTAAGAAAATATTAAGTTTACCACGAAAAGTTAAAAAAAAAAAATAAAAAAAAATCAAATAAAAAATTTTAAGAAAAGATTGAAAAAAAAAACAAAGATAGCAATCATTTAAAAATTGCATATTAGAACACTTTAAGAGATTTTTAATAAAAAAACAAAAATTAAAAAAAAAAAAAAAAAAAAAATGTTGACCATTTTTTAATTTGTTATGATAAAAATACGGAAAACGATAGTTTTTTTTTGAAAATTCATATCTTCGAAACGGGTAATTTAAAAAAAATTTTAAAACTAACTTGGATGGGGGTTTTAATGGGATTTAAAAAAATTTAAAAATAATTAAAAAATGTAAAGAAAAAAATTTCAAAGTGTCCAATTTGGCACTGAATACCCCATATATATTTAGGGAAATCCTAGATAGATGTTTTGGTGCGAAACTCACGGAATTACAAAGTGAGTATTCGCCTATATTGAGGATGAATTGTAAAAAAATTAGATTCAGAGTAGAACTTTGGGATTTTTTCATGGAACAGTCGATATATTTTTGCAAAAAAAAATTTTTTGGAAAACTACATTCAATACCCTAGTGAATTGTGCAAAGAGCTCAAATTTTCCCCAATTTAAAAATTTACGAGAATTTTTTTAAAAAAAGTTCTGACCCAAATTTCGACTTTAACCGCTAAAAACACCGCGATCGGACATATTTAGGTCAAAACAGTATGAGAGAAAAATCTTTGCATTTTGATTCTACAAAAAAATTGTTATGAAAGTTAATTGCGAAAAACTTTTATTTTAAGAGTTACAGCCAAATTAATCTATAAAGGTTTTTTAGCCCATTTTTGAGGTCAAAAGTTCAAACCGCTTGGCCTGTTTGCAACCTAGAAGTCCAATTTCTGGATAGATATTATTTTTTTATCCCAACTCAACCGAAAATGAGCGGGGAGCGATAAAAAATACAGTTTTGCACATCCCATACATTTTGTGGGTACTCTAATATATAAGCATATATGAACATACACATTTATTTTTAGCCGGGTTTTAAAATAATTTTTGATACCAAAACTAAATTTTTATATTCCATCCCTAGTGCTGCTACACTAAAAAAAAACCTTGTCAAATTACTAGAAAAATCCTATTTTACCAATATCTGACAGTTTTCCTTATTTTTTAACAAATAATTTTCGATCGAAATTTACATTTTTTTTTTGGTAATTTTACAGTTTTTCTAGTAATTTTACAAATTTTCAAGGTTTTTTACAAAAAATATTTAGTAAATTTACGAGAATTCCTTGTAAGTTTTCTTTCGCCAAAAAAGTTGTTTTTGGTAAAAATCTTGTAAAATTACAAAAAGCTCTAATTTTTACTAGGAATTCTCGTAAAATAGGAGGTAGCAAAAAATCTAGTAAAGTTACGAAACCTCCTTGTAAATTTTATCGCGACAAAAAAATCGTAAATTTACAATTTTATTGCTAAAAAGCTTGTAAAATTACAAAATTATTTTTGTAACTGTTAACAGTCATCTGTAAATTTAACTTCCAAAACTCACTTTTAAATAAAACAACTAATTTAAATTATATGAGGAAGTTTGCTTTAATATTGTACACATACACTTAATTTAACAAATGTAAATAGAAAACATAGAATTTTTTTCTTAAAATGCACAAAAACGGCAATAATAACAATTTAACAAATTCAATTATATATTTTTTTTTTGTTTTATGTAAATGAATAGAAAAGACATACATATAATTATACAACCGAGAAAAAAAACACATGAACAATATACTTTTTCTTTTAAAAATAATTCTGAAACTACTACTTAGAACGCCATCTATAAAAATATTGAAAATTACATATTTTCCAGTACATAAATAAAATTTTGTTTAAGAGATTATAGAACTTTAAATGTAATTTACATTATAAAAAAATAATTAAAAATTAATTTTCTCTTCTACACCATATAAATACACAATATAAAATTGAATTCTACCCCCGGGTAACTCTTCAGAGTTTTGATTTAACTTGTGGTATGATAATGTCACGCCACCATGGCGGTCTTTCAAATGCAGCCTCATGTGTCATAAATTCGTGTTGAAGATTTTCATACAACAGGCCATCGGACTTGGCAATAACAGAGTTCAAGGCAAAATCCGGTGCAGCCAAGGCATCTGCTATCGAAACAGCAGAATCCTTCAATTCACCACATTTTCGTAACAAACGTGTTCTAATTAAATCAGCGAATTTAGAACCGCAAGCAAAACCACCCACATAAAATGTGGTCATGTGTTTATCCAAACACCATAAGGCATAGACATCAAACACCAACTTCAATACTTTAGCATATTCTCCGGTTACATCCGGACGTTGGAAACGTTCAATGAAACGGCTCAGGCAATAGTATTCAGCGTAGGCCATTGATAGCTCACGAGCAGCATAAACCTGAGAGTTATTACGTGCCTCAAAACGATGAGAACCTTGTTCAATATCTTTGGAAATGCGTGATGCAGTAGTCTCCAACAAGTAACACAACATCCATTCGTAACAACTTGAAACAACTGGAAAAGAAAAGAGATTTTAAATATCCAGTAGAAATATTTTTAATAAATTTCTTTAAACTTACATTCCATAGATTCTATTGTATGTTGTTTTAATACATTTTCATAGTTTTGTTTCAAAATAATCTCACGATTCTTTAAAAAGTTGGCCGTACCCACTGGACTCTCAATGTTACCATTCAATTGTCTTAGTAACCAATTGGATGCCTGTTGACCCAAAACGTTATTATCTCCTTCGTAGGTACAGCTTGGATCGTGATCATTACGTAGATCTCCTAGCTTTGATGCCTTGAGGTAACCATGACCACCACAAGCTTCACGGGCCTCTTGTATAGCATCCCTTGCGGTCCATGTGATCATAGGTTTTGATGATGATATAATTGCATGTAATTCCGATACTATTTGTGTCTGTTAAAAATAAAGAAAAAATATAAACGTTGAACAGAAATATTTATATATTTAAATTTATGTATCTTAATAAAATCTAAACGAGCACTACACTATTTACTTATGTAATTCGAAGATTCTACTTGTTAGTCAAAGATTCCACTTTTGAATTACTTATCAATTGTAATTCGAAAAAGATCAATTATAATTTGAAAAAGATCAAATATAATTTTCAAAAGATTAATTGTAATTTAAAAAAGATCAATTGTAATTCGTAAAAGATCAATTATAATTCGTAAAATAACTGAATTTTTATTTAGTTCGGTTTGAGTCCATATTAATTATTTCTGAGAAATAATAATTGTTGTAAAATGAGAAAATCTGAAAAAAATAAAGTGACAACACAGGCTAAGTGGAGATGTCGACAGCTTTCGGAAGATGCCACCCTTCCATCATCAGCACTCCTTCAATTTCCACACACTTAATTTGTGTCAGATTAAAATTAGCCATTTAAATGAAACTTTTGAACAAATTCGTAAAATTTCAATTCTAATTCGAAAAATATCGATTGAAATTCGAAAAAGACCAATTGTAATTCAAAAATAACAATTGTTATTTGAAAACGATCAATTGTAATACGAACAAGTGAGAGTGTTAAATTCGGCTGTGCCGAATCTTTCATACCCTCAAACATGTAAAATAAAATTGACAGGGGCGTTATTAAAGGGGCGCAAGGTCGTCCCCCTACCTTGCCCCCCTTAAAAACGCCCCTGTCGGTGAGCTGGGGTGGCTCCTTGGCTCTCAGGGTATATGTTTACAAGTTAATTTTTGTCTGATTTGGCACTAAAGTATTATAGTTTTATAATTATTTAAATTATTTTTTTATCCACGCCTTTAAAAGAGGGGAGGGGCAAAAAAAGTAAAATTTTTTAATCCCCTGGGTCCAAGCGCACGACTATAAAGTTCTACGAATATAAAAATGTTTCATTTGTTTCACAAAAATACATAAAAACGTCTAAAAAATTGGCATTTTTAAGAGGTTGGTTTAGTTCAAGGGGGAACTTTTTTCCTCCTGGTCCGATTTGGCCCATTTCCGAACTTAACCTGCCTAGGACCATAAGACATATTTATGCCAAACTTGAGGGGTCTAGCTCTTTAATTTTGGACTGCATCGTGTTAACTACATACGGACGGACAGACAGACGGACGGACGGGCATCGCTAGAATGTCTTAGAATCGATCATAGATCAATAATATATGTACTTTATGGGGTCCCCGACCGATATTTCTATGCGTTACATACGGCATAACAAAGTGAGTATACCCTCATACTGTAGTTCAGAGCTTCTCACTAACTTTTGCTATGCGACCCCTTTTCAATATTTTAAATTTTTCGCAACCCCCAACATAAAAAAATATTAACGTGAACTCAGTTTTTTCAAAAACCTGAAGTAATAGAAAAATTTTGTTTAAACTAAATTCAGAAGCAGCATAGAAAGATTAATCGAAATCATGTGGTCAGATCCGAGACGCATACCAAAAATTTCACGTAAAAATCTTCTAAAAAATAAAAAAAAAACAACATTTTTGTAAATTTCCTACAAAACCAGGTCCCGAACTATGGCTTTTTATCCATTTTTTATTTCCGAAAATTAAAGAAAAATACAAGTTTACACTCAAAAAAAAGTGAACTAAAATCTGGGAAAATTAACTCAATTTTGAGAAAAAGAGGGAATGATTTGGCTCCAAAGATTTTTTTTCTTGGTTTTAGTTCATAATTTTCCCAAAAATAAGGAAAACAAAGTTATTTAATTTTAAGCCAATTTTAACTAGAAAATGGGAAAAATTATACTTCACATTTTAGAAATAGAGTGGGTCTAGACCCTTGACCCATGGATTCGGACCCATTTAACTCGAGACCCCGTTGGGTCCTTTAAGGGTCTCCATAGATTTTGAACCAAAACTTGTGTCCGTTTCGCTCTAACTTGCTTAGTTTTTGATAGGGTCTTGAGAATCTTAAAAACCGGATAACTCAAAAACTATTAATCTGAGGGCTTTCGGGTATTTTGCGGAAGTGTTCTACGAGTCAAGAGCTACAAAAATGCCGTTGGACCTTTTCTCGTGTTGGCAGTATTTACCGAGATATGTGCATATATAAAATCTCGGGAATTTCAAATTTTAGATCTAAAATTAGGGTCTTGAGACCCCGACAGATATGCAGAGCTAGGCTATTCCATATTTTTTTTGTAGTCTTTCTTTTGAAAATTTCATCCGTTTCGCTCTATCTCGCTTAGTTTTCGAGATATCGCCATTTTGAATTTTTAACTAAATTCTAAGAAGTTATTTACTAAATTCTCAGAAGTCATTAACTAAATTCTAAGAAGTACACTTCCTCAATTCAAAGAAGAGAAATACGATGATGTTTTTTTTAGTAAATTTTAACTAAACTTGAACTAAATTGTTTTTTAAGAAATATGTCTTAAAAATAAAGATACGATTCTTAGATTTGTGGAAAATTTCTTTGGCAGTAAGAATTTTTTTCCTAATATTAAAAAAATCCATTTAAAGAAAACTATGAACTAATTATAAGTAAATGAACTAAAATTTTTTCCTCATAGTTAAGAAAATTTCTCATTATTAAGTTAAATTTAACTAAATTTTAGGAAAATTCATGATAAATTTTCAAAGACATTTTTTCCTTAATTTTAGTTATGTCTTTTTTTTTCAGTGTCGCCTGATCAGAAATGAAGACACGTTTACCAAGAAAGTATTTAAAGTCCAATTTGGAGTAATGATAGTTCTTTTTTCAAAATTATGTACCAATGTTTGGTAATGATCGAAATTTTATTCGATCACGAATCTAGATCCATTATTTGGATCCAGATTACGAATCAGCATTAAAAATGAAATCGAAAAAAGTGATCAGATCCCAGACGCATCCAAAAATTTCACAAACAAAGCTCTTAAAAATGCACAAGAATACGTTTTTGTGAATTTTGCTTTAAATTTTCTCAAAAACCTAACGTACTAAAAAAATTTGGAACCCATATTCGGAATCAGCTTCGGAAAGTTAATAGAAAACGAACTATCAGATCCCAGACTCAGCCAAAACACTTCACAAATAAGTGTTGGGCATCCCGAGAAATTACCAACTGCACAGTGACTACGGAGGGACCTTAATTGATAGAAAAAAATGTTTTATTTACTAAAAGTATTTGTATATTTTTAAAACACAACAATAAAAAATGTGTTTTAAATTTACCAAAATTTAAGGTTTTAAAAAATAAACCCACCGTTTGAGAGCCATTGCTTTAGATGCTTGCGGAAGTTGTAATAACTTGGCTGATTTTCAACCGATTTTAACAGATTTTTTATTAGAGAGGCATTTAACTCCAAATCATTATTCTGTAACCACTTCAATTCAAACTTACCTTAAAATACCAAAAAATTTAAAAAACAAAAGAAAATCGTATTTTTCCTTGTAAACCGTTTTTTAAATTCCAAGGCCAATGCATCAAAAAAAAGGTGATTTTCAAAATTTAAAAAAATAGAGCCAAATGTGATCACATCTCGAATTATGGCTTAAAAGTTGCGTAATTTAGAGTACAATTTTTAGTGTTTAAAAAATCGAAGGTTTCGGACTTTTTCAAAAAGTCGATTTTAATTTTTAAAAGTTAAAAATAAGTGATATCCCAGCAAAACTTTGGTAATGGGTGGTGATTATATAACACATTACCAGGTAATGTATATATCTTATTTGTAGCATTATTTTATGATGTCTTACCAAACATTTGTTCCACAACGTATTATTTTAAAGTGAAAAATAATACATTACTAATAATTAGCTACGTAATGCATGATTATTGGAAAAAATGTATTTCATATTTATTATTTCTAAACATTAAATCATGGATGACTTATATTTGGTTACATTATGTATTATTTCAAAGTTTGAAATAATGCATTATTTATAATTGAATACATAATGCATTACAATAACATAAAAAATAAATATTTTATAAAAAAATACATAAGTTTAAACTAGAGATGGATTCACGACAGAAATTTGTTAATGACACACACTCACCCAGGAGTATATTTTATCTCGCTTACAATCACGTGAGTAAATTTAATACAAAATTACTTTTTCACTACTCGTAACACCTTATATATTACGTTCTGGTATGCTATATTATATACCTTACTCGTAACCTATAAAATATCATATATTTTACACCTTACTCGTATTCTTTGTTATAAATTTATGACTTATTTTATACCTTACTGGTATTCTTTGTGATAATGTATATGCATTACTTTTAGTCTCATCGCCTGTTAAAATCATCAATGCTGCAATGTATAAAATAAGAGATCTTATACCTTATTTTATACCTTATATGGTAAGGTAAGTTTTGCTGGGTAGTTACTACGAATAATTTTTTCATATTTTTTTCTAAAACTACATTTAGATGCCAACAAAATGTCCTCCAACTTTTTTAAGATATCGATATTTATACTTGTCAAAATTAATTAAAAATTTAAATTTCTTAATTTGTTTTTTAAAAATCTCCATTTTGAAAAATTGATTACTTAATACCATCTTAAAATAAAACGTTAAAAATTGGTTTTCAAGTTACATTTAATACGTACTAAAACACATCCAAATCTGAAATAAATCGAAGGGGGTAGGGTCCGAAAGTGTGTGATTTGGGGTGGAATGCCCCATATATACTTTATGGGGTCCCAGGACCAATATTCCGATGCGTTAAATACGGAATGACATACTGTAGTTGGAGGGTATAAAAATATGCAAACTTAGCAGTTTTAACTTCGTAGTGTGCATATTTACAATTAGAACACTACTCTACACGGTTTTTGCACAGACATGTTGAATACATTTTCTAATGTATTTTGGCCTCCTAAACACGAATCTGTCATCAGAAAAATTATGCCAAATCGCCTTCTCGAGATATTGGCATTTTAATTTTTTGCCGATCAAGCCCTCAAAACAGACAATTTTTATACCCTACACTACTCCGTGGTACAGGGTATAATGAGTTTGTGCTGATGTTTCTAACTACTCGAAATATTGGTCCTAGAATAACTTTTTGAGTCGATTTAGCGATGTCCGTCCGTCCGTCCGTCTGTCTGTTCGTCCATGTAAACGTTGTAAACACGATACAGGTCGCAATTATCAACCGATTTGGCTTAAATTTGAAACTTAAGCTTCTTTAGCCCCAAGGACGAAAATTTTAAAGGAATCGGACCAGTTCCTCTTGTAGTCGCCATACAAACCACCCTCCCGATATTCACATAAATCTTTAAAAATTCATGAAAGTTGGAAATATTTGGTTAAAATTTTGTTTTTAGGGACTAAAGGTGAACTTTGGTAACTTACTTTTATCTGAATATAGGCGTTTTTTGTTGGCATAATTATCAGTGTTCTACCATACAAAGTTCACATTAGTGTTAACGCTCAAAATTCTAGAAGTTAAAAATTAACTTGCATACATTGTGAATGATTCTCTTATTGTTAATGACTCTCTTTGGTATTAATAAAAAAGATAAATGTTTTTGTATTGCTTTCAAGCTAAATTGCGTCTAATAAACTAATTTTATCAATATTTCATCGAAAATGTGTAATATTTTACAAAACTATTCCAAACGACGCTAAATAAAATTGAGAAATTTATGGAAGTTAAGGTGTCGTTTTTTTTTGTTTTGATGCATGGTAACAATCAAAGTTTGCCAACAAAAAAGGCCTTATATTCAGATCATTTTTGGACTTTATACAAATTTAAGTTGGAAACAAAAGTAAGCCAATTCCACTAAAATTTTGTCTGTCACTAATTAACAAAAAATAGATCCAATCGGTCCATGTTTGGCCTTGGGACCCATTTTTCGGAAAACATTGGTGTAGGGTATTATATGGTCGGTCTTGACCGACTAAAACTTTCTTGTTTTAATATTGGAAAAGTGTATGTTAAAGTTATTCGTGTTTTTTTCAATCGAATTCGCAATAAAATTACCTAGCTTTTGCAGGATACCATCAGGACATTATATGGAAGTTCAAAATGTCCTTTTTTTGGTTATGTCCTTATAAGTATCCGAATTTTGCAAGAAACTTCCTGTTCAAAGCAGATATGTAAACAATACGCTCCAATAAAGAGAAACTGCGGTTAAAATCTAAAATCCATTGATATATTTGCAAAAGTAGTAAAAATTTTCAACCAAATTTGCATATTTTTGTTCATACTTTTTTTCGTAACAATTATGATTTTTTGTTAAAATAAAAAAAAATTAAACACATTCCATAAGAATTTTTGCCCCCTCAATACGAATACGACATCAGCAAAATCGTATCAAATCGCGTTCTCGAGATATAGGCATTTTCAATTTTTGTAGACGGAGCCTTCAAAAGGAAAATTCTTTTAATTTTGAAAAAGTGTTTGTTAAATTTATTTAGATTGTTTTTTATTCGAACTCCCAATAAAATTACCTTAATTTTGAAAAAAATCCAGACTCGATACGTTCAGGGACACCATCAGAGTATAAAAGAAATTTGAAAATGTCCTTGTGCGTTTTATCCTTTAACTATTCAAATTTCACAAGAAATGTCCACCTTATTGCAGATATGTAAAAAGACACTCCAATAAAGAGAACGTGGGATTAAAATCTAAAATCCGTTGAGTATATCCAGAAATATTTGCAAAGGAAGCTAACTTTGTTGGTTTTGAGGGCTTAATACGCAAAAAATTAAAATGCCTACATCCAGAGAAGATGATTCGATACAATTTTTCCGATGAAAGATTCGTGTTTAGGAGGCCAAAATACTTTAAGAAATGTGTGTGGGTTTTTTTTTCAATTTTAACAAAAACCCATAAAAATTGGTACGAAAAAATGTTAAAAAAAAAATTCAAATTTAGTTTAAAATTTTGACTTCTTTTGCAAATATTTCTGGATATGTATACTCAATGGAATTTAGGGTTCTCTTTATTGGAGTGTCTACTTTATATATCTGGTTTGAACAGGAAGTTTCTTGCAAAATTCAGATACTTATAAGGAAATAACCAAGAAAAGGACATTTTGAAATTCCTTATAGTTTCCTGATGGTATCCTTGATCGTATCGTGTCCCGATTTCTTGTAAAAGTATGGCAATTTTATTGGAAATTCGAATAAAATAAAATATGAATAACTTTAACATACACTTTTTCAAAATTAAAAAATTTGAGTATTCCCAAAAAATTAAAATGCCTATATCTCTAGATACAACTTTTATGATGACAGATTCGTGTTTAGGAGGCCAACATACACTCAAAAAAGAGTGAACTAAAAACTGGGAAAATCAGCTAAACTTTGAAAAAAAGAGGGAATGATTTGGCTCCAAAGATTTTTTTGTTTGTTTAGTTCATATTTTTCCCAAAAATAAGGAAAACAAAGTTATTTAATTTTACGCCAATTTTAACTAGAAAATGGGAAAATTTATATTACACTTTAGTCATTCACATTTTAGGACTAGATTGGGTCCAGACCCTGTTAACTCGAGATCCCGTTGGGTCGCCATAGATTTTGACCCAAAACTTTTGTCCGCCCTGATAGGGTCTTGAGAATCTTAAAAACTGGATAACTCAAAAACTATTAATCAGGGGGCTTTCGGGTATTGCAGAAGTGTTCTACAAGTCAATAACTACAAAAATGCCGTTAGACTTTTTCTCGTGTTGGCAGTATTTACCGAGATATGTGCATATATAAAATCTCGGGAATTTCAAATTTTAGATCCGAAACTAGGGTCTTGAGACCCCAACAGTCTTTCTTTTGAAAATTTCATCCGTTTCGCTCTATCTTGCTTAGTTTTCGAGCTATCGCCATTTTGAATTTTTAACTAAATTCTAAAAAGCTATTTACTAAATTTTAAGAAATTATTAAATAAATTTTAAGAAGTACACTTCCTCAATTCTAAGCAGAGAAATACGATCATAGAAAAAAATAGAAGTCAAACAGAGTCGTATTTCGCTTGAATAAGTATTAGTGACAGCACATTATGTAACTTTTGACGTTTAATAAAAACAATGCAACATAAACACTCAGAAAATTATGTAAGTTACTACATGTTAGTTGTTTGTATATTTTACAGTAGTTAGTTGTTTTCAACTACAAAGTCAGTTGTTTTTTGTATGAAAAATATCAAACAACTATTTCTGTTAGTTATTTTAAGTAGTTTTTTTGAATAACTAACAAAAAAGTACTGTGATGTAGTAACAGTTATTTAAAGTAGTTAATTTTATTTTCTTTATCTCTGAAAAATTTTCAGTTTTTTTCCAAAAATTAAAAATATTTTTTTTTTTTATTTTTCACTTTAAAAAAAAAACTGAAAAAATTTGGTTTTCAAATTTGTTTCTAAAAAAATTTTTTGAAAAAAAAAAATTATTTATTGATTATTTTATTTTTACTACATTTTAGTTGTTTTGACTACAAATGTAAGTAGTTTTTACTACATAAGCCAGTTGTTTTTTGTCAGTTAAAATAACTAACATTGTTAGTTGATTTAACTGAAAAAGTAGTTGACCCCAAAACAACTTACAAAGTAGTTATTTTAACTGACATTTTCAGTTGATTTTACTAACATAATTTTGTGAAGGAGAACAATAACAAAGCAAACAGCAAAAGAGAGAAAAAAAGTTTTTAAACTATCAATAGTGCGTATTATCTTTAAAAAAAACGTTGAATAAAGCAAAATAAACAATTAATTTAATTAAATAAAAGGAAAATAACATTTTTTAAAACAAAGAATCTAATTTTATATTAAATACGTGTGAGATGAGGAAGAACAACACTCAAAAAATTATGTTAGTAAAATCAACTGAAAATGGCAGTTAAAATAACTACTTTGTAAGTTGTTTTGGGGTCATCTAAATTTCCAGTTAAATCAACTAACAATGTTAGTTATTTCAACTGACAAAAAACAACTGACTTGTGTAGTAAAAACTAATTACATTTGTAGTCAAAACAGCTAAAATGTAGTAAAAATAAAATAACACTGTGCTACAGTGAAAAAAACTTCTGATGTGATATGGTATAGGTTGTTGGTTTTGTCGAGTAGATCACAAAAATGCCCATTAAACTTGCCAGACACCCTCAAATTTTACAGTTATTGTCAAAAAACGTTTTTAGGGACTTTGCTCACTGAACCTTGTGTAATTCAGAAAATTTTTAACCGATTTCAAATTTTTTAACTGTTTTCGATAGAAGAAGGATAGGGCCTTCCATGTGTGTGAATTGGTCTACACATATAAGAAAGATATCTATTGATTTTTCCTATAATATATAATTTGTTTGTTATTTTTTTAAAAATTTTCGAGTTTATGGATTTTTTTCTGCTATAGTTCGTTTAACAACCTTTATATTTATAAAAGCATTTTTAAAGAAAATTTAATTCTGAATACGATGAACTATGTCCTAAAAAAAATCAGATAAGAATTGACAGAGTTGTGATTATTTTTCAAAAAAAGAAAATTAAGATTTCGTCGGAAATCGCCGTTCAGATAACCCAGGCAAAAAAAGTTAATTCATCATAAGAGGTCATGTACAATATTTTTAAAGGTATTTGGAGCGCTGAATCCGAATCTGGCCTTTAAATTGCTCTATCGCGTCAGGTTTTTGAGATATTTAACATAAATTGATATATCAAAAACTTAATAAGATAGCGCAATTTCAAGGTCAAATTCGAATTCAGGAGGTCAAAAACCTTTCAAAAAATGATACGCGACCTCTCAGTAAGTTCGTTTATTTTATTTTTTTGCCACGGCAATTTCATACAAAATCTTAATTTTCTTTTTTAGAAAAATTATCACAACTCTGTCAATTGTTTTTTGATTTTTTCGGAATAAAGCTCATCGCATTCACAATTAAATTTTCTTTAAAAATACGTTTATAAATATAAATATTATTGAACGAACTATAGCAGAAAAAAATCGATAAACTCAAAAATTTTTCAAAAGATAAAAAAATTAGATATTGTTGAAAAAATAAATACATATCTTTCTTATATGTATAGACCTATTTAAACCAATGATGGGTACCAATACCTTTTCGATACCAATACCCGTTAATACCAATTCAAATTGAAAGCCAATACCAATTAAAAACCAATACCTTTATTTGTGCGATACCAATACCGATAAAAAACCAATACCGATTCCCCACTACCAATACCAATTAAAAACCAATACTTTTATTCTTCAAAACCAATACCAATAAAAAACCAATACCAATTCATTTTTTCTACTTTCGTATCGGTTTTGTTTCGGTTTTTTTTGTATTCTTATTTTCGTTTGTTTTAATTGTGACGTCAAACATTTTCTTTCCATCACATTTTTAGGTTTTACCTGACTAACAAATTGCAAAAGATGTTACATCGATCAGTAATCGTTTGCATGAAATGTCAAATAACAAAAAGGAGTTAGCTACTTGAATTTTAAAAGCCATAAAAACATAAAAGAAATATTTTTTGTCACGGTTTTTATGACCCCTAATAAAAGTAGATCTTTAAAAATTTAGACCTTTTCTGTGATGAAATTTTTATACCCTCCACTCTAGTGATAGAGGGTATATATAAGTTTGTCATTCCGTTTGTAACACATCGAAATATTGGTCTAGGACCCCATAAAGTATATATATTTATGATCCTTGATCGATTTTAAGTCGATCTAGCGATGTCCGTCCGTCCGTCCGTCCGTCTGTCTGTCTGTCTGTCCGTTGAAAACACGCTAACTTTTGAAAGACTTCACGGAGGCTCCTGAAGTTTGACATATATGTTCTCCATTTACCGGGTCAGGTTGGTATTGCAATCCAGCGAAATCGATCAAGTGGTTCAAAAGTTATGAGCAAAAGAGTAAATTTCGGCAAGGGTATTTTTCGAATTTACATGATTAAAACCACTATAACTTTCGAAAGCCAATTCTGAGGGGGCTGAAGCTTAGCATATATATTTGTCGTTCCCCGAGGCTATTTGGTTTTGAATTTCAGCAAAATCGGTTCAGTGGTTCAAAAGTTATAAGCACAGCACTGAATTTCAGATTTGTTTCACCTTAAACTGTTGAAAACTCGTTAAACAAGTTTTTAAAGCATGGTGAAATACCAGTTTTTTAAAACTTGTTGTTGTTTGGTTTCTTGTCGTGGGGTGCAGTTTAGTTGTTAGACAAGTAAATATTTGTTATTGTTTTTGTAATTGTATGTAACGGTGTATAGCAAGAATTTTTGGAAAAAAAATCAAATGAAGTAAAATAAAAAGTGGGAAATATGTGAAATATTTTTTTTGTATTGCATATAGGTATAAAAATATTTTACAAAGTAATTTTGTTACTCAAAGAAATTGTACACTAAAAAAAATATTTACACTAAAAAAAATGTTACACTCAAAAAAAATTGTATACATATTTTTTTTTTTAATAAAATGTCACACTCAAAAAAATGCTGACAGTCAAAAAAATTTTACAATTAAAAAAAATTTGATTGATTAAAAAAAAGTTTTACTCAAAATAATATATTTCTAATAAAAAATTTGTGATGCAATTTTTTGAAAATTTTTTAGAAAATTACTATGAGATGACATTGTGGAGGGTATTCATGGATTCGACCAAGTCGAACTTAATTTTTCTACTTGTTTCTTTTGCAAACATTGTTAATATTTGATATACATATGTACATTGAATGTCACTGCACTCTTCTTTGCGTTGTAAAAAAAAATACTAATGTCCTTTTTTGGAAATTCCAAAATTTTAATCAAGCAGACGTTACAAAATTTTATGTCACAACACCAGAATCCAGAAAAAAAAATTTATTGTTTTATTAGAGGCACAGTCATATTATATAAGAATTTAAGAACGCATAATGTGCAGTTCACACTTGCTATTTTTGAGAGTTTAATACCCTGTTCTCACTTACAGCTAAAAACCATTTTTAGCAACATTTTTCGTTTTATGCTTAAAAACCATTTTTATGACTCGTTTTACCATACATTTTTTTGTTGTAATATGTCAAAATAAAAATATTTTTAGCTTGCTTTAGAATTAAAACGATTTAAAACGAGCGGAATTCCAGGGGTTGAATTGAGTATTTTTGAATGTTCAGCGTTTTTAAAGCATTTTAGTAATATTGGCAACATTGTTTATTACTAAAATGTAAATAATACGAAAAAAAAAAATAGTGCTATTTTTATCTTTAAACAATTCTTGAACATTATAAACAGTTATAAGTATAATTAATGAATATAATTTTAATATTTTAATTTCGTTTGTTGTTGAAATGTGTACATGTTTATCAGCTGATAATGCAAATGTCAAAATAAAAACATAAAAACCAAAATAAAACGAGTGAAATTACGTGTGAACACTTTTTTTTTAATTAAAACAAATGTCGCTTAAAACTGTTTTTAGCTGCTCGTGAGAACAGGGTATAAGGGCTACGTGTTTAAAAAATTCTTTGTTCTGTATCCATAACGTTTTTACTCTGTTACTGGTGTTTTGTTAAACCAGGGCATTGCTTCAATGGCAATACCGGAAAAAAGTTGTCTACTTTTGTCTCGATGGCAGCACCTGCTAGTGAGACTTTAGTAGCACACTAAATTTTAAAAACTCTGTAACTAACTTTTGCGTGCAAAATTTTAAAATTTTAATTTATATGTAAGATATTGGATAGTTGCTACGAGTGTGAACTCCATATAAGAAAAAAATTGTCCCGTGTAATCGCAATTGGCAAAAGATCTAAAATCGAAAAATGGGTCCCCTGCATGATAACCCATTTCGATCACATTTTTCAAAAAAATATTTATGTATGAAAAGGATGAAGTTCAGGTATATTTTGTTACAAATGTTAAGTCACAGACTAATACAGACTCGACATAAGTGACAGGTGTCAAAAAAGTATTCTTTAACCATATGGTTAATATTTTCAAATTATTCTACGAATTAGGTTAAGTAGAAAGGGAAAACTGATACAACGCGCCATAAGAAAAATGGATGCCAGATCGGTTTTTGTTGTTTCACTTACTCCTAAGTCGTAGAAAGTGTTGTCATGTTAGCGTAAAACGGACTAAAAACCGCTGTGTTTTCTCCTAAAATCGCTTAGTTTCCCCCCATTTTTTCTTATAAAACTCTACTGTCGAGTCTGTATATAGTCTGTGGTTAAGTCTCATCTTTCTGCAATTAAAAAATATCTCCCCTTGACCACCGGAATTTATATGTGCATTAAATGCAATGTGCATCAGCACAGAAATTGTTTTAAGCAAAAACGAAAAATTAGCTTTTTTTTAGTTTAGGCTTTTAATTTTTTTATTAATTAATATTAATTTTTTTTAGATTTAATTTATTATCAAATTCAAATAGCAAATAAATCCAAATATTAAAATTGCATAAAAAGTTGAAATACACACGCAAAAAAAAAAAATCTGTGTAAGATTGAGCAATCCTACTTGGTAAAACTTTTTTCATACCAAAAAAAAATTTTTACCAAATTTTTGCTAATATTATGCTTGTCGATGTTAAAGTAACATAATTAATTTTTTATGTAAAATAACCAAGTAGCTTGCTCAATAACGCAAATTAACTGCACAAAAATTTATCGAAAGAAAACAACAAAAAAACAAAACAAATACAGACCGCCATTTTCATTTTGTATTCATTGTGTGCGTGCGTTGTTCGTTTATTTTTTGTGTTATAAAAACGTAAAAAGGAAATTGATATATAAAATAAAAATAAATTAATACATAAATAAAAATAAATAATTAGTTTTCTAAAAGATAAATAAATGTAATATAAAAGAATGGTAAAGTTAATTTTGCTTTCATCACTTAAAACACCATTCAATAAGAAAAACCAATGGAGTCCCAGACGTTTGTTTTGATGAATAACAAATGGAATGATAAAGTGAGTATACCCGCATTCCGAAGACACCAATAAGGTTTAATAGATTTTTAGATAAAAATTAGTGTTTGGTAGGTTAGGTTAGGTTAGGTTGTAAGTGGCTGCTGACGTTTTACGTCAACACACGTAGACTCTGAGGTCCATTGTGATACCACGGGATCGTAATAGGTTTCCCTACTAGTCCCTGTCGTTAAACCAGTTTGAGCTTCTTATGAAACTCCTTAGATGTTGAATTTTGACATCCGACAAATCAGAAAGATCGTACAGCTAGCTCACTAGATCCCAGTGAAGCAAGTCGCTGTGTTTGGTAATAATTTTATATTTTTACAGGGTACTGCTAAATAAATTTTTGAAGCTATGGAGAATCCTTCACTACAATAAAGAGGGTGGACACCAATCCTGCCTTTAGTTATAAAATTAAAACCTAAAAACCCAAAGCCAATGGAGTCCATACCTGTTTTGATGAGTTACAAATGGAATGACAAAGTAAGTGTTCCTCCTTACCAAGAGACCAATGGGGTTAACCAATTTTTTAAATTAAAAATTTTTGTTTTGTAATAATTTTCTATTTTTACAGGATGCTTTTAAATAAATTTGTGAAGCTATAGCGGATCCTTTACTTCAAGAAGAAGCGCAGGCAGCAGTCACTCGAGAAAATTGTACAAAAAGGGTCAGTTGGTCGGTGGTAAATTAAATCCTACACAACATTTATTATATTAATATGGATTTATTCTATGAAAATTTTAAATTCAACAAATATACAAATTTTTACAAAAAATTATTGAAAATTTATTTTAGCATAAATGTGGTAATTTTTGGCATTATTTTTAGTCAGCTTTTCAAATAATTTTGGTATATTTCACCATATTTCTTTTGGTATATTTTACCAAGTTTTTGCTTAAATAGCATTAGCATTTTCTTCAAAATTTTTTACATAAGTGTTTTGGCTAAATTACGAAAACTACTTCGTCGGTTGTAGTTTTAGCATATTTTTGGTAAAATTATGCCAGATTTTTGCTCACTCCGACACAAGTTTTTTTTTGGGTGCAGGCTTTTCTGGAATAACGGAACATTAATTTTTTTTTTTTACGAGAGTTTTAAAATCAGCCGGTGCTAATTTTACTAAATAGGTACCTTTTTCCAAAAAAAAAAAATTAGTCTTTGTCCAAAATAGGTTAAGCATGTACTATTTAGTTTAAAGTTTGACTTAATTCTGACTGCAAATACTGCTAAAAAATATTTTTTTTTAAAGGGGTTTTCAAAAAGAAAACATCCCTCACGCAAAAATTCGACTCACTCTCTAGACACTCACTCAGAATTTTTCAACTCACAATCACGCGATTTAAATGAAAATCACTTTTTTGAGTCACGCAAATCACGGGACCAGCGACCATCTCCAATTCAAATACATAAACAAGAGACAAGTGTCTCTTCATTTGTTTAATCTACTTATAACACCTTGAAAAAGTTTCCTTGTAGGTCTGAATCCAAAAAGTTTCAAGGCACTTATTTATTACCTTAATATAGTCACTTGACTTAAATGAAAATCACTCTATAACCAAATGATTTAAATGAAAATCACTCACGCTCACGCATGAATCATGGGACCAGAGACCATCTCCAATTCAAATACTTAAACAAAAGGCAAGTGTCTCTTCATTTGATTCATCTATAACATCTGTAAATTTTGTTAAAAATGAAGTGTCCACCCTAAAATAGTTTCCTTGTAGGTCCGATTTCAAAAAGTTTAAAGTCACTTATTTATTACTCTAATATAGTACTTAATTTAAATGAAAATCACTCTATAATAACGTGATTTAAATAAAAATCGCTCACGACTGAATCACGTGGGTTTTTGAGTCACGCAAATTACGGGACCACAGACCATCTCTAATTCAAATACATAAGCAAAAGACAAGTTTCTCTTCATTTGTTTCGTCTATAACTTCTGTAAATTTTATTAAAAGTTAAGTGTCCACCCTGAAATAGTTTCCTTGTAGGTCCGATTTCAAAAAGCTTTCAAGGGACTTATTTATTACCTTAATATAGGCTTATATTCTGAATTTCAAAAAAAAATCGGTTAACATTTACGACCTGTAGAGACTTTTGGCCAAAAAACCTACCATCTCGCCCAGTGTGCACTGTAGGGCGGGCAGAAGGACGCTTACGTTAAATTAATTAATATTAACGACAAAACCTTTTGCATACAAATACCAAAACCGATATAAGATAAATACCAATACTTATTAAAAACCGATACCGATTCGAGGCTAAAACCAATACCAATACCCAATACCTAAATAATTCAAAACCAATACCGAAACCTATACCAATTCAACAAAAAATTAAAACCAATACCTATACCAATACTAATATAATTTTAAAAACCAATACCAATACCAATACTTTTATCGAATTGGTACCCATCCTTGATTTAAACACATAAAAAGTCCTTTCCTTCTTCTATCCAAAACAGTTAAAAAATTGATAATCGGTTGAAAACTTTTCAAGTAACACGTGGTTTAGTGAGAAAAGTCCCAAAAAAACGTTTTTTGACAATAACTTTAAAATTTGAGGGTGTCTGGCAAGTTTGATGGGCATTTTTGTGATCTTTTCGACGTGACCTAAAACCTTAACTACCTCATTTCAAAAGTATATTCGATTTTGTGTTTTTTGTAGCACAGTGTAATCAATATATAATTTTTTTTTTCAAAAAATTTTTCAGAAAAAAAATTGAAGACCAAATTTTTTTCCAACTTATTTTTTTATTTTATTTATATAAATTTATTTATTTTTTTTTGGAAAAAAATAAAATTTCAAAGATAAAAAAAATAGAATTAACTTCTTTAAATAACTGTTACTACTTCACAGTACTTTTTTGTTAGTTATTCAAAAAAAAAAAAAAAACGACTTAAAATAACTAACAGAAATAGTTGTTTGATATTTTTCATACAAAAACAACTGACTTTGTAGTTGAAAACAACTAACTACTGTAAAATATACAAACAACTAACATGTAGTAACTTAAATAATTTTCTGAGTGAAGTATTTTGCCATCATATTGGAAAATACATCAAATACAATACTGCGTACTTTTTAATCTTTTCTATAAATACGATGATGCTTTTTTAGTAAATTTTAACTAAACTTGAACCAAATTGTCTTATGTCTTAAAAATGAAGATACACTCAAAAAATTATGTTAGTAAAATCAACTGAAAATGTCAGTTAAAATAACTACTTTGTAAGTTGTTTTGGGGTCAACTACTATTTTAGTTAAATCAACTAACAATGTTGGTTATTTTAACTGACAAAAAACAACTGACTTGTGTAGTAAAAACTACTTACATTTGTGGTCAAAAGAACTAAAATTTTGTAAAAATAAAAAAATCCATAAATAATTTATTTTTTTCAAAAAATTTTTCAGAAAAAAAATTGAAGACCAAATTTTTTTACAGTTTTTTTTAAAAAAAAAAAAAAGTTGTGAAAAATAAAAAAACGAAAATTAATTTTTATTTTTTAGAAAAAACTTTGAAAATTTTTCAGAGATGAAAACAAATAAAATTAACTACTTTAAATAACTGTTACTACATCACAGTACTTTTTTGTTAGTTATTCAAAAAAACTACTTAAAATAAGTAACAGAAATAGTTGTTTGATATTTTCCATACAAAAACAACTGGCTTTGTAGTTGAAAATAACTAACTACTGTAAAATATACAAACAACTAACATGTAGTAACTTACATAATTTTCTGAGTGTACGTTTCTTAGATTTGTGGAAAATTTCTTTGGCAGTAAGAATTTTTTTCCTTATATTAAGAAACTCCATTTAAAGAAATCCATGAACTATTTATAAGTAAATGAACTAAACTTTTTTCCTCATAGTTAAGAAAATTACTCATTTTTTAGTTAAATTTAACTAAATTTTAGGAAAATTCATGATAAATTTTCAAAGACATTTTTTAGATATGTCTTTTTTTTAGTGTACTTTAGAAAATGTACTTTAGAATTCTGTGAAAAAAAGTTGACTTTGATTGAAAAAAGTATTGAATTGCGTAACTTTTAATTTCGTGATTGGTGTAACAATTTTCTTAATCGGAGGAGTTTCAATCAACAAATTTATTGAAATCGAGTTTTTTTTCGTGATTAAAATTCGTTTTCCATTCTTGACGAACCTATCTCACACAAAAACATTTCAAAATTTCAATCAAAAAAAATAGTTAAAATATAATAATTTTATCATTCTTTAATCGATATTCGTATGTAATTACATTTTTTAATTGACTTTTCGAATTTTCGTGAATTAAAAATAAATGCACTTTTTCCTTATTAAACTTTAACACAAAAAAAATTAAAATGAGTTTCAATAACTAAAATGATTATATCAATTACCGTTTTAATTGATTTTGCACCTATCACGAAAGTGATAGTTATTATTACTAAAATTTGTAAATGTTTAATATCGCAAAAGTGCATTTACTCTCAATTCACGGAAATTTTCGAAATCAATTAAAAAATGTAATCATATCAATTAAAAAAATTATTAAAAATAAAATTGAACTTTTTAAAATTTTTAATTAAAATTTTTTTCTCTAAAAATTTTTGTGTGTACTATCACTTTCGTGATAGGTTCAAAATCAATTAAAATAGTAATTGATATAATCTTTTAAGTGATTAAAACTCATTTTTATTTTTTAGTGCACTATGAATCAGCTTAAATTTTTTACTCAATTTGTAAGTTTTTCTTTGTCTTACCAATAATTCAAAACCATTTGAATCTGCTTGAGATCTTTCTATAATATTCAAATATTTATCGGTTAATTCTGCAACCGCAATTTTTAAGACACAAGCAGCCGCCAAGTAGGGGAATATTCTCCATTGCTATATGAATTAAGAGAAAACATAGTATGAAAACAATATTCCAAATATAAATAATTCAATTGAACTTACATGAAGTTGATATTCGATTATGGCCATTTCCGGACCTGATTTTTCGGGACCAAATTGTTTTCTTAAGGCAGCATAACGTACCGCTATAACAGCAGCATTCGACAAAGTATTAACAGATTCTTGCATAATACCAATACGACCGGCAGAGAATGATTCCAAAGCAGCACCCAATACTTTGCCCGGTTCGGTGAAGACACTCTCATACAGGCCTTCGGGTGTAACATCACCCGTACGATTGAGTAGATTTTCACGAGGTATACGATAATTAGTAAACATAACGAAACCATTATCAATGCCATTCAAACCAATCTTTTCACCAATGTCACCCACTAGGACACCCGGATAAGCTTGTAGTGTTTTGGGATCACGTATGGGTATAAGGAAACCATGTAAGCCCTGGTTAGCACCATCGGGTGTATACAAATTAGCAAAGGTCATGGCAACTGTAGCAGTTTTACCCAAATTACCCACCCAACATTTGGCTGCTTCAAAATCGGGGGTATTAATAATAAATTCTTGGGTTTCTGCATCATAAGTGGCCGTAGTGCGAATACTTTTAGTATTACTACCATGCGAGACTTCTGTAATCGCAAGACAAGTGACAATTTCACGATTCCAGGCAGCCTCATAATACTTCATATGCCTATCTGTGCCCATGGCACGAATGGCATTATTAAAGAGGCCAACGCCCAAGGCAATCTTCACTGACAGACTGGGACAGTAGGTATGTAAAGCCTCATTAATACTCATCAAATATTTGGTTTTCTCACTAAATGTACGTTCTTCGATTTCTTTAGGAACTAAATCCAAATGTCCCATACGATTCATTTGCATGGCACAAATACGTTTTTGCTCATCGCTGGATAATGAAGAGATGGGTTGAGAAAAAAGTGGATCGTTTTCTAAAATTTTCCAAACTTTGTACTAAAAATAAAGGGAAGAGATTTTTTCAATTTAGCAAAAATTTTGTATAATTTGAGCTTACCTTAATACGCAGGGCTTGTTCCTTTTCAAATAACAGTCTTAAACGTTTCCAATCAAAATTAACCCTTTTACGATAAGTACACAAGGGTCCTTTGGGTAGATCTGGTATAAATGAAGTGTCCGCACTCTGTGCCATCTTGGTGTTTGTACTTTGCAATCTGAAAAAAAACAAAATTCTTTTATTATTTTAAGATCTCTTTCTATTTTTAAATTTATCCATCAGTCGGTTATTGGTCTACTTAAAATTTAAAACATGTCGCTCCTTTACTTGTATAGTGTCATAACTCAAAATATTTGATTTTGCAGAAAACACGTTTAAAGTTTACTATTGAAACTGGGTTTTAATTGAAAAAGGCCGGTACATAGAAAATGTAATAATGGCGTGTACTCTTCTCAAACGTTGAGTTTAAAAGATATTAATACGAATTTTTGACACAATATAAAGCACGATATAACGAATAATTCTGCACCATTAACTCAAAAAACGCATTTTTTGCGTTATGACACTATACAAGTAAAGGAGCGATGTGTTGCTTCAGTTTACTTAATAATACTACTGTGACTTAGGAAACCTTATAAATAGCAATAATAACATAGTAGTAAATTTGTTTTTTTTAATACTCATAAACAATAGAGTTATACATTTTTTGGTACGAATCTTAAACTTGATTCAAAACCACATATAAAGATTTAAATATAAAGGCTTAATAAAACAAATTAAGCGAATGATAAGGTTAGGACCCGATGGGTCCAGATCCCAATGGGCCCAGCCACAGTTTCACTAAACATTGATTAGTTTTTGAGATATTGAATTTAGGGGCCTAATAGGGTCTTGAGAATCTTAAAAACTGGATAACTTAAAAACTGTAACTCCGAAAACTTTTGGTTATTTGGCGGTCGTGTTCTACGTGTTAAGAGCTACCTTTAGACTTTTTGTTGTGTCATCAATATTTTCCGAGATATGAGCATTTTAAAATTTTTGGGAATGCGAACTTTTTTAGAAGTTAGGGCCAATGAGGATCCACACATGTGAAGAGGATCGGTCATACTATACACAAGAAATTATTGGCTAAAAATTTTCAATTAAATCTATTGATCAACAAAATTTAAATGAGTTATTCAATGTTTTGATTAAAATTTTTGTTATTTTCTTTAACTGTCGAATTATAAATTTTCAACATACCAGATTTTTTTTTTCGCTTTAATTTATTTGAATAGATTAATTCAAAAATATACAAAAATAACCGGGTTTTACTTTTTTTATTGTTGGCAAAAAAGATGAGTTTTTTTTGATAATTTTGTCTTAAGCTTACAATTCATTTGTTAAATCAATCATTATTTTGATTGACTATCAATAAAAAATTTATCAAATTTTTTATCAAAATCGAAAAAATGTTAAATTGAAAAAATTTCCAATCAATCACAATTTGATGATTGGTATAATATTTTTTTTAATTGGAGGAATTTCAATCAAAAAATTTATTGAATCCGCGTTTTTTGATGATTGAAATTCGTTTAAAATTTTTTCTGTGTATGGGAATGGGAACCAAAAAATAGCCTTCATTTAGATTTTGAGATATCACCATTTTAAGTTTTTGAAAAAATATTTTTCTTCAAGTTATGAAAAATTTACTTAAACAGTGCTAAAACTTTCTCAAATCTAAATCTTATATTTAGCTCCATTGCCATGGTTTCCTTCTTTTAAGGTTATATTTTTGTTAATATTAAGGAAAAGAAAAAATTGAATTGGTCAGTGGGGGACGTTGAGAGTATCTTCTCATCGCAATAAATATACCAAGTGTTGCATTTATTTTAAAAATACAAAAAAAACATGTAATAAAAGTGTATTTTTTCAGAGGTTGGTTCAGTTCTTCAAGGGGGAACTTTTTTCCCCCTGGTCCAATTCATGAACTTAACCTGCCTATGAACATATTTATGACATATTTATGCCAAACTTCCCCTAAAGTACAAGTCCAGGTATCTTAATTTTTTTCGTAATTGTTCGAAGTTCTTTTTTATATAAATCATTCATTAGAAGGGTGAAAATTACCTTTTCCGAAAAAAACAAACAGACAAGAAAAAGTTTTAAATTCGGCTATGCCTAATCTTTGATACCCTCCCACATCAAAAAAAAAAATAAAGGGGCGTTTTTTGTTGGAGTTAGGGTTTCTATTCGGGAAAAATTTCCCGGGAATTCCCGGGAAATATTTTTCTTAAAATCCCGGGATTTTTTCTTCGGGAAAATTCGTCGCAAATTTTTTTTATAAAAATATATTTAATTTACACATTTTTAACACAATCTTAAATGATTTAATAAAAATGACATTAAAACTTTGAAAGAATTAAAATTTTTAAAGAAAAACTAGTGAGGATATGTTTCAGCTTGCATATTATTTAGGCCTAATAATTATTTTTCTTTAATCGATTGCGTGACAAATACGGAATCAAACTAAATTTCACTTCAAATGTTGGTTGCAAATTGGCAAAAGTTTTTTTAATCTAAAATTCCAATGATTTCTTCTTTACGAAATTTACGTGGTTTTCAGCTTAAAATTTCATATATGAAGTAAAAGTCTGATATCTATATTTTGTAACGAACCTTGGCCGCCGCAAGTTCTATCCCAGCAACCAGTGAAAATACGTCGTTACAATGCACTATGGTTCCAAATCCATTTTTTTTGGCAGAAATTAAAAAAATAAAATTTTACAAATTTCCAAAAGCTTATACATTTCCTTAATGTCAACACTATAAGCTATCAAGAAAGTATAATGAAAAAAATTTGGTGCCAATACTTTCAGTTTGCTAGGCTTTCAAAGTTGAAAGTTTTAAGACGTATAATAAAACCGGAGTGAAATCAATATTACACTTATACAAACGGCAAATGGAAAAAACTAAAATTATAAAGAGGCTAAAGGGACAAATTGAAACCTAAGGATACTAGTTCTTATTTAAAATTCCTATTTTACAGTTAATGCATCCTTGGCGTTATCCTTGGATGTTTTGATTATGAGGATTTTGGAGCCAAAATAGCCTATATCTTTCGTGGACAAAAAGTTGTGTTTGGGCACGAACTTGCATGAGTCTTTAAACGTGAAAGTGTTTTCAATATTGTATATTTAATATTAAAATTTACATCTTGCCAGCATTTTTTGGCAAACTCCCACAATTTCCATTTTAGTTTAGCACAAATTTCGGCCAAATTTGCTGTTTTTTGCGTGACACGGTTTCAAATTATTTTATTTTATAACTGTTTTGCCTTCCGTAAAGCTAATTAATTAAGAAAAATATATTTTAAAAACAAAAAAAAAATTTTTTACAAAAAAAAAAAAAAAAATTTAAAAAAAAAAAATTTCCAAAAAAAATTTTTTTTTTTTTGACAATCGATTTTTGATTGCGCTAAGAGATAAAAATCATCCCAGAAATAATCCAAGTGACCTTGGTTCATTTTTTTAGTTTATGCCAAAAAAAATCCATTTGGGACCATAGTGCAATGGCTATATAGTACATTGGTGTTCTCATTTTGGCCGGAATGCCTTAAACCAATTAATTTTAATAATTCGAAAGTTTAATTAAATATATCTTCAAGATATAATTTTCTTACGGTTGCCAATGTCAAAATTAGAAAAATTTTCCAAAAAGTTATTAAAACCGCATTTGATGCAAAATCGGGTATTTCCGAATTGTAAACAATTTAGCATGGCGTGGAAATACGTCAATGCAAATACTAATACTATGATAAGGTCCAAAATTTTTACAAAAAATTGATTTTATGAACTTTCTACGTATATTTTGAGTGTTAGTAAAACTATTTTACAATAGAATACATCTAAAATAGTTTTAAATTGGAAAATACGACTATAATTTGTAAAATAACAGTTTTTATATGGTAAAGTTCAAAATTTGTTTTAATAAAAAAAATTCCCGGGAATTCCCGGGAATACGATTTTTTTAAACGATTTCCCGGGAATTGAAAAAGTCCGGGAATTTGGAAACCCTAGTTGGAGAGGATAAGAGAGTCTCGGCAGAGGTTATTGGGGGTGACAGGCCCCTCGCGGTTTATGTATACCAATTCATATATTATGATTTTTGCACTTAAGTAGTACAATTTCATTATTATATTAACAATTTTTTAATGTCCACGCAAATAAAAGGGGCGGCCCAAAAAAACACATTTTCTCGTGCAGAACTTTTTTCTACATTAAAATTATTAATTTGCTTAACAAAATTATAATAAAACCTGTTAAAATTGAGTTTTTTTAGAGGTTAGTTTAGGGGGGAACTTTTTCCCCCTGTTCCAATTTTTCCCATCTCCGTACTATGATCATAAGACATATCTGTGCCGAACTTGAGGAATATAGCTCTTTTATTTTGGACTGAATCGTGTCTTCCACAGACATCACTAGAATGTCTAAGAATAGATCACTGATCAATAGGGCAAGTACTTTAATGAAAATGCATGTTTTTACTCGGCACTTTAATCATACAACAAACTAAATATCTATCCGAATCAAGAAATTTGCAATGAAATGACATCGATTTGTAGTTGCATATTTTTGCATATTTTGGTAAAAATGCATATTTTTGCATATTTTCATATAAATTGGACTTTTTTTTAATTTTTATCAATATTTTATCAAAACTTTTTAGGGAAAATTCAAAACCTATCGCCTATTTCTTATGGAAAAAATATTTTTATTTTCAGAAATCATATTCTGAGTCATTTCTTATAGAAAATTGCTTCTGGATGTATAATTTTTAGATTCTGAAAAATGTTTCCTATTTTTAATGTTCCTATTATGATTGATACATTTTACTAATCGTAAAGAAAAAAATTTCCTACAGGAAAATTGCATTTTTTTTTTTTTTTGATTTCGCTTAGAGTTAGGGCGGGGTCTCTTGTCTTTGAGTTCATTTTTTGACTTCAGAATGGGAACAATATTTTTTCTGAAAAAAATCGTAGTATTTAATATTAGGATTTTACTGGTTTTAAAAAAATGTTACTTTAATATTATTTTTTTATCAAATTTTTTACTCCACAAATATTTTTTGACTCAAAGAAAAAAAAAAATTCAAGTAAATTTGTTCAATTAAAAGGACATTAATCACAAAATCTGTCAATAAACAAAATATTTTGCTTATAAAAAAATTGTTTCCACTCAAAAATACCGCTGTAAGAACTGTCGAGGGCCTTAAAGTATTTGACAAAATTGAATTTATGTTGACAAACCTTTTTTTTAGTAAAAACAATAATTTTTAAATGCATATTTTTTAAGTTTCAAGTGCATATTATGAATTTTTAGACGCATATTATAGGCACATATTTTCGATTTTTAGATGCATGAAAGTACTTGCCCTACTGATCAATAATATATCGTCACCTAAAATGCAAAAGGCCCTAACAAACATTATATTAATTTAACAGGAGCAGCAAAAAACAGTATAGATTAAAATTTTTAATTTGCTAATAACTTTGTTGATTTTGATTGAATTGGGCTAAATGTTTTGTGATTATGTATCAAAATTAATCACAAAATGATTAAAAAGAATGTATTTCTAGCTAGGTTAATAAAATACACCAGAATCTATCAAAATACCGATTTTGAATTCTATGTTAGTTAGGGCGTTTTGCATTTAAGGTGACGATATATACTTTATGGGGTCCTAGACCAATATTTCGTTGCGTTGCACACGGAATGACAATGTGAGTATACATACCTCTATACAGTGATTGGAGGGTATAAAAATATTTGTGAGTAAGGGTTTTTTTACCAAATGTCCCGCAAACACGATATTAAATATAAATTTCGCATATAAAAATGATATAAAAATGTCACAGTTTCAAAATTCACACCACTTGCTGGATAACCCTAATAATACGACTTTCAGTAGTGAAGGTAACGGAAAATTTCTAACTAATGTTAAAATCTTCTTATATTGTACTTACTTTACTAATAACACTGTGCAACACAATTATTTTTCTTGAATGGGACCAAAAAAAAATTTAAGTAAACCATTAGTATTTGATGGCGGTTCTTTGCACTCATTGTCAGAAAAAAAACTAACTAAAAAATGGGAAAATTAACTAAATCCAAGGAAAATTGATAATGATTTGCTCCATTGCCATTTATTCCTACTTTTTAGTCCATATTTTTCTTAAAAATAAGGACCAAATTTGAACTAGAAAATGGGAAAAAATTTCCCAATTTTTTAAAAAAACATTTCTGATGAGGAAATTTTTCCTAAAAATTAGTTAATTTCATATTTTTAATGGTTTATTTATAGAATAGCATGTGAATACACACAGAATTCTTATTAGGGACATTTTTTATTATAAATATAAAAAAAAACTTTTGTTTTTTATAGTCAAGTAATACATTTTATTATTTTTTTAAGTTAAATTACAACAAAGACTTTGTCTTTGAAGTTTGTTCTCAGATTATGGAAAAACACAACACAACTATTTAACAGTACATGAAATAACATTTTTTCTAACAGTTAAGAAAATATCCCAACATTCAGTTAAATTTAACTAAATTGTGGGAAAATTTATAAACTATTTTGAAGAAAAATTTTCCAAAGTTTAAACTAATTCTTTTCTTTTTTGGAGTGTAGGTTATTATATGGTCGGTCTTGACCGACTATAACTTTCTTACCTTTTTTTTTAATTTTGTTTATTTTTCATTCATTGAGACATTTTTTGATAAAGATTTCCCCCCACCCATAAAGTGCAATAACCCCAAGATTTATTTGCACAGTATATTTTTTGAAATGTGTATGCCTGCATTGCAAGTGACGTGAACACCCTTACTATGTAAACAAATCAGTTGCTTACACCATAAAAAATAATGTTAGGTGGTAGATAATAAAACAATTAAAAGAACATACATTTGTACATATCATAATTGCCAACAGTTTACAATGATAAATTGGCATTTATTGCCATTGTATTATTTAATTTAAACAAATTGTATATTTAATCAAATCAAAAATGAAATGTGATTTAATTACATGTACTTTGTGTACTAAAAGAAGACTGAAAAAGTATCGTGGTAGTTATAGATAGTGAAAGGGCAATTTAATGATGAGTATGGACGCTTATTAAACGGTCTGTTTTAATAATGACAACTAACTGTTTTCTTGTCATTACTAAAAACTCTGTCCAAAAGTAACTACAAACGTTTTAACTAATTTTTTAGAGTTGAGTCGTTCACGAACAAACTAGTTCAATTGAACTCATCACTAAACTGAGCGGTTTATCTGCACTGTAAGAATTATTGTTCATAACATCTATTAACAAATTTCATAAAACCAAATTTATAGAATCTATGAAACAACTCATTGGCTGAATGAATATTCATTGGTATCATAGATTTTGTAAAATTCATAGAAAAAATTCTAAGAATTAATAAATGTCATTTATAGAAGAAAATGTCATCAATATGCCTTTTAATTTTTTTAATATTTAAAATAATGTTACAATAATTAAAATAGTTGAATAAATGTTGTTTTTTAAAAATAAAATGTATTTATTCGGCCCTTATATTTGTATATGGGGGTTTTCGTGTCAACTGACACAACTTTTGAAACCGATGTCTTCCGATCGGGATGAAATTTGCACCAATGTTAGTCCTATTGGATAGTAGTTCAGACACAATCGGTCAAGAACGAGATCGGTCAAGAACTCTCTGAGTTAGAGGGGGTCGAAATTTGACATTTTGGCCAAAGAGGTGTTGATTCTCATCCATGTAACTTCTTACCTATTGTTTTTAGCAAAATGTGTCCCAAAGAGTTTAGATAGCTATTTCTTCAGTATTTCGAAAAAAAATATAAAAAAAAAAAAAAAAAAAAAATTTTTGATTTTTTTTCTTAAAAATCCAAAACTTTTTTGACTTTTTCCTCAAATTGGGCCCTTTTTTTTTTTTTTTTTTTTTTTTGATTCAAAAGAAAGCTTAGGTGATTTACTTTAAGAGCTGTGGGATCGCTTAGTGGGATGCGAGTGGGATATCTATGAAAATTATTTTTTTTTAACTTTGGAACACAAAAAATGGTTCTTCAATTTGCACTATTAGGCGTGGGATAGCTAACCAGTTTTCGATTTCGATCCGCGATACCCTCTAATTTTTTTAGGTTCGAAAAAGAAAGCATGAGCCAAAAAATGGGGGCGGTGGGGAGGGGCCACATGGCCCCTCATTGGGGTCAAAGTTGGGCGTAAAGAGGTAAAAATCCCCAAAAAGCCCCAAAACTCCCCTAGAAACGCCCCTGGAGGGGTGCAATGTGAGACCGACCCCCAATAATTTTCTGCCCCTAACATTTTTCTTGAACATACCTTACCCCTATTTCCACTTCCTAAGGGGGCTCCCATACAAAACATTTTTAAAAAATTTGATCCTACCATTCTAACTTACCCTAAAGTGCCCCTAGTGGGGCCAAATGTATGACCGACCTCCATTATTTTATTAATTCCAACATTTTTTGCAAACATACCTACAATGTATCTTTAACCCTTAAGGTGGTCCCCATACATTTCTTTTAATTTTTATAAATTTGTTTTATTAAACCAGCTCCTACCGCCCCTACCGTGCCTCCTAGAGAGGCAAAAATTACGACCAATCCGCATTATTTTTTAGTTACCAACATTTTGTCCGAACATCATAACACCCTATCTCCACTCCTTAAGGGGCTCCCATACATTATAAAAACATGTATTTTTAAAAACTAATAAAAAAATGAAAAAAAAATGTATGGGGATCCCCTTAAGAGTTGAAGAGGGTAGGTATATTCTAAGAAAATGTTGGAGTTGAAAAAATATTGGGGGTCGGTCATACATTTTACATCTCTAGGGGCACCCTATGGACAGTTAGAGCGGTAGGAGCAAATTTTATAAAAATGTCATTTTGTATGGGAGCCCCCTTAGGAAGTGGAAATAGGGGTAAGGTATGTTCAAGAAAAATGTTGGGGGCAGAAAATTATTGGAGGTCAGTCTCACATTGCACCCCTCCAGGGGCGTTTCTAGGGGAGTTTTGGGGCTTTTTGAGGATTTCTACCTCTTTACGCCCAAATTTGACCCCAATGAGGGGCCATATGGCCCTTCCCCACCGCCCCCATTTTTTGGCTCGTGCTTTCTTTTTCGAACCTAAAAAAATTAGAGGGTATCGCGGATCAAAATCGATAACTGGTTAGCTATCCCACGCCTAATAGTGCAAATTGAAGAACCGTTTTTTGTGTTCCAAAGTTAAAAAATTTTTTTTTCATAGATATCCCACTCGCATCCCACTAAGCGACCCCACAGCTCTTAAAGGAAATCACCTAAGCTTTCTTTTGAATCAAAAAAAAAAAAAAAAAGGGCCCAATTTGAGGAAAAAGTCAAAAAAGTTTTGGATTTAAAAAAAAAAAAAATCAAAAATTTTTTTATATTTTTTTTTCGAAAGACTGCAGAAATAGCTATCTAAACTCTTCGGGACACATTTTGCTAAAAGCAATAGATAAGAAGTTACATGGATGAGAATCAACACCTCTTTGGCCAAAATGTCAAATTTCGACCCCCTCTAACTCAGAGAGTTCTTGACCGATCTCGTTGAAACTGAACTACTATCCAATAGGACTAACCTTGGTGCAAATTTCATCCCGATCGGAAGACATCGGTTTCAAAAGTTGTGTCAGTTGACACGAAAACCCCCATATATATTCGATTAGAGTTTTATTCTAGCTCGAGGCCCAAAAATATTTCTATTTATGATATTGTCATAATAGAGTATTTTAAATTTATTGCTTTAAAAAAGTTACTCATCTCATAGTATATCTGTACTGATCAAAAATATTTTTGGGCCTCGAGCTAGAATAAAACTCTAATCGAATATATCGTTCATTCTACCAGACATTTGGTAATTTTAATCATTTTTGACCGAGGGTCTTCCGATTTTTGTTATTTTTTTTTCATACAGATACTCTATGGAGCCAATTTCAAATTTCATCCATCAGATCGAAAATATTTGAAAAACTCGCTATTTGATTCACAATTTTCGTTTTAAAAAAGTCAAAAAAAAATGCAAAATCTGTGTCACTTTGAGCAGCTGTATTTTCTAAACTACATATCGCATTTTAACAATCCATAGCGCATACGAATGGTATGTAAGTCTATTTTGATATCTTATAAACTGAAAAAATATCGGTGGTATAAAAGGGCATTTTATATGCAAATGCAGTTTTGAAGTGCATTTTGCGAAGCTTTTACCCCATTTAATTATTTTTTCATTAGCATATTTGGAAAATTTAGGATTTTTGGTACAAAAAATGTTTTCATTACAATGGACCGAGCATGTATGATATTTTCAATATATTTTTTTTAAAAATACTTCCTTAAGTTTCCTTATAAAAATTTTTATTTTTTAAATTATACCAAAATCATGTAAAAAGACATGTTTTTAAACCGTTATATTTTCAAAAGTACTAATCGTATCTCATTGTTTTTATGCACATTAAAAAGGTATTTTTGTCTATTTTTTGCATTTAAATATGTTGGTGTTTCAAAAATGCATTTTAAATGCAAATGCAGTTTTGAAGTGCATTTTTCATAACTTTTACCCCTCTGAATTTTTTTTTAGTTATCATATTCGAAAAGCTTACAATTTTTACTACAAAATAATGTCCTCCTAATAATGGACCCACTGTGTGTGATATTTTTTTAGAGTTTTTTAAAAAATCATGCTATTTTAGATTTTTTTGGTTTTATTTAAAATATTGAATTTTTTTAAGGAAATTTAAAAAAAAAAAAATAGCACACACAGTGGTTCCATTATTAGCAGGACATTATTTTGTAGTAAAAATTGTAAACTTTTTGAAATTGATACCTAAAAAAAAAATTCAAAGGTGTAAAAGTTTTGAAAAATGCACTTCAAAACTGCATTTGCATTTAAAATGCATTTTTGAAACACCAACATTTTTGTGGTCATTGAATACAAAAAATAGACAAAAATACCTTTCTAATGTGCATAAAAACAATGAGATACGATTAGTACTTTCGAATTTAACGGTTTAAAAACATGTCTTTTTACATGATTTTGGTATAATTTAAAATATAAAATTTTTTATAAGGGAAACTTAGGGAAGTATTTTTTAAAAAAAATATTAAAAATATCACACATTCTCGGTCCATTGTAATGAAAACACTTATTTGTAGCAAAAATCCTAAATTTTCCAAATATGCTAATTAAAAAAAAATTAAAAGGGGTAAAAGTTTCGCAAAATGCACTTCTAAACTGCATTTGCATATAAAATGCACTTTAAACCACCAATATTTTTTCAGTCTATAAGATATTAAAATAGACTTACATACCATTCGTATGCGCTATGGATTGTTAAAATGCGATAAGTAGTTTAAAAAATACAGCTGCTGAAAGTAACACAGATTTTGCATTTTTTTTACTTTTTTAAAAACGAAAATCGTGAATAAAACAGCGAGTTTTTTAAATATTTTCGATCTGATGCATGAAATTTGAAATTGGCTCCATAGAGTATCTGTATGAAAAATATAACAAAAATCAGAAGACCCTCGGTCAGATTTTTTAAAATGACTCATGGAATGGACGATATATGGGGCATTCCATGTCAAATCGGACACTTTGAAAATTTTTGTTTTTAGATTTTCCCAATTTGTTTACAGTTTTTAGTACCCTTCCAAAACTCTTTCGAGGTAAATTTTCAGATTTTTTTGATGACCCGTCAAAAGATATCGAATTTTTAAAAATTGGTAGTTGGTTCCTTTACTCAAACTTTTTTTACTCATGACTTCTTCAATAATGGTCAAAATTTCCAATTTGTTGTTTCAAAATGTTTGTTTTTTTACGTACTTTAAAAAAAAACCCAAAAAATTCTTAGTAAAACCACTTTTTTAAAAAGATGAAAATTTGAAAAGTTTGCAATATCTCGATAGCTGTTCTACTTTTGAAACTTTGAAGTGAATTTTCGGATTAAGAGTAAGATTTTACATTGAAAATAAATGCAACATCTAGTGGATGAAAATCTCTGTAAACTAGTGTTGCGACTTAATTTCCAAAAAAACTTATCTGGTACACAGAAAAAAATATGCGGAAAAAAATTTTGAGTAATCACTTGTTTAAATTTCCAAAAAAAATTTAGTAATATTTTAATTGACGCAATTAAAAATTACTCAAAAGTTAAAAAAAAGATTTAGTAAATAATTTAATAAAAATTTAATAGTATTTTTAATTTAATTTTATTCTTTTAGTTTTTTTCGAATTCTCATTTAGTTTATAGTTTTTTGTATATGTATATGAAAATTTTAAATCATCTTTATGAAATTTTTCTATGTCTTAAACCAGTGATACGCATTTTTGTAATTCCTATTCCCGCGGGAATAGGCGCTGCTTGTGCGCTGTCAACACACATACACTATAAAATTCTGTTGCTTGAGCAAATTTGTTGACTTTTCGCTTGCTACTACCCACACAAGCATAAATGTTATAGTATGAGTCTGCGTATCGCTGTCTTAAACACATAAATATATTTGGTAAAAGTTTGAAAAAAAACATTTTTTTTGTGAAACTTTTTTAAACTTTAAAAAAAAAATTGATAAATTTTAAGTAAATTTTTACTTAATACAATAAAAAACTTAATTATATTAAAAGGACAAATTTTGAGTAAAGTTTTACTCAAATTTTTTGGCATACATTTAATACATTTTTGTTAAAAGTTTACTAAATACTTTTAAATAGTTTACTGCACTCAAAAAAAAAAACCTTGTAAAATTACAAGAAAAGTTTTTAATTTTTTTTTTGCTACCTTCTATTTGACAAAAATTCCTTGTTATTTTACAAGCTTTTTACCAATAATTTTGTAATTTTACAAGCTTTTTACCAAAAAAGTAGTAAGAAAAGTTATTAACGCGATAAAACTTCGTGTTTCGTGATTTTACTAGATTTTTTGCAATCTCCTATTTTACGAGAATTCCTAGTAAATATTACGAGCTTTTTTGTAATTTTACAAGATTTTTAAATTTACAAAATTACAACTTTTTTGGCGAAATAAAATTTACAAAAAATTCTCGAAAATTTACTAAATTTTTTTTGTAAAAAATCTTAGAAATTTGTAAAATTACAAGAAAAAATTTCAATCAAAAATTATTTGTTAAAAAACAAGGAAAACTGTTAAATATTGGTACAATGGGATTACAAGACTTTTTCCAGTAATTTGAAAAGGTTTTTTTTGTGTGGTGCAAACTTGAGTAATTATTTACTCAATTGTATTTAAAATTTACAATTTTTTCTATTTTTTCTGTTCTTGAGGAACCAAGACTTTTTTAAGTGGGATTTATTTTCAACAAAAATTTTTTACATTTAAAGTAAATATTTGTACTTATGAAAAAAAATCGTTGGAAATCAATATAAAAAAAATGTTAATAAAAAAAAATTCCCCCCCAGAGAACTTTATTCAATAATTTGTCATGCACTTTTCATAAAAATACCAATTTTTTTAATCAATGTCATGCAATTTTTAAGTATTTAAACCGTGTATATTTCAACAGAAACAGATAAATATACAAAGATAACAATAAAAATTAAATTTTTTAACATCAAGTATTTAAAAATACTTCACACTATTATAAGTGGAAAAGTGTAACTGTCGGTATGTTCGACTGTGCTACATTAGAGTGGCATTTTTTCTTTAACTTTTGATTTTCCCAAGAGTCCGGGTAAATTTTTATTCTAGTGGACTTTGAATACAATTTTGAGGTCAATCGTATTAAATTAAACTTAAAAAAAAATAAATAAATAAAACTATATCTTGCGACACATCATACTTATTAGTTTTAATGCTCTGAACACAAATGTCAAAGAATTTTTAAAATCGGTCACAAGGTTTTCGAGATATCGCTATTTAAAATTTGCAAAAATGGCGGTTTTCCTACGTTCTAGTAATTTTTTAAGAAAATTCTCAAATTTCTTAGCCTTGACCCTTTCAAAGAGCTTGCCACAATATTTCATTCAAAATAAAATTGAGCCAAATCCCATCATTTTAAACCGTGGCGCCCTTCAATCAAAGTTTTGCATTTTACAAAATATTCACCAAATACTCTAAACTTTGATCAAAGGGTGCCATAGGTTAAAATGATCTGATTTGGCTCAAATTAAGTTTAAATGAAAGCTTGTCCCCAGCAATAGAAAACAGTTAACGGAAATAAAATTTAAGATTTTTTTTAAAAATTTCTAGAATATAGGAGAAAACCGCCATTTTTTGAAATTTTTTGACAAATTTCAAATGGCGATAATTCAAAAGCCGCTCGACCGATTTAAGATATCTTTTGACATTCGTATTCAGCATGCCAAAATTAATAAAAATAATGTATCGCGAGATATATTTTTTTATTTTATATTTTTCAAAAATCTAAAATTTTGGTGGAAATTTTCCAAAAATGCAAATCTTTGATCAATGGGCGAGACGAGTTAAAACGATCAAATTTGGCTTAAATTAATTTTGAATGAAGACTGTGTCAAGCTCTTTAAAAGGGTGAAGGGTAACAAATTTTGAGATTTTTTTTTTAATTTTCTAGAACCGCCATTTTTCAAAATTTCAAATAGCGATATGTCGAAAACCGTTTGACCGATTTTAAAAATTCCTTGACATTTGTGTTCATCGCATCAAAATTAATAAGTATGATGTGTCGCACACTCAAAAAAAAGTGAACCAAAATCTGGGAAAATTAACTCAATTTTGAGAAAAAGAGGGAATGATTTGGCTCCAAAGATTTTTTTCTTGGTTTTAGTTCATAATTTTCCCAAAAATAAGGAAAACAAAGTTATTTAATTTTAAGCCAATTTTAACTAGAAAATAGGAAAAATTATACTTCACATTTTAGAAATAGATTCGGTCTAGACCCTGGACCCATGGGTTCGACCCCATTTAACTCGAGACCCCGTTGGGTCCTTTAGTGGTCCCCATACATTTTGAACCAAAATTTGTGTCCGTTTCGCTCTAACTTGCTTAGTTTTTGAGATACGGTAATAAGGGGTCTGATAGGGTCTTGAGAATCTTAAAAACCGGATAACTCAAAAACTATTAATCGGAGGGCTTTCGGGTATTTTTCGGAAGTGTTCTACGAGTCAAGAGCTACAAAAATGCCGTTGGTTCTTTTCTCGTGTTGGCAGTATTTACTAGGGTGTTCAGTCGATTAATTCTTGTTCGATTAATCGAACAATTTTAGACGAATAATTGTTCGAATAATTTAAAATTGCTATTTTCGATTAAAGGATTAATCGAAGAATTTATTCCGATTAATCGAATAATAATAATATATGGTTTTTCTGGAAATATGTATAATTTTTTAAAAGTTTGAAGTCCAATAAACAAATCAAATGTATGTTACCTTTGGAATTAAAAATAAAAACACAGTCATGTTGACTTGAGTGGTCCCTATTTTAAATTTGTTTTCGGATTTTCGCTGCTCCTGAAGCTTGGATTTCTTAAACGACCTAAGTAAGTACCTGATAAAATTTTAGGCCAAATCGGCTAACTGTATACCGCGCTAAAATCTGTCAAAGCTTAAAATTTTAGGAAAAAACGCACTAACAAGGGAAGTCTCCCTAGTGTCACCCGCGGATCTTTATGGAATTGGTTTTATTTTGTAGATCAGAAAAAATAAAGGGACACGTATTTTTTTTTAGCGGCCCAAATTCATATTTAGGGGGTAAAAAGTAGGGGGGAAGACAAGGCCATTTTTCAGTTTTTTTCGTTTATCTCCTATATTATGCAAAGAAACCTAGTCATGTTACATACCAAATGAAAGGTCTTTGGAAAACCAATCTACGTGTGCTAAGAACGTGTCTAAACATGTACAACTTTTCGTCATATTGAGTAAAATACCAAAATTTTTGGACGTTTTTGTTAATAAGACGAAAAATATTAACTTCTTTGGCCCGTAGTTAGCACCACAAGATAGGTATTTTTAATACCTTTAATTTGATACCACACATGCCTATATTAATTTTGTTTAAATATGCTTAAATCGTAAAAAACTGAAAAAGGTCAATTTCCCCCCATACAAATCGACCCCCCCTAAAAATGAGTTTGGGCCGCTAAAAAAAAATACGTGTCGAATTAATTTTCGTTCTTAACAACATATCCAAATTTCATGAAGATCGGAAGGTGACACCAGGGAGACTTCCCTTGTAAGTTATAAAAAAAATAAAATTACAAATTTAAGATTTTCCTTAATGTAGTCAGATAATTTTTTTGATATCGGCAATCAAACTAATTTTTCAAAAAAAGTTGTTTTTGAATTCTACACATTTTACAAATCTCTGAAATGATTGTTTTTTTAATTTTCTTAAACAAATTAGCAGAAAACTTAAATGTTGATACATTTTGAAATGATTTTAATTTTGTTTTTTTGTTGTTAATAAAATGTTAAAATACTTGTAATTAATGTTGTTTATTTACTCAACTACCAATTTTTTCTAAAATTGTCGAAAAAAACCATGTAATTAAGAAAATTTCTGAATTTGTAATATTCGATTAATCGAACAATTTTAAAATTTTATTCGTTTAATCGAATAATTTTAAAATGGCAAATATCGATTAATCGTTTAATCGAACAATTAAAAAACCCGATTAATTGAACACCCTAGTATTTACCGAGATATGTGCATACATAAAATCTCGGGAATTTCAAATTTTAGATCTAAAATTAGGGTCTTGAGACCCCGACAGATATGCAGAGCTAGGCTATTCCATATTTTTGTAGTCTTTCTTTTGAAAATTTCATCCGTTTCGCTCTATCTCGCTTTGTTTTCGAGATATCGCCATTTTGAATTTTTAACTAAATTCTAAGAAGTTATTTACTAAATTCTCAGAAGTCATTAACTAAATTCTAAGAAGTATACTTCCTCAATTCAAAGAAGAGAAATACGATGATGTATTTTTTAGTAAATTTTAACTAAACTTGAACTAAATTGTTTTTTAAGAAATATGTCTTAAAAATAAAGATACGATTCTTAGATTTGTGGAAAATTTCTTTGGCAGCAAGAATTTTTTTCCTAATATTTAAAAAATCCATTTAAAGAAAACTTTGAACTAATTGTAAGTAAATGAACTAAAATTTTTTCCTAATATTTAAAAAATCCATTTAAAGAAAACTTTGAACTAATTGTAAGTAAATGAACTAAAATTTTTTCCTCATAGTTAAGAAAATTTCTCATTTTTAAGTTAAATTTAACTAAATTTTAGGAAAATTCATGAAAAATTTTCAAAGACATTTTTTCCTTAATTTTAGTTATGTCTTTTTTTTCAGTGCAAGACATAGTTTTTAATTTTTTTTTTTCTAAAAATTTTAAAAAATCCAAAAATTTTATCGCCGGGCGCCACGGGTTAATTTAATCCATTTGGCCTCAAATTTGTACTACATTAGTTTGAAGCCTAAGAGAATAAAATCTTGCCCTGAAGTTCAAAATCGGAAGAAAAACTTTTTCGCCATACAAAAAAATGCCAGTCTAGTGCTACATACATATATCCCGTAAAATCCGGGCATTTGATCGATACCCGGTGAAAAATGAGCATATATGGATACATATATGTGAATATATGGATGCATATATGTAAATATTTGAGCATATACCCTGCAAAAAAAGTCATTACCACTTCTCAGTGGAGTACTTTAAAACTATAACAAATGTAATGAAATACAACAAAAATAACAAAAAACACAAGACAAATACACACAAACAGTTTTTTCTACTCCAGAATACATAGATTTTCAGCACTTAACTCATTACCTATCGCGACACCTCCATACAAATGTAAGTAGATATTCAGTAGAAAAGAACTACTCCGTGGAAGTAGTTGGAAGTTGTTTGAAAGCTCGGAGTACTTCTTATCTACTGAATATCTACTTACTTTTGCATGGGAGTGTCGCGGAAGGTAATGAGTTAAGTGCTGAATAACAACTTTTTATGGAGTAGAAAAAACTGTTTGTGTGTTTTTTTCTTGTGTTTTTTGTTATTTTTGTTGTATTTCATTACATTTGTTATAGTTTTAAAGCACTCCAAATAGAGGTACTCCGCACTTTTTTTGCTGGGTATGGTCATATTTGAAATTGTATGCAGTCATATATGATCATATTTGCAACATATATGTCCATATACGTAAAATGAGGGCATATGCCCATATATGACATATATGGGCATATGTGGAGCATATATGTCATATATGTTCATATGCCCTCATTTTACGTATATGGACATTAGGGTGGTTTTTTATTTTATTTTTTTTTGAATTTCGAGGAGCGCGCAGCGGATTTTTGTGCCATTTGATGTTAAAATAATTGTGTAAAAATTTGAGCTAAATCGGATAAAATTAACCCGAGGCGCAAGGAGGTCAAAGTTTCGAGAAAAAGCCAAAATGGCCAAATTTTGAAAAAACTTAAAAAAATGTAAATTTTGTAGAAATAAAAAAAATAAAATATTTTTTATTTAACTTTCTTGCAATAATACTCAGAAAAAATTATCTTTACTTTTTATGACGGCAGTAACACTTTCAAACATGAAATACAAAAATTACCATGCATTTTGGGGGGTACCTGATATGAGTGTTTTCGATTTTTTGAAAATTTTATTAAACAAAAAATTAAATCTTACTATTCTATAGCAATGAATTATTAAATACATCCTAAGGCTTAAATATTTAAAAAATTGGGGATATCCATCGACTCAATTTTTTTTTGGAGTCATTTGACTCCTTGAAATCCGCAAAACTCAAATGACTCCAAAAAAATATTGAGTCGATGGATATCCCCAATTTTTTAAATATTTAAGCCTTAGGATGTATTTAATAATCCATTGCTATAAAATAGTAAGATTTAATTTTTTTGTTTAATAAAAATTTCGAAAAAACGAAAACACTCATTTCAGGTACCCCCCAAAATGCATGGTAATTTTTGTATTTCATGTTTGAAAGTGTTACTGCAGTCATAAAAAGTAAAGATAATTTTTTCTGAGTATTATTGCAAGAAAGTTAAATAAAAAATATTTTGTTTTTTTTATTTCAACAAAATTTACATTTTTTTAAGTTTTTTCAAAATTTGGCCATTTTGGCTTTTTCTCGAAACTTTGACCTTCTTGCGCCTCGGGTTAATTTTATCCGATTTAGCTCAAATTTTTACACAATTATTTTAACATCAAATGTCACAAAAATCCGCTGCGCGCTCCTCGAAATTCCAAAAAAAAATAAAATAAAAAACCACCCTAATGGACATATATGCTGCAAATATGATCATATATGCCTTCATACAGTGTCATATATATCCATATATGTATGCACCATATATGGACATACATGACGATGTATGAACGCATATATGATCATATTTGTATCATTATTCACCGGGTAACCAGTTATTTGTTTTTTTATCTTTAAAACGGAATTATATTTTCTATATTTTGCTGCCAGGGAAGATATGTAGTTATGTACTTTTTGTACAACCCTCGTTGCTATACATTTCCCAAACTATCATAAGTGTACCTCGTTATCTTTAAGAATAAAAAGTTATGTCTACAATGCGCACAATTCATGTGTTGATTTAGTGGGTTTATGTAAATATGCATCCCCGGTTAAAAAAAAATATAGGGTGACCATTTTGTTTTAAACCCAAATCAGTACGCCCACAATTTTTTATATTTTTTTTTTCTAGAAATAACTCTTTGAAAACTCTTTTCTATGGGAAAACACTGCAGATTTTTTTCAACACTTTCAAAATTTCGGTTAAACTAACAAACTTGGCGTCAACTAGTATTTTAGTAAAAACAACTGTTGAAAAACAACTGCCAAAAATAGTTATCGTAATTTTGTTTAAAAATTTGGTTGACTTCAAACTACTTCATTTTTGAATGTTTAACCGACAATATCGTTTCAGTGCATTAAAAATAGCAAAAGACCCCAGGTTTTGATAATAAGAATATCCGTCAGATTTTCGAGACTTTTTCAGAATCAAATATAGAAAATCCATCATCCCGTGAACTTTTCGTTACAGAAAACATTAAAGATTCTGTGCGCTTTTTCATATCTATATAAATAAAAATCAATTGTCGTTCGTTGGTAACCGCATCACTTGAGAACGGCTGGACCGATTTGGACAATTTTTTTTTTTTTTAAATGTTCGTCATAGTCCAACTTAGGTTTTTACGTAAAGAAAAATTGACCACGCCCACTTTTTTTGATTTATTTAAAATCGGAAAACGGATGCACCGATTTGGGTAATTTTTTATTTAAGTGTTCGTAGTAATCCAATTTAAGATTTTAGTGAAATAAAAATCGACCACGCCCACTTTTACGCCCACTTTTTCAATTTATCTAAAATCTGAAAATGGGTGGACCGATTTGACAAAATTTTTTTAAATTAATTTTCAATCAAATTCCAACTTTGGTGTTTACGAAAAAAGAAATTGAACTCGCCCACTTTGGCTAATTTTTGTTAAAATTTTTCATTTTCATCGCCCACTTTTTCTATGTATCGAAAGAACTATAACGGCTAGACCGATTTGGTTATAGTCCGCAAAAGATTCTTAAAGAAAGAAAAATTGTCTACGCCTACTTTTTCGCTCACTTTTCCCGATATATATATTTTATCAATTTGTCTATTTTTATTGTTTGTCATATTCCAACTAAGGTGTTTTGGAAAGAACAATTTCCCATTTCTACGCCCACTTTTTAATGGAGGGACCGAGTTGGGTCCTAAAAATAAGGTCCCAAAACTAAAATTCTGATATCTCGAAAACTAAGCAAGATAGAGCAAAACGGATAAAAATGTTGGAGACAGTTGACATCTACACATGTGTGGACCCCATTGGGTAGTAACTTTGAATAAAAAAAATCGATTTCCGGGAAATTTTAAAATGATAATATCTCGGTAACTACTGGAGATACGACAAAAAGTTTTGAATCAATTTTGTAGCTTTTGGATCGTAAAACAAAACCACTGAACACCCGAAAGGAATTCGAGCAATAGTTTTTGAGATATTTACTTTTCAAAAGTGTTGAACCTATTGGATCCAGAAATAACGTAAATAACTCAAAAACTATTGCTCGAATTGCTGCCGGGTGTTCGTTGGTTTTGTTTACGACCCAAGAGCTACAAAATATCTTCATACCGTTTTGTCGTATCGCCGGTAGTTACCGAGATATTAGCATTTTAAAATTTCCCGGAAATCGAATTTTTTTATTCAAAGTTAGGACTCAATAAGGTCTACACATGTGTAGATGTCAACCTTTAGGGTCGCCATCGATTTTGATCCGAAAACCTTATTTTTAGGACCCAATAGGTTCAACACATTTGAAACGTAAATAACTCAAAAACCAGGGTTGGCAACCGATACCCACCTAGAATAACGGTATTTGGCTGTTGTACCGCAACCAATAAAGATATGGACATTTTCAAAAGCGATTATGAAAGCTGATGAAATTTCTAGTATTTTAAATGTGTAACTTCGTGTTTCTACCGGTTCGTTTTCGAAATATAGGTCAATACCTTTATAATACCGTTTGAAACGGTATTATAACGGTATTGGCCTGTATAACTAAAACCAACCGGTAGAAACACGAAGTGACACAATTAAAATACTAGAAATTTCATCAGCTTTCATAATCGCTTTTGAAAATGTCCATATCTTTATTGGTTGCGGTACAATAGCCAAATACCGTGGTTCTAGGTGGGTATCGGTTGCCAACCCTGTCAAAAACTATTGCTCGATTGCTTTCAGGTGTTTGGTAGCCTTGCTCTACGACCCAATAGCTACAAAATTACTTCGAAACTTTTTGTCGTATCGCCGGTAGTTACCGAGATTAGCATTTTAAATTTTCCCGGAAATAAAATTTTTTGATTCAAAGTTAGGACCCAATGGGGTCCACACATGTGTAGATGTTAACTTTCCCTCCAGGGACGCCATTGATTTTGATCCGAAATTTTGCTCCGTTTAGCTCTATTATGCTTAGTTTTGGAGATATTAGCATATTAAATTTTATTACTTTAATTTTTCGTTATTCACGTGAGTGAATGATAATTTGTTTTTTGAAATGAAAATTTTCAATCGGTTTGTGAGTGAAAATATGAAATACTCATGAGAATTCTCATGAGGATTTTCATTCATTCACCAGCACACGTATTTTTTCTTCTTTCATTCTTTCATTGCACATAAAATGAAACGAGAGCAAACAGCATGTTTTTCATTTTCACAAAAAATGAATGAGTGTGCACAAATGAAAGCTTTTTTCGTGATATTAAACAATATATGATTATATCAAATTTTTTTTACTCGGGTCGTGAAGAAACTAGTAAGTAGTACGCTTGAAATAAATAGTTGTCAATTGCTTACTTAAATATTTTAATAGCCAGTTAAACAAACTAAAAAACAAGCCATAGGGATATTTGTCAAATCTTAGGCATATTTATAAAAGATATTTATCCATTTCAGAACAATTTAAGAATTCTGGCAACGATTTGTTAGAGTATAATTTTGTATATTTTAGTCTTTAAAGCATCTCTTGGCAGTCATAGCCCAGGGTTACCAGGGAGCTCAATATCCACGTAATTAGACAGGTGAAAACGCTCAACGGTGAAAACGCCCAAAATTCTTTTGTTTCATTTCGATAGCTTTTTTATGTTCGCCAGGCACGCTGAATAGGTGAAAGCGCTAGCGGTGCAGGGTGTCATTTAATAGCACCGAAAGATCACCCACATGTGGAGACAAAATTCTGTCAGACCGAAGTCACTGCTCCCTTCTCACGCGTCAATTTGTACTTGCCAAATTTCAATCTTCTAAAGAAAAATTTCATCTTCAATAAACAAAAAATGACAGCATTAGAGGGATAACTATTTATAATCAACCATTTAACCACATGTTGATATTTATTTTTAGCATATTATGATAAAAAAAATTAATATAAACTCTTTGATAATTATACACTATACGATAGATTAACATAATAATGGTTCATTTATTTAACACAAATATCTTAATTTTAGTACTATAGTACTATAGGCATTTCAGTCATATAGGCATTTCAGTCATATTAGGGGTTCTCACGACCACGGGCAATTTAGTTTCGTAATTGGCAAAATTGTCAAACGTCAAATAATTTAATTACACGTAAACAAAATCTTTACCGAAAAATTGGTAAAAAAAAATTGTCAAATTGTCAAATTACTAGAAAAAAGTCTTGTAATCCCATTTTACCAATATTTGACAGTTTTTCTTTTTTTTAACAAATAATTTTCGATCGAAATTTAAAGTTTTTTCAGGGTTGGCAACCGATACCCACCTAAAATAACGGTATTTGGCTATTGTACCGCAACCAATAAAGATATGGACATTTTTAAAAGCGATTATGAAAGCTGATGAAATTTCTAGTATTTTAAATGTGTCACTTCGTGTTTCTACTGGTTCGTTTTCGAAATATAGGTCAATACCTTTATAATACCGTTTGAAACGGTATTATAACGGTATTGGCCTATGTAACTAAAACGAACCGGTAGAAACACGAAGTGACACATTTAAAATACTAGAAATTTCATCAGCTTTCATAATCGCTTTTGAAAATGTCCATATCTTTATTGGTTGCTGTACAATAGCCAAATACCGTTATTCTAGGTGGGTATCGGTTGCCAACCCTGGTTTTTTTTTGTAATTTTACAGTTCTTCCTTTTCCAGATTTAAAAAAAAAATCTAGTAAATTTACGAGAATTTCTTGTAAGTTTTATTTCGCCAAAAAAGTTGTAAATTTACAATTTTATTAGTAAAAATCTTGTAAAATTACAAAAAAACTCATAATTTTTACTAGGAATTCTCGTAAAATAGGAGGTAGCAAAAAATATTTTACAGGCTTTTTGCCAATAATTTTGTAACTTTACAAGCTTTTTACCAATAAAATTGCAAATTTACAGTTTTTTCGCAATTACAATAACAAGGAATTCTCGTGATTTTACTAGATCTTTTTTTGTAAAATTATCTTGAAAATTTGTAAAATTACAGAAAAAACTGTAAGATTACAAAAAAAAATTAAATTTCGATCCAAATTTGTTTGTTTAAAAACAAGGAGAACTGTCAAATATTGGTAAAATGGGATTACGAGACTTTTCCTGTAATTTGACAAAGTTTTTTTTTTTTGTGTGTACGACACTAAAATGTCCGAGATCGTGAAAACCCTAATAGTACATATTTGAAAAAAAATGTTGATATTGAATGATAAGGAATATTAGAGCGAGTAGTAAATCACACTTATAGAATACTAGCTAACTCGCCCGGTAATTCGTTACCGGTTAGCTGTAAAAAAAAAAAATTATTACTTCAAATTCTTAATAATTTTTCTTTAAACATAAAAATTGTTAGTTTCGACCTTTAAAATATTATATTTTGAGTAGATTTAAAGTTGAAAAAGTTTATTCTGGCGAAACGATCCCATAGTTCAAACTTTAAGTTTCAAGGAACATTAGTGCATAAGAAACAATATGTACCAAATTGAAGCGAAAATTCAAAAATTTATTTTCCTAGAATGTAATTTCCGCGAGTGGATCGTAAAGTACCAATTTTAAGTATCTCTACTTTCTCCCTTTTTCCCATTAGAAGCAAAATTTTCATAAAAGTACTTATTTTAGAATGTTATTTCCGCGAAAGGATCGTACAGTCCAAATCTCAAGTATTTAGGACCATTAATGCAGCAGATACAAAATTGCCCTACTTTCCCCATTTTCCCCTTAGAAGCTACTAAAAAAGTGCTTCTTCCAGAATGTTATTTCCGCTAGAGGATCGTACAGTCCAAACTTCAAGTATCTAGAACCATTAGTTCAGCAGATACAAAACAGTTCAAAATTCAAGTATCTAGGACCATTAGTTCAGCAGATACAAAATTGCGCAACTTTTCCCCTATTTCCACCTATTAAACAAAATTTTTAAAAAAGTACTTCTTTCAGAATGTTTTTTTCGCGAGAGGATCGTACACTCCAAATTTCAAGTATCTAGGACCGTTAGTTCAGCAGATACAAAATTGCCCTAATTTCCCCCTTTTTCCCCGTAGAAGCGAAATTTTCAAAAAAGTACTTCCATTAGAATGTTGTTTCCGCAAGAGGATTCAAATTTCAAGTTTACCCTACTTTCTCTCTTTTTCCCCCTATAGAAGCAGATTTTTCCAAAAAAGTACTTCTTCCAGAATGTTATTCCCGCTAGAGGATCGTACAGTCCAAACTTCAATATCTAGGACCATTACTTCAGCAGATACAAAATTGCCCTTCTTTCCCCCTTTAAAAAGTAATTTTCAAAAAAGTACTTCTTTCAATATGTTATTCCGCGAGATGATCCTATATTGCAAATGTCATGTTCTTAAGACCATTACACGGTGGTCAATTCCGGCCAAAAATCAATAACTTCTTTATTTCTGCGTGTAAAAAGTTTAAATTTAATATTTGAATTAAGAATAACATATTTGATACCTTGCCCAAATGTTGGGCCTACAAATACAGTGGTTGGCCAAATAATCATGGACGTCCCAAATGTATCAAACATGTCTGCATATAAACAGCAATAATTTAATATCCGAATTAAGAATAATATATCTGATCTCTTTTCAAAACGTTGCACATACAAATATAGTGGTTGGCCAACTAAGCATGGACGTGTCAAATGTATCAAACTAATTAAGGTGGGGGTTGGAACTAAAAGAAACAGCCTTATTGTTAGTGTTAGAATTTTTTAAAAAAATAGATACGCAGTACTTTTAATTCTGTTTTTTTATTGGAAATATTAACAATCGTAATATTTTTAAAAGTTTAACAGACAAAGAATTGACAGGGCTTCCAGTTAATTGTGGGATGCTTTTTTTTAAAGGACAAAATGGCCGCAGTTGTACAGGAAAAACTACTGAACCGATTTTGATGACATTTTTTTTTTTTTTTTGATTTGTAGATTATTTAATTTTCTAATACTTATCTTGACCATTTTTTAAAATTTGACCTAGTTAATATTTGCATGAAAGAAGAAATTCATCAAAATCGGTTTAGTAGTTTTTGCTGTAAAAATGCCGCCAATTTTCCCCTTTAAAAAAAACAACACACGATTGCTGGCATCCCTGAAATTTCTAGTTGACAAAATTTGTGTTATGAAATTTTTAAAAACACTAAAATGTTCTGTCTTTGAAATGAAAAAACAGAATTAAATAATAATACGTATTTATTTTTTAAGCTGTTTAAAAATTGCTAACATTAAGGCGGTTTTTTAGTTCCAACCCCCCTTAAACCACATTTTTTTTTTATTTCGTCTTTTTTTAAGTTTTTTTTTAACGCAAATCAATGGGTTTTAAGTTAGTATCTCTTCACATTCCCTATTTTGGTGGAGTTTGTAGGTTTAAAAAAATCCACCATTTGTAAAAAATGAGTCCACTAAAAATGCTCTGGTTTAAAGAATCGGTAAAAGTAGGGGCTGAAATTTAAAATACTTACTTTTAATAGTTAAAAGTACAAACTGCTTTTTATAGCTAACCTCTAATAGCCTCTAATTGATTTTTATGGTCTTTCAAAATTTATTTTTTTAGAGTTTTATTTTTAATTTTTATCTAATTTTCATACACATCACTTTAAGACAAAAACGCACACAAAATCTGTAAAAATCATATGGAATGATTATTTACTATAGGAATTAAAAATCCATGTGCGAACTTACAAAAATAATGTGAAGAAAAATGCATAGCCAACTTTTATTGAAAACTAAAATATACATTTTAAAAAAAGCTGAAATGAGAAGCAAAAATTACTCTACTTTGCATCACTATGGACAATATTATAGTGTTACAAGGCCCAAAAAAAGATTTAAGTTGAATGTTTTAAAGTATTAGCTATAATATAGCATCAAAATTTCATCAAGATTTAATAAAAAAATAAAATGATTTTTGGCCGGAATTGACCACCGTGCATTAGTTTAAAATTTACCAAATTGCCCTATTTTGCCCCTCTTGGCCCTCCTTAAAACCAAAATTTTCAAAAAGTGTATTTTTCAAAAAATTATTTCCGCGAGAGGATCAAATCTTAAAGTTTTAGTTCAGAAGATACAAAATTGTCCTATTTTCCACAGGATTATAGAGTCCAAATTTCAAGTTTCTAAAACTATTAGTTCAAAAAATACAAAATCCCCGAAAGGGCCCTACTTTCCCCCTTTTCCCCCTTAGAAGTGAAATTTTTAAAAAAGTTCTTTAAGTATGTTATTTTTGCGAAAGGATCGTTCAGTTCAAATTTCAAGAATCTAGGACCATTAGTTCAGCAGATTCAAAATTGCCCTTCTTTCCCCCTTTTTCCCACAGAATTTTAAAAAGTACTTTCTTAAGAATGTTATTACCGCGAGAGGATCGCGAACCATTAGTATCTAGAACCATTAGTTCAGCAGATACAAAATTGCCCTACCTTCCCCGTTTTCCCCCCTTGAAATCGAAATTTTCAAAAAAAGTGCTTCTTTCAGAATGTTAATTCCAAGAGAGAGGATCGTGCAGTCTAAATTTCAAGTATCTAGGACCATTAGTTCAGCAGATACAAAATTGCCCAACTTTCCGCCTTTTCCCCCTTAGAAGCGGAACTTTTTCCGCAAGAGGATCGTACAGTTCAAATTTTAAGTATCTAGGATCATTAGTTCAGCAGATACAGAATTGCCCTACTTTCCACCTGTTCCCCCTTTAGATGGAGAACTTTCAAAAATGAACTTCTTCTAGAATATTTTTTCCGCGAGAGGATCGTACAGTCCAAACTTCAAGTATGTAGGACTATTAGTTAAGCAGATTCAAAATTGCCCTACTTTCTCCCTTTTCCCCCCGTGGAAGCAGAATTTTAAAAAAAAGTACTTCTTTCAGAATGTTATTTTCGCGAAAAGATCGTACAGTCCAAATTTCAAGTCTCCCGGACCAATAGTTCAGCAGATACAAAATTGCCCCCTTTTCCCTCTTAGAGGCGGAATTTTCCAAAAAGTCCTTCATTCGAATTTTATTTCCGCGAGTGTATTGTGCAGTCCAATTTTCAAGCATGTAGGACTATTTGTTCAACAGATACAAAATTGGCCTACTTTCCCCCTTTTTCCCCCTTAAAGAGGAATTTTTAAAAAAGTATTCCTTTCCGAATGTTATTTCCGCGGGAGGATCGTACAGTCCAATTTTCAAGTATCTAGGACCATTACTTTATCATATACAAAATTGCACTACTTTCCCCCTTTCTCCCCCTTAAAAGCGAAATTTTCAAAAAAGTACTTCTTTTTGAATGTTATTGCCGCGATATGATCCCATATTCCAAATGCCATGTTTCTAAGACCATTAATTTAAGTTTAGCAAATTGCCCTAATTTCCCCCTTTTGGGCCTCCTTAAAACCAAAATTCTCAAAGAAATATATTTTTCAAAAAATAATTTCCGCGATAGCATCCAGATTCAAAATTTCAAGTTTGTTCAGAAGATACAAAATTGCCCTATTAAACCCCTTCTACCCACCACCCCTGCTCTTATAAAAGGATTTTTCAAATATTACTTTTTACAAAATGTTTTTTCCGCGAGAGTAGACTTAAAATTTCAAGTTTTTGGGACCATTCGTTTAGCAGATACGAAATTGCCCTTCTTTCCCCATTTTTCCCCCTTTAAAAACGAATTTTCAAAAACGTACTTCTTTTAGAATGTTATTTTCGGGATAGGATTGTACAGTTCAAATTTTAAGTATCTAGGACCATTAGTTCAGCAGATACAAAATTGCCCTACTTTCCCCCTTTTTCCCCGTAGAAGCATAATTTTTAAAAAAGTTTTTCTTTAACAATGTTATTTCCGCGAGAGGATCGTACAGTTGAAATTCCAAGTATCTAGGACCATGAGTTCAGCAGATTCAAAATTACCCCACGCACCCCCTTTTTCCCCCGGAATTTTCAAAAAATACTTTCTTTGGAATATTATTTCTGCGAGAGGATTGTACAGTTCAAATTTCAAGTATCTAGGACCATTAGTTCTGCAGATACAAAATTGCCCTACTTTCCCCCTTTTTCCCCGTAGAAGCGGATTTTTTGAAAAGTTCTTCTTTAAGAATGTTATTTTCGCGAAAGGATCGTACAGTTTAAATTTCAAGTATTAAGGACTATTAGTTCAGCAGATTCAAAGTTGCCCTGCTTTCCCGATTTCCCCCCAGAATTTTGAAAAAGTACTTCCTTTAGAATGTTATTTCCGCGAGAGGTTCGTTCACTCCAAACTTCAAGTATCTATAGAGGATCGTGCAGTCCAGGCGAGAGGATCGTGCAGTCCTATTTGTTCAGCAGATACAAACCGGAATTTTCAAAAAGTACTTCTTTCAGAAAGTTATTTCCGCGAGAGGATCGTACAGCCCAAATTTCAAGGATCTACGACCATTAGCTCAGCAGACACAAAATTACCCTACTTTCCCCTTTTTCCCCCTTAGAAGCGAAATTTTCAAAATAGAACTTTCTTCACAATGTTATTTCCGCGAAGGATCCCATAGTCAAAATTTTTAAGTTTCTGGGAAAATTAGTTCAGAACATACAAAGTGTACCAAATTGTCCTATTATCCCCCTTTTACCACCCTAGATGCGGAATTGAAAAAAAACTTTGTTTCAGAATGTTTTTTCCGCGAGAGGTTCTTATAGTCCAAACTTTAAGTTTCTAGGACCATTAGGTCAGAGAAAAGAAAATGTACCAAATTGCCCAATTTTCCCCCTTTTCGCCTTCTTAGAAGTGCCATTTTAAAAAAGTACTTTCTTCAGAATATTATTTCCGCGAGAGGATCCTATAGTCCAAATTTCAGGTTTCTGGGACCATTTGTTCACAATATAGAAAATGTTCAAAATCGTCCTATTTCCCCCCCAAATTTGAATGAAAAATTTTCAAAAAATACTTTCTTCAGAACATAATTTCCGCGAGAGGATCATATAGTCCAAATTTTTAAGTTTCTAGGACCATTAGTTCAGAAGATACAAAATGTACCAAATTATCCTACTTTCCTTTTTTAATTCTGATTCTAGGGGGTTGAAAGGGACCCCCTAGAATCAGAATTAAAAAAACTTTGTTTCAGAATGTTTTTTCCGTTAGTGGATCTTATAGTCCAAACTTAAAGTTTCTAGGACCATTAGGTCAGAAGATAGAACATGTACCAAATTGCCCTTTTTCCCCATTTCCCCTTCTTATTTTTTTTTTAAATACTTTCTTTAGAGTATTATTTCCGCGTGAGGATCCTATAGTCCAAATTTTAGGTTACTGAGGCCATTAGTTCAGAAGATCGAAATGTTTAAAATTGTCCTATTTCCCCCCTTAATTTAAGTGATTAAATCAATAAATTCCCTAAAATTAAAAAATAAATGAGATAAAAAAAATTGAGTAAAAAATTTTAGTCAAAAAATTAAGCAAAAAATATTTTGAGTAAAAAAAATTGAGTAAAAAAAATTTGGATGAAAACACCTTCTAAGTAAAAAATTTAATTAAAAAAACTGAAGAATAAAACACAATTGAGTGAACAAAATTTTTATTAAAAAAAAATGAGTAAAAAAAATTTTGAGTAAAAAAAAAATGTTGAGTAAAAAAAAAATTGTAAAAAAAAATTTTTGAGTGAAAAAAATTTTGAGTGAAAAAAAAATTTGAGTGAAAAAAAAATTTTTGAGAGGGAAAAAATTTTGAGTAAAAAAAAATTTTGAGTGAAAAAAAATTTTGAGTAAAAAAAATTTTGAGTGAAAAAAATTTGTAAAAAAAAAAATTTTTGAGTGAAAAAAAAATTTTGAGTGAAAAAAAAATTTTGAGTGAAAAAAAATTTTGAGTGAAAAAATTTTAGTAAAAAAAAATTTTTTCCCCGAGAGGATACTATAGTTCAAATATCTAGTTTCTAGGACCATTAGTTCAAAATTCACCAAATTGCCCTATTTTCCCCCTTTTTGTCCCCCTTAAAACCGGAATTTTTAAAAAAAGTACTTTTTTCAAAATGTTATTTCCGCGAGAGTATCCTATATTTAAAATTTCAAGATTGTAGGACCATTAGTTCAGAAGATACAAAATGTATCAACTTGCCCTATTTTCCCCCTCCCCCCCACCTTAGAAACGGAATTTTCAAAATATTACTTTTTCCAAAATGTTATTTCCGCGAGAGGGTGCTAGACTTCAAATTTCAAGTTTCTGGGACCATTTGTTTAGAATATAAAAAATGTACCAATTTGGCCTATTTTCCCCTTTTTCCCCCCTTGGAGGCGGAATTTAAAAAAAAAAAAAAATTCCGAAATTTTATTTCCGAGAGAGGATCCTAGAGTTCAAATTTGAAGTTTCTAGGACTATTAGTTCAAAAGATACAAAATCCCCCAAAGGGCCCTATTTTCCCCCTTTTGCCCCCCTTAGAATCGGAATTTCCAAAAATCTCTTCTTAGTGGGTGGTTTTGTCGGGAGCCGAACCTACATTCCAAATTTCAAGTCTCTAGCTTCAGCGGTTTGGGCTGGGCGATGATTATTGCCAATCAGTCAGTCAGTCAGTCACCACACTCTTTTATATATGGGGCATTCCATGCCAAATCACTCACTTTTAGGCCCGACCCCCTTCGATTAATTTTATTTTTGGATATGTTTTAGTACGTATTAAATGCAACTTGCAGCCAAATTTTCAGCCTTTTATACAAGGGTGGTGTTGAGTAATCAATGAAAAAATTAAAATTTTCAATCAATTTTGACCAGTAAAAAATATACATATTTTAAAAAAAGTTGGACAACGTTTTGTTGGTATTTAAATGTAGTTTTAGAAAAAAAATGTGAAAAAATTATTCGAAGTAATTATCACTTATTTTTTGACGTTTAAAAATTAAAATCGACTTTTTGAAAAAGTCCGAAACCTTCGATTTTTTTTGTAAAGAACTATAAGAATTCTACTCTAAATTATGCAACTTTTAAGCCATAACTCGAGATGTGATCACAATTCTTTCTATTTTTTTTTTAATTTTTAAAATTGCTCCTTTTATGTTTTGGCTCTGATTTATTTTATATGGAGCTCAAAAAAAAAAAAAAAATGGTAGATACTGACCCTAGCTTACCCTAAATATATTCATTTGGAGGTAAATATACGTCTCACAAAAATTTGGGACGATCGGACATGTGTAAGGCGCTTAGCATGGTCCTTGAAGTTTAAAAAACGGATTACAAGGAAAAATATGAATTTTTTTCTGTTTTCGCAATTTCTTTGGTATTTTAAGTTAAGTTTTAATTCAAGTGATTACAGAATTATGATGTGGAGTAAAATGCCTTTCTAATAAGGTACTAAAAACTAAAATCGGTTGAAAATCAGCCAAGTTATTACAACTTCCCCAGGCATCTAGCGTGTGCCATACAACTTGATTAAAAAATACGAGGCCCTTTTTTTAAATTTATTGAAATTTTCTACTGTAATAACATTTTTTCATTATTCATGTTTCAGTGTAATATTTTTTTGACTTTTCCAAATTTTAAAACAAAAAAAATAATTTTTTTTTTTAAAATAGAAATTTCAAAAGGGTGTGGAAAATGCAGGCATTTTTAGCACTAATTTTAAAAATGTTAGCAAAACACAATATGAAAAATACTTGTCATCTAATAACATTTGAACTTGAAGAATAAAAAAATGTTATTACAGTAGAAAATTTCAAAGAATTTCAAAAATCGGATTGTATTGATTAATCAAGTTGTCTGCCACACGTTAGATGCCTGGGGAAGTTGTAATAACTTGGCTGATTTTAAACCGATTTCGGTTTTTATGACCTTAATAGAGAGACATTTTACCCTACATTTTAATTCTGTAACCATTTGAATTCAAAATTAACTTAAAATACCAAAAAAATTAAGAAAACAGAAAAAAATGCATATTTTCCCTTGTAATCCGGGGAAGCCGATGCGGCACGCCTTACCCATGTCCGATCATCCTAAAATTTTCTGAGACGTATTTTTACACCCAAGTTAATATATCTAGGGGAAGTTACGGTCAATATTTACCAAATTATTTTTTTTGGAGCACCATATAAAATAAACCAGAGTCAAAAAAAAAAAGTGCAATTTTCAAAATTTGAATAAAAATAGAACGAATTACGATCACATCTCGAATTATGACTTAAAAGTTGCGTAATTTAGAGTAGAATTTTTTGACATTTTAAAAAAAAAATCGAAGGTTTCGGACTTTTTCAAAAAGTCGATTTTAATTTTTATACGATAAAAAACAAGTGATAATTACTTCGAATAATTTTTTCATATTTTTTTTCTAAAACTACATTTAACTACCAACAAAATGTTGTCCATCTTTTTTTAATATATCTATATTTTTTACTGGTCAAAATTGATTGAAAATTTAAATTTTTTCATTTTTTGGAAAAAATCGCCATTTTGAAACATTGATTACTCAACACCACCTTGGTATAAAAGGCTGAAAATTTGGCTGCAAGTTGCATTTAATACGTACTAAAACATATCCAAAAATAAAATTAATCGAAGGGGGTCGGGCCTAAAAGTGAGTGATTTGGCGTGGAATGCCCCATATACACTCCGCATCATAACTATAGCCGCATTGCATTTTTCGGTTTGTTTAATGTTCAAGAAGTATTTTTATGAAACCTATTATGGTATATTACAGTGTTATAACAGTTCTCTTGTTTTTGTAAATTTGAGCCATCAGCTGTTTGAATTCAGAAAACGGCGACCAATAACTGTATTTGTCAGTGTTTCATAACTATAGCCGCATTTCAATAAAATCAGTTGAAATGAGTTCAAGTCAAAGTTTCGTGGCCAAATTAATTTTTTTTTTTGGTAAAATTCGTTCCTCTATTAATTTTTTAACAAAATGCCACGTGGTAAATTTTTAAATGAAGTCGAACAAGTGAGAGTGTTACATTCGGCTGTACCGAATCTTTTATACCCTCCGAAATGTAAAAAAAAATCCAGGGGCGTTTTTTTTGGGAGGGGGGTTCATGGGAGACGTTAGGGGGCACCTTCCCCTTACGATTTTGAACTTCTTCTGAGATAAGAATGTTGCATTTGCTTACCAAAAGTACAAAAAACTCTGCAAAAAATGCGTTTTTTCTTGGGTTGGTTTAGTTCTCCAAGGGGGAACTTTTTTCCCCTTGGTCCGATTTTGCCCATTTCCGAACTTAACCTGCCTAGGAATATAAGACATATTCGTGCCAAACTTCGGAAGTCTAGCTCTTTTATTTTGGACTGTATCGTGTCCTCTACACACGGACAGACGGAAAGACGGACAGACGGACGGACGGACGTCGCTAGAATGTCTTAGAATCGATGGGGCCTAGACCGATATTTCGATGCGTTACACACGGAATGACAAAGTGAGTGTACCCCCATACTGTGATTGGAGGGTATAAAAAGTCAAAATTTTAGCCTTTTTAGAAAGTGGTTTAAGTTATCGCGAAATTTGACGAAAAATTAAGCGATCTGACAAAGTTATCCGAAATTTTGTAAAAAATAAAAGTGGATACGGGATGAACAAAACAGGGGGTCGAAAAAAATGCTATCTGAGAGAGATCAACGCCGTATTATTAACGCTGCTAGCAATTCTATGAAAACTCTTTCGCAGATTGGTAATGAATGCGGCTTGAATGTGTCCAATTCTACAAAAAGTAGAGTCTTAAAGGAGTCTGGAACGATAACAAGACTTTTATTTTTTACAAAATTTCGGATAACTTTGTCAGATCGCTTAATTTTTCGCCTAATTTCGCGATAAATTAAACCACTTTCTAAAAAGGCTAAAATTTTGCCTTTTTCGACTTCATTTAAAAATTTACCATGTGGCATTTTATTTAAAAATTAATAGAGGAACGAATTTTACCAAAAAAAAAAATTTATTTGGCCACGAAACTTTGACTTGAACTCATTTCAACTGATTTTATTGAAATGCGGCTATAGTTATGAAACACTGAGAAATACAGTTATAGGTCGCCGTTTTCTCAATTCAAACAGCTGATGGCTCAAATTTACAAAAACAAGATAACTGTTATAACACTGTAATATACCATAATAGGTTTCATAAAAATACTTCTTGAACATTAAATAAACCGAAAAATGCAATGCGGCTATAGTTATGATGCGGAGTGTATAGCATAGATGGGACTAATTAATTAAAGGGACCAATTAATTGATGGTTTAATTACCATTTAATTGATGTCAATTGTAATGAAATTTTTTTCATTACCATTGGGTGTATCAATTGTACCAATTAAATTATTTATCAATTTAATTACTAATGAAAATTAAAAAAAAAATAATTACCATTGGTATGTCATCACTTAAAAAAAATAATTACCATTAGTAAAAGTCGTCACAATATTGTCAAAATCGTTAATATTTGGAAAAATCTGTTGTTTTTTGTTATATGGTGTTTTAGTTTTTCACATTTTATAAAGCAAACACACGTTGATTGCCTTTGTATAACACAATATTTGAAATTTTTATTTGCGTTTTGTTTTTTGTCTTTAACATTTTCATATTTTTTTTTTTGTAAAAACATACTTTGATGTTTAAATTTTTAACTTTTCAAAAAAACAAAAATGTGCAAACCAATGGTTTTGAAACCAATTATAATTGGTGTTTTTCAACAATTGGTGCATTTCATTACCATTACTAATTATTTTTTCAATTAAAAAAATTTAATTACCATTAAATGGTAATGAAAATTTTTTCATTACCATTGATATCAACCAATGGTAATTAAATTTCAATGGTGATGAAAAATTCCCATCTATGATATATAGATAGATATGAACTGTAAAAATCTAATAGGATTAAATTGCATGTTAAATTGTGATAAATGTTTATTATTTCGAACGCCCCTCTTTAAAAAAAAAACAAGTAAAAATATTAAATTCGACTTGGCCGAATCCACGAATACCCTCCCAATGGCATGCGCGGGTACAAGGGAGGAATAGGGAAAATCCCCCCCACCCAGACCAATTAAAAAGAAAAAACAAAGAAGAAAGAGGAAAAAAATAAATAGAAAAATTTTTAAAAAATATTCCAGAGAAAAAAATCTGATAATTTTTCATAGAAAAATCTAAACATTTTCTTACAAAAAATCTGAAAATTTGTAAAGGAAAAATCTGAACATTTTTAAAGAAAAAATGTTACTAAGTCTAAAAATTTTCTATGAAAAAATATCTGTCGATCTGGAAGTTCTTATTAAAAAAAAGAGGAAAAAAGTCGCGAAATCCGACAAACTTTCATAGAAAAAATCTAAAAATTTTTAAAGGGAAAATCTTGAAAGAAAAAATGTGACTAAATCTTAAAATTTTCTATAAAAAAATATCTGTCAATTTGGAAGTTCTTATTATGAAGAGAAATTTTCTTTGGAAAAAACCTAACAGGTTGCAATAGAATTGGAATGTGTTCGTATGTCTCTAGAAAATTGCAAGCAAAATCTAAGGCTTTGTTCTGCGACGGCGACTAATTAGAGATGGGCACATGAATGGTCGTGTGAGACTACAGATTTGGTCTTCTCAGAAGCGCACAAGTAATACCGCTTCCTAGAGGAAAGATTTCGGATGAGGACGAGTTGGAAACTATTGAAGACATTATCTGCCGTTGTCCGGCATTTTCTGATCAGAGATTTGCTTCACTGGGTACAAGAGAGCTGTACGATCTGTCTGATTGGTCGGATGTCAAAATTGAATGTCTTAGGAGTTTTATAAGGAGCTCAAATTGGTTAAACGGCAGGGACTAGTAGGGGAACCTATTTCGGTGCCGTGGTATCACAACGGACCTCATAGTCTATGTGTGCTGACATAAAACGTCAGTAGCCACTTATAACCTAACCTGAACCTAACCAGATAAATTGAGTTGTTCACTGAAATTAAATAACGGATAAAAAAAAATTGATTTCAGTAGAATACCTTAAAAAATTATGTCATTAACTGTTCGTAGTTTATTTAAAAGTTTTACGTTTTGTCGTTTTTAAAATAAAAACTATTTGTTTAGCGTTCAGTTTTTTCAGATGACTATTTCTGTTCTTGTTTTAAAAATAACAACATAAAAAATAAAGACTTTCATTAGTATTAAATTTTTAACGACATTTATTTTTGTTCTGTAACTAAAAATAAATGATTCTTATTTAATTTTTAATGATTTGTGTTCGTTATTTTTTTTTTAATTGTTGGTATTTTTTAAAGAAAAATCATTAGTTTTTACGTACTAGAGTGGGTTATTTTTTTGTAGAAAAAAAATTCAAAAAATTATTTATAGAAATATAAAAACATGTTTGTATCAAGTGACTTCGGCACGATGGGTAGAGTGCCTGGCCAGAATGTAGTTGATTGCAGGATCGATTCCCTAAAAGTTTTATTAAAAATTTTTTAAAATATAATTCATTAATTTTTAATGTTGTCGTAGGTATTTTTTTTTTTGAATTTGTTGATAAAAGTACCACAACAATCATTAATTTTTAATGTTTTCGTAAGTTATTTTTTTCGAATTTGTTGGTAAAAAAAATTAAAGTGACGTTATTTTTTAATGTTCAATGTTATTTATTTTCGAAAATTTTATTAACAGTAGAAAATAAATGTTGATGTTTGTTAAAACAAATGAATAATTACTGGGATGGTTTTTATTTTTTTTGCCTACAAAATATTTTGAGTGTAGAATCCATTTTAAAATGGATTAGATCTGGTCTGATTTGCTGTGAACCATAGTGACATAGTAATCCATCGACCGTTTTGTAGATCTGGCATCACCAAAGATAATTGGAAAATTCTGGCAATGCCAAACCAAAGTTCAAACGAAAAGCAAAGAGAGACAACAAACAATCTGCATTCTCACTGTTAAACTGGTATCTTCCATCTCGCTCACATTTCGATTTGTGATAAAATTTCGTAATCACTACCATATGGTTTTTGTTTACTACTTTTTCAAACGCCATTTGTTGGACTACTCTATGACTCTGCTGTGAACTATTATATACACTCAAAAAAAAACCTTGTCAAATACCTTTTATTTGACAATAATTCCTTGTTATTTTACAAGCTTTTTACCAATAAAATTGTAAATTTTCAATTTTTTTGACGCGATAAAACTTACAAGGAGGTTTCGTAACTTTACTAGATTTTTTGCTACCTCCTATTTTACGAGAATTAATAGTAAAAATTACGAGCTTTTTTGTAATTTTACAAGATTTTTACCAATAAAATTGTAAATTTACAACTTTCTTTGCGAAATAAAACGTACAAGGAATTCTCGTAAATTTACTAGATTTTTTTGTAAAAAAAATTTGTAAAATTACAAGAAAATTTGTAAAATTACAAGAAAAGCTGTAAATTTACAAAAAAATTTTAAATATCGATCAAAAATTATTTGTTAAAAAACAAGGAAAACTGTAAAATATTGGAAAAATGGGATAACGAGACTTTTTCAAGTAATTTGACAAGGTTTTTTTTTTGAGTGTAATTATATTTAGTCCCTGTTTTCGGGATATAATCACATTTATTTAATAACAGACCAAGAAAATGGTGATCAAGTTTGAGATCTGATTAAATACAATTAAATATAACGAGATTAACCTACCAATTATAAAAGGATATTTTGCATCAGTATGAATATTAAGAAAATTAAAAATATATGTTATCGTGTTTTAATGAAAACAATAAAACACGACACATGCTGCTAAATTTTTTATTTTTGTCAAGCGAAAATTTTGAAAATCCCGCAATTTTTGCAATTTTTCCCGTTTTCCCCTAATATACAAGCAAATTACAACATTCTTATAAAATCTAATATTCAAATGTGATTTTTTCGAAAAAAAAAACGGAAAACACGCGTCTGAATTGTTTTGTGTTAAAAAAAAAAATAGTAGTATTAAAAAAAAGTGGACAGATTTTTGATGAATTGACATTCAAAAAAAAAAAATGGGAAATTTCCTAACGGGTTCTGAAAATTTTTGAAATAAAAATTTTTAATCGATAGCCCATATAAAAAAAATACAAATATGTAAATTTTTGAGATTATGCACCATTCCGTTTTAATTTTATAAATATTTTATCAAGGCAACTCGACACAAATTTGACCATATTTTCAATATTTAGTTAGCCACGCCTTTTAAGCCCAGGTTTCGAAAAATTTAAAAACCAAAAAGGCAATTTTCTAAGTTTCATATAGGGCTATCAAAACAACCTATTCAGAAATTCATGCACTCAAAATAATCACTCTGTTAAATTACAGAGATATTCTGCTGAGCTAGCAGAAAATACCATAAATTTCCAACCAGCAAGATTTTTTGTTATTTTACGAAGAAAACTCTGTAAAATGATTTCGATAAAAAAAATGTAAATTTATAGAATTATCTGTAAAATATTGATAAAACCGAAAAGACTTTTACCAAAAAAACTCTAAATTTCCAAAGTTTTAATTAAATGCATTTTATGAGTTCAAAATTTTACAACAAAAAAACTCTGTAAATTTACAAAGTTTTAGTTAAATCCATTTTATGAGTAAAACTTCTCTGCATCAAAAACATTAATTAAAATTAAAATTTTGTTAAATTTGTCCGCTTTAATGCTTCTAAATTGTAAATTTACTTTTTAATTTTTGTGAATATTACGAGTTTTTAACAAGTAACTCCAATTTTACACGTCATCCTCCTAAAATTTACCAGTTTTTATTGTAATTTAAGACGCTTTTTAAAGAGGGGATTATCGGTCATATTTGGAAGTTTTTAATTTTTATAGAGCAATAAGTAAAATTACAGACGAAATTTAGTATTTTGGTTACGAGAAAAAAACAAAGTATTTTTCTAAAATCTGTATTTTAACAAAAATCTCTGTTTATTATCTGTAAAATAGAGATTACAAAGTATAAAGTAAAATTACAGATAACATTTTGTTTTTCGGTTACAAGAAAATATAAAGTATTTTCTAAAAATCTGTATTTCGCCAGATAACTTTGTCAAATATCTGTAGAATTAAGATTACAGTCATTTTACAGAGTATTTAACAGAGTTATTATTTTGAGTGTGGGACACATGTTTTTCTGTAGCGGGACATTTGTTGTGGAATGCCTCATATACCTTTTCTAAGGATTTGTACATCCTGGTCATTTTCTTTATATCTTTGTTCCTTTCCCTTTCTGTTTTTCGTTTTCTTTCTCTCCTTTCTTTTTTTTTAAATCGTTATTGGAGGAATCTAATTCTTCCTCCCTGGATCCGCGCCTAATGTGAACGGTAGTAGCTGATATCCCCAAAAACCGCTTAGTTTTCCTAATTTATTGCTGCTAAAACCCGCTGCCGCGTCTATATAGATTCTATCAATTCTCTATTACTTTTTTTTAACGTTTCGAGGCAGACAAGTAGTTTAAAATATAATTTATGAACCAAACAACCTCTTAAAGTCACAGATTTTATAAACTTACATGTCACATTAATACACGCATTTCATTTGAAATTATTGTCATTGTGGAAATTTTTTTGATTTGCATGTGCAAATTTATCGAATTAAAAATTTATTATTATTATTAATAATAATATTGAATATTTATTATTTGCTTATTTTTTATATCATTAATTTTTTTTCGTAAAAACATTTTAGTTATTTAATTGCTATTATTTATTATACAAATGCATATTAAATAATTTGCAATAATTTTTGAGAACAACTGTTGTGTGACGACAAAAAAAGTTAAACAAATAGAGTCAGAACGAACAGTTACGCCAAAAATCGTTTTTTTTGTGAAGTTGGAGTCTTCTTCAAAAGCCACCAATGAACCCAAATATTATCGCCCACCACATATTCAACGTATCCAAAGCTGACTGAGATTGAAATTTTACCCCGAAAACTCAACCTGCAACCTGAAAGACCTAAGAAGCCAAAAAGTTTCAAATGATTCATGTACTGATTTTTGGTCACAAGTACTGATCAAAAGATGATGTACTGATCTGTACTGATTTATTTAAATATGTACTGATTATACTGATTTTTGAACATTTAAACATAAAAAAAGTCCCCAAAATCTGACGGATATTCTCATTATCAAAACCTGTGTGTTTTTGCTATTTTTAATGCACTAAAACGATATTGACGGTAAAACATTCAAATAAAGTTGTTTAAAGTCAACTACATTTTCACCATAATTACAATGCCTGTTTTCGCATAAGCGTATATAAGTTATGGCTATAAAGCTTATGCAATTTTAACATATCAATTATTTTAAAAGCAAAGTATCAATATTTTTTCCGTTGAATTCAAACGTGTTCTTACCAAAATTTGTTTTATTTTTCGAGAACTTTTTATAGCCAAAATACTAAATTATATACGCTAAAATATTGTATGGGAACTAAAGTGGATAATTATCAACGCTTAAATTAAGCGTATATACGTTAAGTGATGAACACCAAATCGATTATATTTTACGCGAAATGCAAAAATGTATTATAACAATATTTTTTTGGAGTTAACGTATATACGTTTACGCGAAAACAGGCCTACAATAACTGTTTATGACAGTTGTTTTTCAACAGTTGTTTTTATTAAAATCTTTTAAAGAGTTGAAAAAATTAGTCAGTGTTTTCCCATAGAAAAGAGTTTTCAGAGAGTTATTTCTAGAAAAGAAACATAAAATTGTGGGAGTACTGATTTGAGTTTCAAAGATTAAGAAAAGCACAGCGGCATAAGTTGATTTCGAACAAATTTTAGCCTTACTAAAACCAGGTAAAGATCCAGCAGGAACACCAAATTACCGTCCCATTGAAGGCTTAACCCCATGTCGCAATGAAGAAGACATCAAAAAGGTCATTCCGTATAAACAAGCGGGTTTTAGAAAGGCGCGCAGTTGTACAAACCAAATTTAAGCTATCACCATTAGGCTGGGTCGTATTCCAACAAAGTGCTCAGATCAACTATTAATAGTGAAAAAAATTTGGTACAAGTAAATACAAGCAATTTAAAACCAAAATGAACAAAATCGGTCCATGGCTTCCGTTCTCGCATCGCGGGTCAAAATTGCGGTTTTTGAAAAAATGGACATAATTTAAAAAAAAAAAATTAAATATTTAAAAAAAAAATTATAAAAAATTTTTTTTTTTTGTATCGCATTAATTCAAAGATATTTATAAAAATTTTGTTTGTTTTTTTCGGATATCGATAACCCACCCAAACGTGAGGCCAAAAAAAACTCACATTTTTAACATGGAGCTCAAAACTACTTTTTCACTATTTTAAAAATTTAGTGAAACAAAATTATTAAATATATTAGTTTATCCACTTGATATCATTGATTACATCTCAGGGATTGTAGAAAAAAATTCTTAGTTAAATTCCTTCGTCCAGTTGGTGAGTGGAGCGATTTGAATTTAGCGGATTTCCAGAACATGTGTTTTTATCGACATTTTTGACTAATTTGTAGTTGTTAGCAACATTTTACTTAAATTAACCAACTTTTTTTGCTCAAATGGTTGTTTTGGACCATAGTAACTCTGCTTTGAAATAATAGGCTTTTTGGACAACGTTAACCCTTGCCGGCACGGGATTAAAAAATTCCTCCAATGAAATTTTAGAAAATTCCTCACTCTAAAATCGTGTATGTGTTTAAATAATCAACAATTACAAATTTATACAAAGTTTTCTTGAAGGACATCTTTAACCCTTGTTGAACGAACGCCCAAAAAATTTCAAACAGCTGTTTTTTTGCTCATAGTCAAATGGACTTTTTTGACATATTAAATAATATGTTTTTCACTTTTAGCTTTACACAGTAAAAACGACGAAGACGTAATGAAATTTTGAATGACATTTTTTTTATTTTATTTAGTTTTAAGCATTTTCCGCTTAAGTGCGCTTACTTTAAAACGTTAATTGAAATGCGATCGTTTAAATGCATTCCCCGCCCAAACGATTCACTCGCAGATGTACATATCTTTCATTTTATAATCATAGTCAAAATGAACCAGGAACAACGACGAATCGTTTAAGCGGGGAATGCATTTAAACGATCGCATTTAAATTAACGTTTTAAAGTAAGCGCACTTAAGCGGAAATTGCTTAAAACTAAATAAAATAAAAAAAAATGGCATCCGAAATTTCATTACGTCTTCGTCGTTTTTACTGTGTAAAGGTAAAAGTAAAAACATATTATTTAATATGTCAAAAAGTCCATTTGACTATGAACAAAAAAACAGCTGTTTGAAATTTTTTGGGCGTTCGTTCAACAAGGGTTAAACATGTCCTTCAAGAAAACTTTGTATAAATTTGTAATTGTACATTATTTAAACACATACACGATTTTAGAGTGAGGAATTTTCAAAAATTTCATTGCAGGAATTTTTTAACCCCATGCCGGCAAGTAGTTTTGAGCTCCATGTTAAAAATGTGAGTTTTTTTGGCCTCACGTTTGGGTGGGTTATCGATATCCGAAAAAAACAAACAAAATTTTTCTAAATATCTTTGAATTAATGCGATACAAAAAAATTTTTTTTTTTTTAATAATTTTTTTTAAATATTTAATTTTTTTTTTTTTTAACATTATATCCATTTTTTCAAAAACCGTAATTTTGACCCGCGATGCGAGAACGGAAGCCATGGACCGATTTTGTTCATTTTGGTTTTAAATTGCTTGTATTTACTTGTACCAACTTTTTTTCACTATTAATAGTTGATCTGAGCACTTTGTTGGAATACGACCCAGCCTAATCACCATGTCAAAATAATAAAATGGAAAAATTAGCGGAGACGCTTCTCTTTCATTTGCCATCACAATTGGTATCCTAAGGCAAATACATTTTTTACAGAAATTTTATCCTCTTAAACTTTGAAGTCCTTTTATAAGGAAGCAGGATCACAAAATCAAAAACTGTAAACGCAGTTTTACTACGTTTAGTCTCTACACTGATAGAAAAACGCTTCATATCACTAATGTATGAAATTCATTAACGTTGTTTCATTACAACAATGAAATATTTCATATGCTGAATGAAATTTCATACATATTGTGCAAGATTTTCATTAATTTTGATTCGTTAAATTTCGTAGTTTCATTAAAAAATTTCATTAATTTTTGTTTATAAAATTTGAAGTTTTTTTGACGTGTCACGTCTGTTTAGTCTGTTAGTTTACGCGTGCAAACAGCTGTTCAGAGCGTCACTAAATAATTTGTGATTTTTCATTATAATTTTTATACGAAATTTAAAATGAAATGTTATTGATTAATTATAAGTATTTATAAAGTCGCGTTGTTTTATATTATTTCGTTGTTTTACTTGGTGACAGGACATAATCCCCACGGACATTACCCCCATAACGGAAATGGGGATTATGACCGAATTCATTACGGTCATAATCCCCATAATAGTTGTGGTGACTATGACCGTTTCCAAAACGGTCATAATCCCAATGGGGATTATGTCCGTTTCTTGTTGGGATTACGACCGAACTTTTTTCGGTCATAACCCCATTCATATTATGGGGCGTAAGTCCAAAAGCAATTTTGGTCATAATCCCTTTATTCTGCGGAGAGGGTGGGCTTAGAAAAAATAAAGGGACACGTATTTTTTTTAGCGGCCCAAATTCATATTTAGGGGGTAAAAAGGAGGGGGGAATACAAGGCCATTTTTTCAGTTTTTTTCGTTTATCTCCTATATTATTCAAAGAAACCTAGTGATGTTACATACCAAATGAATGGCCTTTAGAAAACCTATTTATGTGTGCTAAGAACGTGTCCAAACTTGCACAACTTTTAGTCATATTGAGTAAAATACCAAAATTTTAGGACATTTTTGTTAATAAGTCGAAAAATATTAACTTCTTTGGCCCGCTGTTAGCACCACGAGATAGGTATTTTTAATACCTTTAATCTGATACCACACATGCCTATATTTACTTTGTTTAAATGAGCGTAAATCGTAAAAAACTGAAAAAGGTCAATTTCCCCCCATACAAATCGACCCCCTCTAAAAATGAGTTTGGGCCGCTAAAAAAAAAATACGTGTCGAATTAATTTTCGTTCTTAACAACGTATCCAAATTTCAGGAAGATCGGAGGGTGACACCTGGGAAACTTCCCTTGTGAGTGAAATCTATAGATAAAAGAAAAAATATGTGAAAGTGTTTTTTTTCACTTGGTTATTTTGTGTTTTTTTAGACTTTTTAATAAAATTTAAAATAAAAAGTAAATAATTAATTTTAAATTTTCTTCGTGGTTTTAAAAATGTATTACAATTTAAGGTTGGAGTAAAATTTTGTGCGAGAAAACTAACAATAAGTTAAGTGTTTAATTATTTTTAATTTTATAAAAAGATCTTTACAATTATACTTTTAAAAAGAAAAAAAGTGGGGGAAAACCCCACGTGAAAGAAAATGTGGAACTTTATGAATTATTTCACTTTAAAAATATTCAATGAAAGTATTTTATTTCAAAAATAAAAAGTAGCATTTATATAATGAAAGTATTTTATAAGAATTAAATACTTTTTTCATTAAAGTATTAAATTAAATACTTTTTTCATTAAAGTAATTCATAAAATACAATTTATATTTTGTATGAAAAATTTTCATTAATTTAATGAAACGTGTTCTTGTTCTTTCATTAATTCAATGAAACCCTACATAGGTTCCTTTTCATAACACTAATGTAGATTTTCATTATTATCATGAACGAATTTTTATCAGTGCTTAATGATTTTTTTTTTCTTTTTGTCGGACGGTGTATTTGAACGATTTGATCCTAGATAGAACGCTGCCTTGTGAAAACATCTCAATCGGTAGACCACAAAATGTACAACTGCCTAGTGCTATCCTGTCCAGTGATATTCTTCCCCTCGCGATAAATGATCAAAAAAATTTAAATGAGTCAATTAATGTTTTGATCAACATTTTTGTTATTTTCCAGATTTTTTTTCGCTTCAATTTATTTGAATACATTAATTCAAAAACATACTTTATACTAGGGTTTTACTATTTTTTATCGTCGGCAACAAATTAGAAAGCAAAAAATAAGAATTGCACCATACACTGAAAAAAAAGACATAACTAAAATTAACGAAAAAATGTCTTTGAAAATTTATCATGAATTTTCCTAAAATTTAGTTAAATTTAACTTAAAAATGAGAAATTTTCTTAACTATGAGGAAAAAATTTTAGTTCATTTACTTATAATTAGTTCATAGTTTTCCTTAAATGGATTTTTTTAATATTAGGAAAAAAATTCTTACTGCCAAAGAAATTTTCCACAAATCTAAGAATCGTATCTTTATTTTTAAGACATATTTTTTTTTTTTTTTTTTTTTTTTTTTTCGAACGGTCCCACCTCACACTTACCCGCCCCAACAGACCGAGAGGGCTCGTTCCCATGACGGGGGAACACGTACACACCATGGTCCGAACCATAGCGGATTAGGCTGGATAAGTAAGGATAGTAATAAACCAACTACAAACTCTTAGTCATCAGTCGGTTTATTATATGGACACTAAATACATTTATATACAATTACTACAACTACAAAATTTCTACAGATAATTTAGTATTAATAATCCTAAATTAACTATAAACGTTCAAAGAAATTAAAATAATCATCGTCACGCAATCTATTCAAATATGTCAAAATAGTTGATTTCACAAGAGCATAATTCTCCGAAAAGTCAACAAACCTGTATAACGAGTTAAAATCAGTACACATCCTACGAATAGGATCTGCACACGCATAATTCGTGCGACAAATATCAATATAAAGAAAGCTGTAATATCTAGTAGGCCGAAAAGGGACGTTAAATAACAACTTCCCAACAAGAAATTCAGAATCAACTTCGCCCTTAATAATCTTCAAAATAAACACAGTATTTAACATAATACGTCTACTCTTCAGAGTAGGAAGTTTTATCAACGCCAATCTTGCATTATATGATGGAAGATTGCTATAGTCCGGACCCCAGTTGAGGTTCCTAAGACAAAAAAGTAAAAATTGTTTCTGTACGGATTCAATCATATCACTATGAACTGCATAATATGGATCCCAAACAATACAACCAAATTCCAAAATTGGTCTTACCAATGAAGTAAATAATTGCCTCGTTATATAGGGGTCAGAAAATTCCTTCGCCCAGCGTTTCATGAATCCAAGAACACCATAGGCCTTATTTACCATAGTCTCCACATGCGCATTAAAAGTCAACTTTCTATCTAAAAGAATACCAAGATCCAAAATAGAATCAACCGATTCCAAAATTGAACCATTTAATAAGTACTGAGAAGTCAAAAACTTCGACCTAGCAAATGTCATGTGCTTACACTTTTTCAAGTTCAGCTCCATGAGATTACAATCGCACCAATTGTAAAATCTATTCAAGTCATGCTGCAGCAATACCTGTCCAACAGGAGAACTGTAAGACAGAAAAAGCTTAACATCATCAGCAAACATCAAAATATTAGAATGAATAATAGAAGATGGGAGATCATTTATAAACAACAAGAATAGGATAGGACCGAGATGACTGCCCTGTGGGACACCAGAAGCAACACTTATAAATCTAGAATGTGTCTGCCTAAAAAGAACGCATTGCTCACGATTTCTCAAATATTTCTTAAAAAACAATTTAGTTCAAGTTTAGTTAAAATTTACTAAAAAAAACATCATCGTATTTCTCTTCTTTGAACTGAGGAAGTGTACTTCTAAGAATTTAGTTAATTACTTCTAAAAATTTAGTAAATAACTTCTTAGAATTTAGTAAAAAATTCAAAATGGCGATATCTCGAAAACTAAGCGAGATAGAGCGAAACGGATGAAATTTTCAAAAGAAAGACTACAAAAAATATGGAATAGCCTAGCTCTGCATATCTGTCGGGGTCTCAAGACCCTAATTTTAGATCTAAAATTTGAAATTCCCGAGATTTTATATATGCACATATCTCGGTAAATACTGCCAACACGATAAAAGGACCAACGGCATTTTTGTAGCTCTTGACTCGTAGAACACTTCCGCAAAACACCCTAAAGCCCTCCGATTAATAGTTTTTGAGTTATCTGGTTTTTAAGATTCTCAAGACCCTCTCAGGCCCCTTATTACCGTATCTCAAAAACTAAGCAAGTTAAAGCGAAACGGACACAAGTTTTGGTTCAAAATCTATGGGGACCCTTAAAGAGCCCAACGGGGTCTCTAGTTAAATAGGGTCCGAACCCATGGGTCCAGGGTCTAGACCCAATCTATTTCTTAAATGTGAAGTATAATTTTTCCCATTTTCTAGTTAAAATTGGCTTAAAATTAAATAACTTTGTTTTCCTTATTTTTGGGAAAATTATGAACTTAAACCAAGAAAAAAAATCTTTGGAGCCAAATCATTCCCTCTTTTTCTCAAAATTGAGTTAATTTTCCCAGATTTTAGTTCTCTTTTTTTTGAGTGTAATTTTTCCATAAACTTGAAATTCATTTGTTAGATCAATCATTATTTTAATTGACTTTAAAAAAAAAAATTGATTAAATTTTTGATCAAAATCAAAAAAATTATTAATTGAAATAAAAATCAATTAATCACCTACAATTTGATGATTGATATAACAATTTTCTTTATCGGAGGAGTTTCAATTAAAAAATTAATTGAATCCGCTTTTTTGTTGATTGACTTTCGTTTTCAATTCTTTCTGTGTGCGCATTATCATTTTTACCATTGTATCATTATTTTAATGTTTTTGTTACACAACACCCACAAACCCAAAAAACGACATTTTCTAGTTCCAAGTGCAGGTCTTTTAACTTCTTCTAGCATAAAAATGATTCATTTGCTTAACACAAATACAAAAATAAATGTAAAAATATACGTTTTACATAGGGTTTTTTTTTTATTTCATTAATGGAAACTTTTGACCATAAAGTGCCGGGCAATGGCAGATAAAGTGTTCGATAGTTTCCAACTCCTCTTCATCCATGCAACTCCTGCAAAAGTCATTCGACGGCACATTTAACCGCTCTGCGTGATTCCCTATAAGACAGTGTCCGGTAATTATAGCACCGTCGAAATCTCTCCTCTTGGAAGCGATATCAGCTCAATTGAGCGCCCCTGGTTAAGAGAAGTCCAAATCAGTCGTGTTGTCTCACACGTCCATCCATTTACCCATCTTTGATTAGTCTCCGTCGCGAAACAAAGTAGGTTTTGCTTGCAAGTTTCTAGAGGCATGCCAACCCATTCCAATTTTGTTGGAACCTGTAAGGTAGTTCCTAGTCTTGCAAGCTCATCGGCTTTGCAATTCCCTGGAATGTCTCTGTGCCCTGGGACCCATATGAGTCGTATGTTAAACTGCTTGGCCATCTCAGTTAAGGGCAGATCTTGTTTTCAGAAACATTGAATCCAGGGACTTGACCGCGGCTTGACTGTCAGTATAGATGTTGACTGCGGTTGTAGACAATACATTGTAGCTCAACCAGTCAGCCACTTCCTTTATTGCCAGCATCTCTGCCTGGTAAACTCTGCAATGATCTGGCAATCTTCGAGCCAGGCTCAATTCAAGCTCTTCCGAATAGACTCCAACGCCCACTTGTTCGTGCAGCCTCGATCCATCAGTGTAAAATTTATGGTGGCTCCACTACCCGGAATGTCCCCCATCCAAGACTCCCTGGATGGTATCATAGTGGTAAAGTGGCGCTCAAAGAGGCTCAAAGAGGGAGCACAGTTTACAATTTGTGATATTTGTATCTTCTTCAAGATCGCGCTATGGCCACAATTGCTGCTCCTCCATTGCAGCGCGCTATTAAGTCGAATTGCCGACGCAGCCGCATACTGCCTACCCAATATGTTCAATGGTATCAGGTGAAGGAGGATTTCTAATGCAGCCGTAGGTGTAGTACGAAGAGCACCAGTGATGCACATCGACGCCATTCTCTGTACCTTCGTGATAAAGACGCAGTTCGCTTTTGTTTCTAAAGCAGGCCACCAGACAATGATTCCATACAGCAAAATTGGACGCATCATTGCTGTATAGATCCAATGAACGACTTGAGGGCTAAAGCCCCATCGTTTTCAAATTGCCCTTTTACAGGAATATAAAGCAATCGTTGCTTTTCTTACCCGTTCCTCAATATTACGCCTGAAATTCAACTTCATATATAGAAATACTCCGAGGATCAAAAGCAGGAATCTTATTTTTCCTTGTAAATAAAACAAGCTCTGTTTTACTTGGATTAACTCCTAAACCACAAACTCTTGCCCATTTAGACAGATCTTTCAGAGAACCCTGAAGAATGTCCCTCAATGTTGGCAGATGCTTCCCCTTTACCGCTATCGCGACATCGTCAGCATATGTGACAACATTACAACCACGTTCTTCTTGAGATAGCAGCATTAAATTCAGTACTAGGTTCCAAAGAAGCGGCGAAAGAACACCTCCCTGTGGTGTGCCCCTATTGACACATCGAGATATGACGGACGCTCCCAATTCAGACGTAAAACGTCTATTGGCAAGTAGGTTGTTCACCATTAAAACGATCCCACGCTTTACTCCCAGACCAGACAATGCTAGAATAATCGAGTCTGGGATGACATTATTAAAAGACCCCTCTATATCAAGAAAGGCCACCATAGTGTACTCCTTCACCGAAAGCGATCAATCTATGGTAGCAAATGGTAGCAACGAGCTCAGGAAGAGCTGTTTCCGTTGATCTACCCCTGCTGTATGCATTTTGGTTTCTCGTTCCATTGTTTTTAACAAAAAAGTAGACAGACTAATTAGTCTAAAATCCTTGGGAGCTGTGTGGGAACTTTTTCCAGCCTTCGGGATAAAGACGACTCTGGTATCCCTCCATATTAAAGGAATATACGGCCAGTTGATTCATGCTGTGTATAGATTATACAGCAACGGGGCTATATAGTCCGACACTTGCTGCATCTCAGCCGGGATTATACTATCAGGTCCCGGGCATTTATAGGGCCTGAAGCTTTTTATCGCCCAGATTAATGTTGGCATGTTTAGTATTTCCGAAGCAATTTAAGATGCTTGGGCGCCAGAACGTTCCAAAGCCTGAAACGGCATTGTGGAATTACCCGGAAAATACGTGTTTACAATGAGATCCAGCGACTCTCCTCTGTAGGAAGTCCACACTCCATTAGGATCTTTCAGGTATCCCAAGGTGCAAGGATAAGAAGCCAGAACCTTGCGCAGCCTGGATGCCTCAGAAACGTCTTCTATGTTTCCACAGAAGTTTTTCCAAGAATCACATTTGGCAATTCTGATCATCTTCTTATAAATCTTACAAAAACAGCCTGTATGCAGACCAACAAGGTGGATTTTTTTCCCTAGACACCTAAGTATTACAAATATTTGTTATATGGTCAACCAGAAGTAAATTTCCGCCAAACTATGCGGTTCAGATAAGGGTACTTCACCCAAAAGCAAAGAAAAATTATCCCTTTATTTCACCCAGTTTGTTCTACTCAGATTTCTAGAGACTGTCTCAACCAGGGCACGCTCCCTGAGTAAAAACTCAGTGTAGCGATGATCTGATAAAGAATGCTCTTCCACACGTAGTCCTTAAACACTCAAAACCAGCAAGTGTGAAGAACAGACATTCATGGAATGTCTTAGAATCGATCATGGATCAATAATATTTATACTTCATGGGGTATCAAACGGAATGACAAAGTGAGTATAATCCCATACTGTGCTTGGAAGGTATAAAAATCCCCTATTTGGGAACAAATTCCCCTAACTGGCAACTCTTAAAAAATAGTGCATTCTCTTTAAAAATAAATTATCATGTAATTTCTGTCTGTAAACAATGGAACACACAACCAAGACAGACAGATGGCGAAGATGACGGTCAAGGTTGAGCAACAAAACCGGCATTTTTTCTGTAATACTTAAAGCAGACAAACGAATAGAACGAAAAGTAAAGCAAATGGAAAAGTGCGGCGAAAAGAGAAGAAACAGAAAAAAAACTATGGATCATGGAAACACACGAGTAGTTGCAGAATTACGACGGCAACGATCATGCGATATTAAAATACATAGTTTGATGAATAAGATCCCAAACACATGTTGAAGAAAATACAACAATTAACCACTGAATTTTATGTACAGAAGTATTTTATTGTTTTTAATGACTTCATCCGTTGTTGATGGAAGGAATTATTAAATAAATATGGGTGACGAATATTAATAAAAAATCTGTCAAAGACAATTTAAAAGAAAGAAATCGTCAGTACATTCCTAAGAGCGGTGATTTAAGAATACAAAAATTTCATATCGAGTAAACTAATGAAAAAGTAAAAATAAATTGAAAAAAGAAGTAAGATCGTATCAGAATTATTTATAAACAAACCGAAAATTAATGTGGCAAGTTTTATTTAAATGGTATGATGGGAGAATATTAATTATTAAACCTATCCCTCGATGTACATGTCACATTAGATCGGCAATTTTTGTATGGCAAAAAAGTAATTCTTCCGATTTTGAACATCCGGGCAAATTGTTATTCTTATAAGCATACAACTTATGTGGTACAAATTTGTGTCCAATCGGATTAAACCAACACGTGGACAAAGACTAATACAGACTCGACATAAGTGACAGGTGTCAAAAAAGTAGTCCTTAACCATATGGTTAATTTTTTCACATTATTCTACGAATTATGTTAGAAATAGAAGGCTTATATAACGCGCCATAAGAAAAATAGATGCCAGATCTGTTTTTATTGTTTCACTCACTCCTCGTAGAAAGTGTTGCCATGTTAGCTTAAAACCAGGGTTTACAATTAGCATACACAAAAAATTTTTTAAACAATATAATACTACAAATATTTCACGCCTTCAATATTTTTCTTTATTGCTAATTTAAAAATTAGAATACTAAAGCAATTTTTTTAAATTGCTAATTTATAAATTCAAACTTGAACATATTTTCAAAATGAATATATTCAAATTTTAAAATTTCTGAAGAAAATATTTTAGCAAATTTAAAAATTTGAAAATGAAAAAAAAAACTGGTGACAGCAAATTTAAAAATTTTAAAATTAAAAAAAAAAACTGGCCACAGCAAATTTTAAAATTTTAAAATTGCAATTTTAGCAAATTTCAAAACATTTAAAATGCTAAAAATGTAAATTTCAAATTCCGAAAATTGCAATTTGGTAAATTTGAAAATATTTAACATGCTTGTTTAGAAAACTTAAAAACTGAATATATTACAATTTGAAAACAATACAAATTGAATACACATACATACGTATGTGTGTATGGAAAAAAAAAATGATGAACGATATTTATTAAACGAATACATAAATATTAAAAGATAAAAATGTTACACGGTTTTTGTGCAGACTTCTAGAATACATTTTCTAAAGTATTTTTGCCTCCTAAACATAAATCTGTCATCAGAAAAAGTTGTATCGCCTTCTCGAGATATAGGCATTTTAGTTTTTTGTGGACCAATACCTCAAAACCAACAATTCTTTTAGTATTGGAAAAATGTATGTTAAATTTTTATATGAGGGTTTCTGCGTCAACCGAGCCACCCCTCTCTCCAAAATTGGTATGAGTTTAAAAATTTTTTAAAAAATTTTGAAATTACTTAAAAATATTTACTTTTGAATGCCGAGAGACGCCTTTTAAATTTCTATTGGCTGATCCAATGTGGCGCCCAATTTGTAAAAAATATTACAGATTCGCTTAAAACTCTTTATATATGGGTTCTTGTGGTCGCTTAAAAAGAACTTGCAGTTGGATTTTTAAAATTCAAAATGGCGGACCCAACATGGCGACCAATATTTTTAAAAATAAACCGATTTGCTTGAAACTTTATATGCTCGGGGTTTTGGAGTCGCTAAAGAAGAATCTGAAGTTAGATTTTTCTAAGTTCAAGATGGTGGATCCAACATGGCGATAAATGATCCGACCCAGTGGCGTATAAAGGGGGGGGGCCGCGGGCCCGGGAAATAGGAATAATGTCTTAAAATATTAGCCTTTTTCTCAGAATCTAAGACTTTTTCTATAGGAAAATTTTCTCAGAATCCGAGAGTTTTTCTTTAGGAAAAATATTTTAGAATCTAAGACTTTTTGTATACTGTTTTCTTTTTAAAAAGGTCTCAGAATCTGAATAATTTTTCTTAAAGAAAAGGCGAAGATTTTCTCAGAATCTAAAACTTTTTGTGTAGAATGTTTCAGAATCTAAGAAAATGTGCTAGACTAGAAATGTCTCAGATTCTGGGAAAATGTCTTACAATCGGAATCTTTTCTTTTAGAAAAGTATTTTATGAATATATTTATAGAATCATTTTCTAAAGTGACTTTTTCCCGAGAAACGTTTTTCATTGGAAATATGATTTAGAGTCTTTCACTTTTTCTATAACAAAAACTGTCTTAACTGGAAATTGTCATAGAATCTTAGACTTTTCTTTAAAAAAAATTCAGATTCTGATAATATTGGAAAAATTTATCAGCATCTGATACAATTCACACATTAAAAAAAGACTTAAGTCTCTCAAAAAATTTTAAAATATTAAAAAATTTTAATTTTTTCCCCAACAGTTTTAAACTTACAAAAAAATTAAGAATCTGATTGTGTTACATTCAGTCATAGAGTAAAGAAAGGAACAGAGGTACGATTAGTGAAAACTTCGTGGAACCCAAATTGAGAACTACGATTATCTCAAGGCGGGCTCTTTTAGATAATAGAATAGATAAATTGTTTTGTTTTCTTTTCATTTTCCTTTTAAATGCATTCGTTTTTTTTTTTCTTTATTTCCTTTTGAAATGTATTTAGGGTTTCACTTTTTTCTTCGATTTCCTTTTGAAAGGTATTTGGGGTTTCTCTTTTTTTCAATTTCCTTTTGTAAGTATTCTGGGTTCTAGCCCGAGATAATCGAAGTTCACGGCTAAAAAAATTAACAAAAGATGTGCGGTTTCATCCGTAATATCTCTTATTCTTCTTTACTCTGTGATTCAGTTCAAGGAAAAGATCGAGACAAATTCTAAAACATGTGCTGTTATAAAAATTTATTGTAAAAAATTGACAACAAATTTTGGGCCCCCACCGAAATAAAATCCTGGATACGCCCCTGATCCGACCTAATATTCGGTTCGGCTAAAAAGCCGAGGCGAATATTCTGCCACATTTTTGGCCGAATAAAGAATAATTATAAGATATTGTAGTCACGTGTTGAAAAATGCACCAAACTCGTTTATGAAAAATTTCAAGCAAATCTGGTTACATAAAAAAAAAAATGGTCGCCATGTTGGATCCGTCATTTTAAATTTGGGAAATTCTACTACAGATTCTAATTTAGCAACCCAAAATGCGTAAAAAGTTTTAAGTCAATTATTTTTAAAAAGTATCGCCATGTTGGATCCGCCATTTTGAACTTAGAAAATCTAACTTCAGATTCTTCTTTAGCGACCCAAAAAACCAGTGCATACAATATTTCAAGCAAATCGGTTTATTTTTAAAAATATTGGTCGCCATGTTGGGTCCGCCATTTTGAATTTTAAAAATCCAACTGCAAGTTCTTTTTAAGCGACCACAAGAACCCATATATAAAGAGTTTTAAGCGAATCTGTAATATTTTTTACAAATTGGGCGCCACATTGGATCAGCCAATAGAAATTTAAAAGGCGTCTCTCGGCATTCAAAAGTAAATATTTTTAAGTAATTTCAAAATTTTTAAAACAAGGCCTCTGTTCCAAAAAAAGTAATTCACATAAAAAATGTGAAAATGAAAATTTCCGAATTTTTTTGGTGTTCTAGATTTCACATCCGAATTTCTTTTTCGTTTTGTTTCACAAAAATAAAATTTGGTGAAAGTAAAACGAATGCACTTTTTTCCTTATAATTTTTTAAATTTTAATTATTTGATTTCAACTTCGAATGAAAACGTAATCAACAAAACCCTAAACTTGATTTCATGTGATTCGGAAATTTTCATGTGAATTGAAAAGTTGTGAAAGACAGAACAGATGCCCAAATTTTAAACTCATACCAATTTTGGAGAGAGGGGTGGCTGGGTTGACGCAGAAACCCTCATATAAAAATTTAACATACATTTTTCCAATACTAAAAGAATTGTTGGTTTTGAGGTATTGGTCCACAAAAAACTAAAATGCCTATATCTCGAGAAGGCGATACAACTTTTTCTGATGACAGATTTATGTTTAGGAGGCAAAAATACTTTAGAAAATGTATTCTAGAAGTCTGCACAAAAACCGTGTAACATTTTTATCTTTTAATATTTATGTATTCGTTTAATAAATATCGTTCATCATTTTTTTTTTCCATACACACATACGTATGTATGTGTATTCAATTTGTATTGTTTTCAAATTGTAATATATTCAGTTTTTAAGTTTTCTAAACAAGCATGTTAAATATTTTCAAATTTACCAAATTGCAATTTTCGGAATTTGAAATTTACATTTTTAGCATTTTAAATGTTTTGAAATTTGCTAAAATTGCAATTTTAAAATTTTAAAATTTGCTGTGGCCAGTTTTTTTTTTTAATTTTAAAATTTTTAAATTTGCTGTCACCAGTTTTTTTTTTCATTTTCAAATTTTTAAATTTGCTAAAATATTTTCTTCAGAAATTTTAAAATTTGAATATATTCATTTTGAAAATATGTTCAAGTTTGAATTTATAAATTAGCAATTTAAAAAAATTGCTTAGTATTCTAATATTTTCTGTAGTAATACTAGAAAATTATTATATTCTATGCAATTTTTGACTACTGCCAGTAGCAAAACAAACCCTGCTTAAAACTAGCTAAAAATCGCTCTGTTTTATACTAAAATCGCTTAGTTCCTGCCCATTTTTATACCCTACACCACACTGTGGTACAGGGTATAATGAGTTTGTGCTGATGTTTGTAACTACCCGAAATATTGGTCCTAGACCCACCTTTAAGGTATACTTAAATCGACTCAGAATTACTTTTTGAGTCGATTCAGCGATGTCAGGTCGCAATTTTTTTATCAATTGACTTGAAATTTGAAACTTAAGCCTCTCTTTGCCCAAGGACGAAGCCTATTGAAATTGGAAAAAAATCGGTCCAATTTAGACCTAGCCCCCATACAAAGGTACTCTTTAGTTTTGGTTCAAATGACTCTAATAACCGTATTATTATATGAATCTTTTCAAAATTTGGCAGGTAAACGTGTTTTGTCTTCACAAATCACCATTCCGAATTTTAAAGGAATCGGACCAGTTCTTCTTGTAGCCCCCATACAAACCACCTTCCCGATTTTCACAAAAATCTCTCAAATTTCACGAAAATAGAAAATATTTAATTAACATCTGATTATCATCGAACCAGTTTTGGACTTAGGCTCCATGTGAAAATTTCGCCCGATATTCAGTAAAAGCGGTTTATTGTCAACAAATAGAAGCCTATTTCACTCAAATTTGATTTGTGAGTGCTTTTTACACTTATTAAAGATTTGACAAACTATAGATCTAATCGGTCCATGGGACCTATTTTCCGGGACCCATTTTCAGGGAAACTCTGGTGTAGGGTATTATATGGTCGGTCTTGAACGACTATAATTTTCTTACTTGTTTCTTATAAAACTCTACTGTCGAGTCTGTATATAGTCAGTGACGTGGAGTTTGGCGATCAAAGTATCTTAGAGACATTGTTAGTTATCCAGTTTTTTTTTAAGTAAATATATTATTTTTAGTATTACTAATTAGGCGCCCCAGTAGGCTAGTTGGTAGCGTGCTAGCCTATGAGTCTGGGGGTCAGCGACGTATCCAGGAATTTGAAAAGGGGGGGGCCCAACGCAAAATTTTTTTTTTTTTAATTTTAACATTATGTTCTAGGACTATCCCCCCCCCCCCCCCCCTTCCCCTCCGTACAAAAAACAGACCATCCAAAAACCAGAGAAAGAATATCTCGTAAAAATTTAAAACATCTCAGTACGCAAAAAACACAACACTAAATTACGCAAAAAATGGTTAATTTACCAAAAACTTAGTTAAATCACGCAAAAATCTTGGTCTTTACCAAAAACTTGTCTCATAAGTGTAAGTTTTTATGCATTTGAGAATTTTTTTATAAAAAAATGTCTTAGAATTGGAGAATTCTCCTATAGTAAAAACTTCCTCAGAATCTGAGATTTTTTATTGAAAAAAAATTTATCAAAATCTGAGAAGTTTGCTATTGAAAATATTCTGAGAAAAAAAAATAAATTATATGAACAAGATTGATTTAGCTTTACGGATTCCAAATTATACCAGATATTTTAATGGTTTAACACAGTGGTTACCAACCTATGGTACGCGTACCACTAGGGGGTACGCGAAACTGCCCGCAGGGGTACGCGAAATTTTTGTAATTTGGAAATTCATTTCATATTTACCTTTCAATGCTGGTTCCGCATCTGGCTTTTAAAGTTTTCCATAACGTCATGTTTTAAGAAAGTTGAGGTGAAAGTTCACAAAAAAACGCGTTTTTGTGCAATTTAGAGAGCATTTTTGCGATATTTTTGGATGATATTTTGAGATCTGCCTACTTGTTTTCGATTAACCTTTCGATGCTGATTCAGAATATGATTCCCAAATTTTTCTATGATGTCAGATTTGTGAGCAAATTTATGTCAAAGCTCTCAAAAAACGTGTTTTTGGAAATTTTTGAGACGGGTTGTGATAGAGTGGGAATTTTGGTACCATTTTGTTAAGCTCAAAATGCCTTTTCATTGTATATACGAGGATGTTTCATTCGAAAAGTCCCCTCGTATTAAAAAAAGCATTTAAACAAAATTAAAAACATTATATTTCCGCCAACTGTGATGAGGTTTTGGAACTTTTTTAAGAGTTTAAAAACGTCCGTTTTTTAATTTTTGGTGTAGATTTGACTGATGAAATCAGATTTGCAATATTTTCAGCCGTTTTTGCTCGGCAGGCAAATCAGTTCAAAATTCGCGTTTTCATATGCATTGAACACCCCAAGGAGCGAAAATTTTTCAAAAAAAATACCACCATTAGTTCGATCTCCCCTAAATCCACCAAAGAAATTATAATACCCGCAGATCAAAAATTTCAAAATTAGCTCTAATATTTATATGTGAAGTTTTTTAACGAAAACAAAAAACTCGTTAAGGGGTACGCGGCTGATAAAATTTAAAATTAGGGGTACGCGAATTAAAATGTTGGTAACCGCTGGTTTAACATATTTCCGATATTTGCGTTTGAAAATTCAATAACGCTAATTTAGGCATGTTTATGGTTCTTCTGTTACGTATTCGTAAATGCGTTCCATTTTCGAGATATTCACGTTTGAAAATTTAAAAAAAAAACGTCTTATTTAGTCATTATTGCTACGTATTCTCACGCAAGAGCCAAAATAAAGGACCTGATTCCAAATCAGCCATCCAAATTTTTGTATAACATTCCGTTATCAAGATATTAAGACTTGAAAAATTTTTTAATTCCTTAGCGATTTTTACGGCTCTTCTGTTATATATTATTGCACTGGCGCAATATTTTAAAAAATAATCGATTTTTTTTCCAGTTTAAATATTGTCCTAAGTCGTTTTTTAATATTTAAAACTGCAGTTTTTTAATTCAAACCCGATTTTTTTAAAAAAAGTGCTAAATTAAAAATTATATATGAACATTTTTTTTTAGAAAAAAATTTTCAAAATCTGAAAATTTTGTTTGGAAATAATATCTCATAACATGAGACTTTGAATAAAGAAAAAGGCTCTTAGAACCTCAGAGTTTAAAATTTTGTACAGAAAACTGTTTTCATGATCCTGATGCATAAATTTCATTAAATAAACCCAATATAATGTGTTTTCGATACATATTTTACAGATATTTCGATATAAATAACTTTTTAAAAACGAAAATTTAATTAAATCAAGAGTTTTTATAAAAAGATATTAAAAATTTTCTTCAAAAACCAAAATATTTGCAATATGTACTAAAAAATTTATGCTTGTTACTTGTATTATGTGTTAAAGTGAATTAATTTTTTAAAATTTTTCAATCCAAAAGGGGGGGGCCCGGGCCCCCTGGGCCCCCCCCCCCTGAATACGTCCATGCTGGGGGTCGTGGGTTCGATTCCCACCAGAGGCCTTGGTCTGTTTCGCTACAACGAGACGAAGGTCTTTGTTACCAGTTCTCGGTTAGGTAAAATTAGTATATGATTTGTAATTATATGGTAATTCTTAATAAAAAAAAAAAAAAATAGTATTACTAATTACTAGGGATGAGATTTTCATGCACTAAAAAATTGAAAATATGCGCTAAAAATTCAAAATATGCACTAAAAATATGAACTAAAAAATAAAATTTGTGCAATAAAAATCTTGTGAAAAACTTTTAAAAAATAATGCCGGGTTTCAATAGTAACATTTAAAACTTTATGTAAGCTAAATTTTTTAGAAACTAAAACAATCTAAAAAAAAATTAAAATAATAATAAAAAAAAAATCTAATTTTCAAAATAAATGTTTCAAATTTTGAACAGTTTTTGAAACAAATAAATAATTTGTGTTTTTGATAATTTATGCCAAAATATGCAAAAATAAGCACTTAAAATTTAGAAATATGCATTTAAAATCAAAATATGCATTTTCACCAAAATATGCAAAAACAAATCGATGCCATTTTCGCGCAAATTCCTTAATTCGGAAAGATAATTGGTCGATATCGTTTTTAGAATATCTACAAAAAACATGCATTTGCATGGAAATCTCATCCCTACTAATTACACAGCCCCACAAAAAAAAGGTTCTGCCCCAGAAACAAGACCCGCTAGTCCTTATGTATTTTGACCTCCCGAGTTCGATTCCGTCATCAGAATTGAATTATATCGTTGGGTTTTCTTGTTATTTACAGGAAAATTCCGCAAAGTGAATCTACCTAATTTCTTTGTAAATTTTACCAAGTTAAAAATTTTTTAAATTTAATTTCTGTATGTAAAGATCAAGTGTGATTTATTACGAAGAAAATAAGAGGGTTTTAAATAAAATCCGTCAACAATTGTAGAAGTTACATGCATTTGAACAAAAGTGCATAAATTCAGTTGTAAACAAAAACAGTTGCATTTGTTTATTTCAAATGTGCCGAGTGTAATCGAATTCAGAAGGTACAAATATATATGTAAGGATTAGTCGGTCTAGTTTCTGGTTCGATGTTAAAAGCTATTGACTAGCGCAGCTATTTATTTTTGTTGTCGCAGCGAAATTGTGCATTAAAATCAAAATTCCAAAAATTTATCTATCCACCTAATAGTGTTTAATATTATTTATGAAGTTTATGCATTAAGGACTTCAATTTGTTTTAAATTATCCTTATGTGTTTGTATGGTTTGTATTCCACAGAGTGTTCTGTCTCTTGGTCTTATCAGCCTTACCTAAATTTTAAATGCTCATTTATACTCCTATTTCTACATTCTTTTTGTATTTATTTTATTTTAGAAGCGTGCGTGTTAAATTTAATTATTTTTAAAAGTTTTATTTTTACTTACTATATTAAAAAGCACGTGAAGTCCTACATATGAAACACTAAATTCAACATTTTTCTGAGTTTCTTTAGAGAGAAGAGCTGCCTTAAACTTCCGTCTTTTTAAAATTTTTTTTTTTAAATCTCAAAATGTCTTTCCCTGGACCCTTTCACGGAGCTTGAGACGATCATTCACTAAAACTTAATTTGAAAATTCCCACCAAAAATTTTAATTTTTTACAAATTAAAAAATAAAAAAAAAATACATCTTGCGATCAAAACTATTTGAAAATGGTCGAACGATTTTTTAGACATCGCCATTTGAAATTTTTTAAAAAAAAAATTCAAAAACGGCGATTTTTCCAATGTTTAAGAAATTTTTTAAAAAAATCTGAAATTTTTTTTAAATTTTTTTTTATGAAGCTCGAGACAAGCATTTATTTTAACTTAATTTTAGCCAAATCAGATCATAATAACTCCTACAGCCTTTTGATCAAAAGTTTTTCAAATATCCAAAATTTTTAATATATGAGGAGTTCCGTCCAAGACTTAAATTTTGAGGTAAAAAAGATGTGATTTTTGTTTTGATGGCACATCGATGAAAATTGGCATAAATATTAGAAGCTATTTCAGAATAAGAAATTCGTTCGCGTCAATTAAATCGCGCAAGGGGGTCAAAAGTTATGGCAGTTTTAAGATTTAGCGGTTTTAAAAATCTTAGATATATTTTAAAGATTTTTTCTACAAATTTGTTGCATGCGTTATTAAAACATGCCAGAATATATAATTTCTTCTAAAATATATGATATAAATTTAACCCTTTAATGACCAAACGATTTAAAAAAAAATATCTAATTGTAAGTACCTAAAATCGCGATTAATTCGCGGTAAAAGAGAAGTTTCACAATTTTTTATAACATATTTAGGCTAAGCGCGTTGGTATTACTGAACTAAATCACGAAAAATCGTATCATTGTACCAGTAGTTTAAAAAAAATCGGTGATGCTTTTTTATAACAAGAAAATTTAATATGGTCCAAAAAATCTATAATCATCAAAATTGTTTAACCCGCCTCTGATTTTATGATGACACATCAAGTGGGCTTTCATTTAAAAAAAAATTCATCCGATTTCGTGTAAATGTGCCAGATCAAAACAGGTTTAGATAAAATCATCGCGCTTTCCGCTCAGAATGGCTTAAAGTAAAAAGTCAAAAAGCAAATCAGTTCTACTCGTTAAGGCACGTCTTTTGGTGTATTAAAATGAATAATGCATTAATTGCTACTAAAAAAAATAGGAAACAGATTTGCCTAAATTTCGCACAATTTTCAAAAATGCCATAAAATGTTTGCAATTTATTTTTTATAAACCCGCCAGTGATTTTTTTATGTAAACTCACAAAAAACTCGGTTTACGCAAGAGTCCACCAAATTTCGAATGAAACCGCGAATGTGCCTCGCGAAAAACTAATATTTAAAAAAAAATACGTTTTTTCTTTCGAACTTTGATCTGCTGAAACTCCTTAACTATTCGTGGCACATTAACGGGATTAATTCTAAAATGTTAAGAATTACAACAGTTACCAACTCTATTTCAACTTTTTATACCCTACACCACACTGTGGTACAGGGTATAATGAGTTTGTGCTGATGTTTGTAACTACCCGAAATATTGGTCCTAGACCCACTTTTAAGTATATCGATCGACTTAGAATCACTTTTTGAGTCGATTTAGCGATGTCCGTCCGTCCGTCCGTCTGTCTGTCCATGTAAACGGTGTAAACACGATACAGGTCGCAATTCTTAATCAATTGACTTGAAATTTGAAACTTAAGCCTCTTTTGGCCCAAGGACGAAGCCTATTGAAAAAAAAAATCGGTCCATATTTAGACCTAGCCCCCATACAAAGGTCCTCTTTAGTTTTGGCTCAAATGACTCTAATAGCCGCATTTTAATAGGTATCTTTTTGAAATTTGCCAGGTAATCATGTTTTATCCACACAAATCAACATTCCGAATTTTAAAGAAATCGGACCAGTTCTTCTTGTAGCCCCCATACAAACCACCTTCCCGATTTTCACATAAATCTCTCAAATTTCATGAAAATAGAAAATATTTAATTAAAATTCTGTTTGTGTATGTTAAACGCGTTCTTTAATAACCTTATCAAATCTGATTATCATCGGACCATTTTTGGACTTAGGTCCCATGTGGAAATTTCCCCCGATATTCAGTTGAAGCGATTTATTGTCACCAAAAAGAAGCCTATTCCACTCAAATTTGATTAGTGAGTGCTTTTTACACTTATTAAAGATTTGACAAAATATAGATCTAATCAGTCCATGTTTGAACTTGGGACCCATTTTCCGGGAAACTCTGGTGTAGGGTATTATATGGTCGGTCTTGACCGACTATAATTTTCTTACTTGTTTCATTTTATATAGGGGGCCGAAATCCCTGATCAAAAAAACTCGAAAATTTAAAAACTCTTAATTTTTGGTTTCTAAACTTAACCGTCTTATAACTTCTTACCAAGCGATGAAGCATCTATCAAACCAACATTAAAATAATCTCTTATATGTACTGACTTTGTGTTATGCCGGAAAAGATTGAAATATAAGGAGAACTTAAAAAAAAAGCGAAAGAAGGTAAAAACTATGGATTATTTCAAACCATTTTTATCGATTTTCAACTTTAACCCTCTGTAACTTTTACGGATAAAGTGGGGTAATCCCAAAATATTGCTCAGTGATGGTTCAAGGTCTTGTTTACACAACTGCATTTACAGTTTTTCTAAATTCAGAAAACAGCCGTTTTTTTTTTTTAACATTTATTTCAGTTTCACTGAGTTGAAATTTAAAAAAGATGTTGTGATTAGGGATCGCAATTTCCCGCACTTTCACATTTCCCGGGAAAGCGGGAAAAATTTTTGAACTTCCCGGGATTCCCGGGATCCCGCACTAAAAACCATTAATAATTTTTTTTAGTTTTTAAATTTTTTTTTTTAATCTTTTTTTTTTGAAAAATTTGTACGTCTAACAATGCCTGATACATTTAAAAGCAAATTAAATAATAATTCAATCTTATAAAACAAAAAATAACAAACTAAACTAAAAACTCTATTTAAAAAAAAAAATATTAAACAATGTCCTGTTATATTTTTTTAAGAAATTTTTGTTTACTAGAATGGGCTGTTTTTGTCATTGACATTTCACTGAGAGAAAAAGATTTGTTTTTGAATATTATTGCAGATTTTTACGAAAATGCATATCTTTTCATATTTTGTCATAAATAAGAAAACAAAAAAAATACACATATAAATTACATAAATAAGAAAACTGAAAAAATTACACAAATTTAAATTAAAAACATTGAAAATAAGTAAAAGTCACAAAAAATGCATAGTATTTATGAACTAATTGATAAGAGTTTATTAACTTCTTCATAATATTTATGAACTTTTTCATAATATTTATTATGTGTAATATTATAATTTTTTTAATAAATAAAAAAATCAAAAATTTTATGAAAGGTTCTACATTTTTAAGAATTTGTTCATAAATGCTACGAATGTGGTTTATTGGCAATTTGTTTTTTCTGTGTACAAATAAAAAATACTTTTTTTAATATAAAAACAATTTTTTGAGTTGTAAATAAATATTAAAACCTTTGATAATGAAAAACCATTTTTTATACTTTTTACGTTTTTAGTAAATATTTTTGAATTTTTAGCGCATATTTTTGATTTTTAAGAGCATATTTTAAGCACATATTTTCGATTTCGTAGTGCGTGCAAATCGGAGCCCTTATATTTAAAAATATATTGACGTAATTATAGCAGTTAACTTGTTATGCATATTTTTTAAAATTCCCGGGAATCCCGCACAAATTTCCCGGGAATGCGGGAAATGAAAATTGACGAATTTCCCGGGAATCCCGGGACGGGAAATCCCGGGATACATTCTCTAGTTGTGATATATCAAATAAAGTTTAAACGAAAGTTCGCCTCAAGCTTAATAAAATGGTTAATGGGAAAAATGTTTAAGTTTTTTTTGCCAAACCTCGTGTGTTATTAAATTTCGTTGACAGTCCACAAATACTTTTCGATTTTTGAAATTTTTCAAAGAATGGCTGTGTGTTATTAAATGTGAATTTTTTTTATACAAACAGCTTAATTAAAAAAGTCTGATTGATTTTGTTTATAATATTTCGGCATTATTAAGACTTTGGTAATATTTAACTAGCTTAAAGGGCTAATATGATGTTCACACTTATGACCTTAAACGAGTTGTAAGTAATAGAATAAAAGAGTAATGGACATAGAAAAAATACCTTTTTAAACTCGTAGCCCTTAATCACTCAAAAACAGCAAGTGTGAACCGCACATTATACCGATGATGCAAACAGACAATAAACATAGTTTCTTGGTACTTTAACAGAGTTATTATTTTGAGTGTATAAAACGCATGAAAGTAAATAGTTTTTTTTACAATACCTACCTAGTTTTTAGCAGTTTGTATTTAAAGACCAAACTTGTCTAACAAATACTACTTTAAATAAAAAATAATTATTGCGGTTATTTTTAGTTTAGATTACATTACATCACCAGTATTTACAATGAAAAGAACCTTAATAGGTTTTTTTATAACAATTTTTAGTCATAAAATTCACAGCACAATGATGCCAAACAAAGTAACCATCCAAATTAGACTGTGACGAATTTTGTATGCCTTCCAAAAATAAAAATAAATAAATTGTCAGGGGCGTTTTGGATGGGGCTGGCGGAAGACATCGGGGGATAGAAATTCGTCCTTCCCGGAAGGTCATCAACTGCCAGAAGTTAAAAGAGTATCCAGTACTATGCCCAAAATATTTTTTCGAGCTCCTGCAGCTTAAATGGTACTTGAGGATTTTAACGTTAACAAGTCACAGGGACCCGATGGCATACCGGCACTGGTGCTAAAGCAGTGCTCATCAGCGTTAGCTCGTCCATTGGCAAACCTTTTCAGCTTTTCGTTGCACAAGGGTATCTACCCTTCTTGCTGGAAGGTGACCGACGTCTAACCAATCCCTAAAAGGGTTCGTCTTCAAACCCTGAGAACAATCGCTCGATATCAATTAATCCTACGGTCTCGAAGTTGACGTAGAGCATTGGTAAATCATTATCTTGTTGACTTTCTGGAGCTAAACTCACTTTTCAGAGACCGTCAGTATAACTTTCGTAAACGTCGTTCTACAGGAGACCTGATGGCGTTCCTCTCAGAACGTTGGAGTCGTTTCATTCACCAATTTGGGGAAAGTAAGGTGGTTGCTTTAGATATTTTCAAGGCTTTCGAACGTGTGGTGCACGATACACTTGTAACTAAAGGTGGTGATGATATATCTCCTCAGAGACCGAATTATACGTGTTGTTGTGGATGGGCTCTCATCAGATAGTTCTGTGCTTTCTCCTACTCTTTTGCTTATCTTTTTTAATGACCTTCTTAGTCAAACTTACAACTCTATCTACAAACAAGTTAAACGAATCATGGGCCAAGGCTGTGTATATTTTATACAGTGTATTTCATAGAAAATTATTAATCGTAATCGAATGATTTTTTTGTCGATTACGATTAATTGGAGCAATTACGATTACGATTTTAATCGTTTTGCAAACATTTAAATATTAAATTTAATATTTATGCACTTTGTAATGGGTTTAATACAGGAAGTTACATCAATTTTTTAATATTGCCACAGTTACAAAATTAAAAATAAGCAAATAATTGTTGCCATTCACGGTGCCCTGGATAGGATTTAAATAAAATGTTGGTGTTACTCCAATTTTTAAGTGGATTATGTTTTTAGAAGACAAAAGAAAGAAAATGAGCCAAAAATGAAAAAAAAGTACTAGGCGCTTTTTTTTTGGCGGGCAAAAAGATGAATTTCAAAAAAACAAAAAAGAATTTATTCTTTCAAATGCATTAAAATTTGTATATGCGGATGTAAATTCATCACATATTTACTTATCAGTTAGATTTATATATATATGTAACATATTTTTCCAGATATGAGACTTAAAAGAATAATTTCACTATTAATTGAAACTAAATGAAATATGGGCTTGTAAATTACTTATAAATGTAAGTTCTTAAAAGTTTTCAGTGTACTGCTCAGACGGACAGCAGAACACAAAGTTTCCTCAGTTTAGACCTTAGTGAGTCATATAATTTTAAAAGAATTAATACTTTTTTGTTAAAAATGTTTTTTCAAAACTAAGAAAAATCAGAAAACGATAGTAAAAATCATTAAAAATGTGTTTGCAATGCCTAACGAAGAGTAAAATAAAGTAAATAGTTTAAAAAGAGCTACAGAAAGTGGTTTGGACTATTTGTTTATTGCGAAACTTATGGATGGACTTAATATCCTTTTTTAATTTTGTTTATTTCGCAAAAAATCCTTTGTAAATTTTGTTTGCATTGTTGGGGTAACTTCCCCCCTTCAAGATCTAGAAACAGGATCAATATTAAATGTGTAGTAACTGCTAGAGTTAAAACTTTCATTAAATTAAAGAAGAAATTTGATTTAGTCTCACTAAATAGTGAAATTATTCTTTTAAGTCTCATATCTGAAAAAATATGTCACATATATATTTAAATCTCACTGACAAGTGAATATGTGATGAATTTACATCTGTATAAAAATTTTTTAATGCATTTGAAAGAATAAATTCTTTTTTGTTTTTTTGAAATTCATCTTTTTGCCCGCCAAAAAAAAAGCGCCTAGTACTTTTTTTTCTTTTTTGGGTCATTTTCTTTCTTTTATAGTCCAAAAACATAATCCGCTTAAAAATTGGAGTAACACCAAAATTTTATTTAAATCCTCTCCAGGGCACCGTGCATTAATCGCATCGAATTGAAATGTGCAATTGAACTAAATTACATTATTCTACAAAAATCATTTTTTATTTTGCATAGACTTTTAGGGTACTCTTTCTAAAGTATTTTGGCCTCCTAAACACGAATCTGTCATCAGAAAAGTTGTATCAAAATGCCTTCTCGACATATAGGCATTTTAATTTTTTGTGGACCAAGCCCTCAAACCGTCAATTTTGTTATACCTTACACCACTCTGTGGTACAGGGTATAATGAGTTTGTGCTGATGTTTGTAACTACCCGAAATATTGGTCCTAGACCTACCTTCAAGTATACTGATCGACTCAGAATTACTTTTTAAGTCGATTTAGCGATGTCCGTCCGTTTGTCCATCTATCGGTTTAAGCACGATACAGGTCGCAATTTTCAATCAATTGACTTGAAATTTGTAACTTAAGCATCTTTTGGCCCAAGGTCGAAGCCTATTGAAATTGGAAAAAAATCGGCCCATGTTAAGACCTAGCCCCCATATAAACGCCCCCTTTGGATTAGGCTTAAATGGCTCTAGTAACTGTAATTTAATAGATATCGCTTTGAAGTTAAACATGTAATCAAATTGTGTATGCACGAATCATCATTCCAAATTTCAAAGGAATCGGGTCAGTCCTTCTGGTAATCCTTCTGGTAATCCCATACAAACCACCTTCCCGATGTTCACATAATTCCCTCAAAATTCATAAAAATGGAAATTTTTGATAAAAATTTTATTTTTAGGTGTTAAACGTGTACTTTAGTTACCTAATTAATCGGAATATAATTGGACCATTTTTGAACTAGGTCCCCTCCATAAAAATTTCGAGCGATATGCAGTTAAATCGGTATATTGATAAAAAAAATAAATCAATTCCACTAAAATTTGATCTGTGTGTGTTTCTACACTAAATAAAGATCTAACAAAAGACAGATCCAATCGGTCCATGTTTGGACTTGGGACCCATTTTCCGGAAAACATTGGTGTAGGGTATCATATGGTCGGGTGGCTTGTATGGGGACTACCAGAAGGACTGATCCGATTCCTTTGAAATTTGGAATGATGATTTATGCATATTTAATTTGATTACCTGCTAAATTTCAAAGCGATATCTATTATAGTACGGTAATTAGAGTCATTAGACCGAATCCAAAGGGGGCGTTTGTATGTTCCGATGTTCTCCAATTTATAATTTATATAGGCTTCGTCCTTGGGCCAAAAGATGCTTAAGTTTCAAATTTCAAGTCAATTGATTGAAAATTGCGACCTGTATCGTGCTTAAACCGATAGATGGACGGACGGACGGACATCGCTAAATCGACTCAAAAAGTAATTCTGAGTCGATCGGTATACTTGAAGGTATGTCTAGGACCAATATTTCGGGCAGTTACAAACATCAGCACAAACTCAATATACCCTGTACCACATAGTGGTGTAGGGTATAAAAACGTGGGTATTCAATACTAAAAATTTAACTAATTTTAGTCCAAAAGGACCTAGTGCAGGAATTGGTAACCAATACTAAAATATTTTACTAATATTATTCAAAACCAGTAAGAATTACCAATTTTAGTACTTTGAAGATACCAAAATTAGTAACTTATTAGTAGATTTGGGTACAAAATCACTTACTAAAACTTTTACTGTAGAATTTTTTTGAGTGTAGAAGTTCTTGATTCTAAGATATCTGTTCGTAAAAGTTTGGAGTTTTCTCGATTATGCTGATGTCAGTGCCCGACTTCACAGCCGTATAGGAGCACGGATTTAACATTTGAGTTATACAATCTTACAAAGAGAGTCTCCCTGGCACAGACAATAAACAGACTCGACAGTAGAGTTTTATTAGAAAAAATGGGGAAAAACTAAGCGATTTTAGGATAAAACAGAGCGGTTTTTAGTACGTTTTACGCTAACATGGCAACACTTTCTACGACTTAGGAGTGAGTGAAACAACAAAAACCGATCTGGCATCTATTTTTCTTATGGCGCGTTATATCAGTTTTCTCTTTCTAACCTAATTCGTAGAATAATTTGAAAATATTAACCATATGGTTCAGAACTACTTTTTTGACCCCTGTCACTTATGTGGAGTCTGTATTAGTCTGTGTCCCTGGTGTCCCCCTCCGATCTTCATGAAATTTGGATATGTTGTTCAGAACGAAAAATTATTCGACACGTATTTTTTTTTAGCGGCCCAAACTCATTTTTAGGGGTGGTCGATTTGTACGGGGGGAAGTTGACCTTTGTCCGTTTTTTACGATTTTCGAATATTTACTCAAATTTAATATAGGCATGTTTGGTATCACACAGAAAAAAATAAAAAAAAATTTGAGTAAATTTTTAATACCATTGAGTAAAAAATTACTCAATTTTGCACCAGTAAACGATTTAATAGTATTGAGTAAATTATTAATAAAAAATTATTAAATGCTTACTAAAAAATTTTTAATGGATACTATTAAAAATTTAATTAAATATTTTTTAATTTTTTAAGTAACTTTTTAATTGTGTCAAGTAAAAATTTACTCAAAATTTATCAATTTATTTTTTTAAAAAGTTTAAAAAATTTTCAAATTTTTATCGAAAAAAATGTTTTTTCAAACTTTACCAAATATATTTATGTCTTGAAGACATTGGAAAATTTCATAAAGATGATTTCAAACTTTCATATACATACACAAAAAACTATAAACTAAACGAGAATTCAAAACACGAAGAGAATAAAAAAAAATAAAAAAAAAATATTAAATTTTGTATTAAATTATTTACTCAAATTTTTTTTTTAGTTTTTGAGTAAATTTTTAATTGCGTCAAGTAAAAAATTACTCAAATCTTATTTAAAATTTTAAACAAGTGATTATACCCTGTTCTCACGAGCATCTAAAAACGGTTTTAAACGACATTTGTTTTAATAAAAAAAAAAGTGTTCACACGTAATTTCACTCGTTTTACTTTGGTTTTTATGTTTTTATTTTGACATTTGCATTATCAGCTGATAAACATGTACACATTTTAACAACAAACGATATTAAAATATTGAAATTATATTCATTAATTATACATATAACTGTTTATAATGTTCAAGAATTGTTTAAAGATAAAAATAGCACGATTTTTTTTGTATTATACTGTATACAGACTTGCGTGATTTTAAAATCACTATGTGATTTTTCTTTGAACAAAATCACATAGTGATTTACAAAATCAACTCTAAATTGTACTAGCATAAAGAAAAATCACAAAATCATCTCAATTTACCATGGTAAGTTCTTGTAGTGTGAACGTGGCCTTATTTACATTTTAGTAATAAACAATGTTGCCAATATTAATAAAATGCTTTAAAAACGCTGAACATTCAAAAATACTCAATTCAACCCCTGGAATTCCGCTCGTTTTAAATCGTTTTAATTTTAAAACGAGCTAAAAACATTTTTATTTTGACATATTACAACAAAAAAATGTATGGTAAAACGAGTCATAAAAATGTTTTTTAAGCAAAAAAGGAAAAATGTTGCTAAAAATGGTTTTTAAGTGTAAGTGAGAACAGGGTATTACTCAAATTGTTTTTCTCAATATTTTTTTCTGTGCAGATTAAAGGTATTTAAAATACCTATCTCGTGGTGCTAACAACGTGCAAAAAAAGTTAATATTTTTTTGCTTATTTAACATGACTAGGTTTCTTTGTATAATAAAGGAGATAAACGCAAAAAACTGAAAAATTACCGTTTCTTTCCCCTTCATTTTCACCCCCTAAATATGAGTTTGGGCCTGTATATACATATGTAGGTATCCAGTTATCAGCGTCCTCGAGCCATCTTCAGTGACGGCGCGATGACATGTCAGAGTCACACCTGACACCCACAACATTTCTTTCTCGTATGAACGCATCTTTATATGGAGTTCACACTAGAGAATTTGTACTCGTTTAAGTCACTTGTTTAAAAAAGTAAACAAAATCGTTCACTCTACATTTAGCGCGTTTAACGCTGAGTGTTTAACGTTTGTAAACAAACCCACATAACCTAATTCTGAAAAAAATTGCAAAAATATTTCTAAAAAACCTTTTAAACTTTGGCGGAAGTCAAGATATTTAATTGTTTTATAACATTTACATAACACCACTACACGGAACACCTTTCTTTTGACTCATTCCAAGTAAATAGGAAGATTTTTCTGATTTTTGTTCCGGACCTGTCCGAAGCTGTTTGCATATTTATACTTCGATGGAAGGCAAAATTCACTATTAGTGCATCTTTTCCAATATAATTATAAATAAAACACACACTTTTTCTGATTTTTCAGTAGTTTTTATTAGTTTTTTAAATACTTATAATTTCTAAATTTTCCAATGTTTTGCTACGAAAATGGCGGACCGATACAGAAGCTGGTTCCTATGAAATCTTTTTTTTTTGGCATAGAATAAAGAAAAATTAAATGGAAATATACCGAACCCTGCCTTTGAAATGTTTAGCGAAATGTTCAACAGGGAAACAAGTCGAATTTGATTGTTTAGCTGAACAACCAAATGTATGGGGAAACAAGTCAAATTTTGCTCGTTTAGCGCTTAAACACTCATGAGATGTTTTAAGTCGCTAGTGTGAACTCCATATTATACTACTTGTAAAATTTTAATTTGAAACAAATCGATAATATTGCCACCTTTTTCTTGGAAATTGAACAGTTACCCAGATTTAAAATTCTAATTTAATATACTGCTATAAAGAAGTCATTTCCTTATCGATGTCTTAAGAGGAATTGTACGCACTCTTCAAACAAGCATTCATTGTAGACAATGCTAGGAAATGTCATCAAGGAATACCTATGATTTGTCAGAACCTGAAGACATTTCCTCATGGAATCACTACGTAAATTTCCTCAGTGACACATTTTCCAACTGGGGTATGTACGAAATAAATATCCAAAATTGCAACAAGTTTTGTTTTCTTCTGTTCTGGTGATTTATGAAACAAAACATTAATGTTGTTGTTTTTTTTTTGGATTTTCTTAACCAATAGATACACAAAATCATGCAGAAATATATTTATATAAAAAGAAACACATGATTATTTTTTTTTAATATTATTCTTATATATAGGACTTAGGTATATATTTTTTTGTAGTAGATATACTAACCAGCCTTTTTTAATATGAATTATAATTTGTGAGAAGTTGACTTGAATCGTTTTTTTTTTTTTTTAAATATTTGTTTATCCAAAAATTTTAGTTTTCAAGCACAATAACAACAACCCCAACACGACGATACGCCCGAATAATTATACCAAAAAAAAAACTGAAAAAACACGATACAAATTACTTTAGCATACGTCACTTTGCAAAATGAGAAGAACAAATATTTAATTGAAAACAACAACAAATAATCAACGTGTATATTTAAATCGTGTGTGTGTTTGTGACAAATCTTGTGGTTCGCTTGTAACAAATTGGAAATTATAATTATTAAGATTTATTTTAAATTAATTTCTTTCAATTACAACAATTTCGTTTGGGGGTGTTTTTTTTTTAATCTATTTTCCACTTTTTTTTAACTTCCTTTTATTTTCGTTAAAATTATTGAATTTTTTTTAGTAACGCGCACACAAATTTCCTTTAGCTTACTTATATTTTAATTTTTTTTATCGTCCGATATTATTTTTAGTTTAGTAATAAAATGCTTCTAACATCTGAGATGTATCTGTTACTACTGACTGAAACGACTTCAATTTGGAACAACCAATAAAACTAAACAAACATACACACACACACACGAACAAATCTTCACAATACATTGAAACGCCTTTTCAGCACAACAATAAAAACAACAACGAGAGGAAGAATAAATAGCGAATGTGTTTCAATGCCAACAAACCTTCCGCACATTAAAAACTACTCTGGCAGTGAGCCCGGCATTGCTCGACATTTCTGTCAAATAACACTATGCAACAAATAAAGACTTTTTAAAAAACACACGAATTTTACCATATAGGTTTTACCGGTCCTGTGACCGGTTCTGAACTGGTCCAAAGAGACAAGGACCGGTCCCAGACCGAAACTTTTTCATGTAAACAACCTATCACTTTTACAAGGTACATATCACTTTTACAAACATTGAGGGTAGGTATGTTCTAAAGAAGCGTGTGGGCTCAAAAAATATTGGAGGTCGGCCATAGGTTAGGTTGGAAGAATTCCAAAGTTTTTGACTACAAAAAAACACTTTTTCGGCCTTACCTATTTTAATTGTCTTAAAAATTGGTATATATGTTCTTCTGATTTTTGTTGAATTTCGGTTTTTGTTATTTAGTAAAAATTGTGAATGGTTCGCGTTTTATCGCTGTTCAAAGTTGATATTTTGCAACAATTGTATGATAAATACACAATGTTTAAATGATCATATCTTTGGAACGCATCATCCGATTGCCACGAAATAAAGCGCAAAATAATGGTTATGTCCTGTACTTAAAACAGAATTTTGAAAAAGGATAGGATGCTTTGCAAAAAGGATATTGAATTTAAAAAAATTTCCTTAATTTGCAAATATCTCAAAATGCGTATCTTTAATTTTCCTATATTTTTTTGCACATATAGCCCAAAATGTACTTAACAACATATGCAAATGCCAAATTGGGGTGATAAACGGTTTGTTTATAAACGTGGTTACATGAAACGACTTATTGATTTCTGTTAATAATTCTTGTTTACAAATGAAAAACAACTTCTGCGCATTAACCGCGAATAATTTTTTTATATGTATTTTTGATCGCTAAACTCAAAGACTTCATTAAAACAACATTTCGCGAATACATTTTTGTTAAATTAATTTTTTAGCGTTTTTTGGAGGTATTTTAACTATTTTGCTTATATCTTAAGTTCTGTTTATCTGATCTTCTCGCAATAAAAACCAATCTAAAGATAGTCAAATTTCCAACAAATCCTACATTCATTATTTTCTCGTCAGTTCATAGCTTTACGCGCAAAAAATTTTTTAGCGTTATTTGAAGGTATTTTGAATATTTTTCTTATATCTTGAGTTCCGTTTATCTGCTCCTTCCAAAATAAGAACCAAATTAAAGACAATCAAATTTCCAACAAATCCTTCATGCATTATGTTTATATCAGTTCATAACTTTACGCGCAATAGGCAAACATATCACTAATATAAGTTTTTTGAATAACAAATCGTTAAAAAAAATTAAAGAAATAAAAATCTTTGCAATTAATTATTTTTTTTTTTTATCTGCAAAGCCTGAACATTTAGAAATATAATAAAGTTGATTTGATGAAAATCAATAGGTTTACTCCGAAGTTATCACAAATTATATGAAAATACATGAGAAAAGCACTAAAGGTATTATATTGATATATAAAAAAAGTAAAAAATTAAACTGTTTAAAAAATACAAGGAAAATCTTTTGGGTAGTTTCATAAAATTTTACATAACTTTGGTATTTGCTCATAGATTTGAATGAAACCCTTTTATAATCGTTGTAAATGTTCAGACTTTTAAGATAAATAAAAAAAATTGCTAATTTGTAACGATTTCTGTTTTTTAAATTTTTTTTAAAAATGAGCTTTGTTAATAAAAAAAAAAATGGTTTTCCTTGTTGCCTATTGCGCGTAAAGTTATGAACTGATATAAAAATAATGAATGAAGAATTTGTTGGAAATTTGATTGTCTTTAATTTGGTTCTTATTTCGGAAGGATCAGATAAACGGAACTCAAGATATCAGAAAAATAGTAAAAATACCTCCAAATAACGCTAAAAAATTTATTTGCGCGTAAAGCTATGAACTGATGAAAAAATGATGAATGTAGGATATGTTGGAAATTTGATTATCTTTAGTTTGGTTTTCATTGCGAGAAGATCAGATAAACAGAACTTAAGATATAAGCAAAATAGTTAAAATACCTCCAAAAAACGTTAAAAAATTCATTTAACAAAAATGTATTCGCGAAATGTGTTTGAAAGAAGTTTTTGAGTTTAGCGATCAAAAATACATATAAAAAAATTATTCGCGGTTAGTGCGCAGAAATTGTTTTTCATTTGTAAACGAGAGTTATTAACAAAAATCAATAAGGCGTTTCATGAAACCGCGTTTACAATTAAACCGCTTATCACCCCAATTTGGAATTTGCATATGTTGTTAAGTATATTTTGGGCTATATGTGCAAAAAAATAAAGAAAAATTAAAGATACGCATTTTGAGATATTTGCAAATTAAGGACATTTTTTAATTTCAATATCCTTTTTACTTAGCATCCTATCCTTTTTCAAAATTCTATTTTAAGTACAGGACATAACCGTTATTTTGCGCTTTATTTCGTGATAATCTGATGATGCGTTCCAAAGATACGATCATTTAAACATTATGTATTTCTCATAAAATTGTGGCAAAATACCACTTTTGAACAGCGATAAAACGCGAACCATTCACAATTTCGACTAAATAACAAAAACCGAAATTCAATAAAAATCAGAAGAATGGATATGTTAATTTTTGGATAAATTGAACCACCATCGGCTGATTGCCTATGCTATTTTAAATGGAACCAGTCGTTGTAAGTGGCTGCTGGCGTTTTACGTCAACACACGTAGACTCTGAGGTTCGTTGTGATACCACGGGACTGTATTAGATTTCCCTACTAGTCCCTGCCGCACTCAAAAAATTATAACGGTAGATTCCACTACAAAAGACAGTTAAAACTATTACATTTGTTGTTGTTTAGGCGTCCACTACATTTTACGGTAAAATCAACTAAAAATTGTTGTTGTTTTTAACTATTGATTAACAACTACAAAAATCTGTAAAATCTACTTCAAATTACAGTTGTTTTTACTGTAACTCAAATTGTCTGAATTTTTCTATTAACAAAAAAAAAGCTTCTAAACGTCAAAAACGGTTAAAATTTTTTGGAAATAATTCATGCACATTAGGGGTGGGATAGTGCACGAGTTTTTGATTTCGACACGCTAGAACCGCTTATTTTGTGAGGTTCGTAAAAAAAATGCATGAGCCAAAAAATGGGGCAGGTCGGATAGGATCTAGGGGTCGCTCATCGGGGTCAAAGTTGGGCATAGAGGGGAAAAAATCCACAAAAAGCCCTACAGCTCTCCTGGTTTTGCCCCAATAGGGGTAAAATGTGAGACCGACCCCCATTATTTTTTCCCCCCAAACACTTTTCCCAAACATACCTAAGCCCTATCTCTACTCCCTAAGGGGGCTCCCATACAAAGGTTCAATTTTTAAAAATATTTGCTCCTACCTCTTTAGCTGTCTCAGAAGTGACCCTAGAGGAATCAAATGTATGACCGACCCCCAATATTTTTTCAACCCCAACATTTTCTTAGAACATACATACCCTCTATCTTCAACCCTTACGGTGGTCCCTATACATTTTTTTTATTTTTTCTTAATTTGTTTTATTACATCAGCTCCTACCGGTCCAATGGTGCCTCCTAGAGGGGTCATTATCAAGACCGACCCCCATTTATTTTCCACCCCCAACATTTCTTCTGAATATACCACTTCCCTATCTCTAATTCCTAAGGGGTCTCCCACACAAAATTTGCCCCCACATTTTTTCCGAACATACCTACGGCGTATTTCCACTTTATAAGCGGGCTCCCCTTAGGAAAACCAAATTCGTAATGGTACTGGAACCCAACGTTGGAGTATTTAGAATTTACAAAAGTACAATAATTAGCAACACTTTTATTTATAAATTCAGCTCTTACCGCTCCCATAGTGCCTCTTAGGGACGGGAAATGCAAACTGACCCCCTTTATCTGCCATGCAAACATCATATTAATGAACTCCAATTAAAAGAAGTGTTTGAAACCAAATTCGGCAAAACGTCTGGACCAGGAGTTCCAATGTGTAAGCGTTTTAAAGAGTAATGGGAAAATATAAAAGACAAACCATACAGTCCTGGCATAGAAGATTAGAAAGTGGCAGGCAACATACCAGCTCTAATGCCAACCTGCAACAAGTTGTTTTGTTGGGCTCAAATAAAGGAAAAGCGAGCAGAGACGACTTCAAGGAGTTTCTTGAAATTGTTGTATTATACCTTGGTGAAAATATTCCTAATAATCATTTTAGCCCACCAGGACCCATCAGTCATGCTCGATGGATGGCAAAAGGCATATATTGCCTAAAAATGTTTTAGGTTTGACCAAAAACAATTTACGTGAAATTTTGGTTTAGCGCCACTAAAGCAATAGAACACAAATAATGATTTGAATTTTATAGTGATTGCTAATTATGCTTCAATTAATAAGATGTCTCAACGATTGGAGAAGAGATTCCCTGACATCTTTGGTATCTCAGTTGTGAAGCTGTTGCACTATTTGATCCGAATATCTCTTGTGAAATAAAATGAAAAATGGCAAATGCAAGGAGGAAGAGTTATCTGACACACAGAAAAAATAAAAAAAATATTTGAGTAAATTTTTAATACTATTGAGTAAAAAATTGCTCAATTTTGCACCAGTAAACAATTTAATAGTATTGAGTAAATTTTTAATAAAAATTTATTAAATGTTTGAAAAAAATTTGAGTAAATTTTTAATTGTCACAATTAAAAATTTACTCAAAATTTATCAATTTATTTTTTTTAAAAGTTTAAAAAAGTTTTAAATTTTTTTACAAAAAAAAAAAAACAAAAAACTTGTTTTTTCAAACTTTACCAAACATATTTATGTCTCAAAAACATAGGAAAATTTTATAAAGACGATTACAAACTTTGATATACATACACAAAAAACTATAAACTAAACGAGAATTCAAAAAAATATGAGAGTTTAAAAAAAATTTAAAAACTATTAAATTTTTTATTAAATTATTTACTTAAATTGTTTTTAAAATTTTTAAGTAAATTTTTAATTGCGTCAATTAAAAAAATACTCAATTTTTGTTTTTAAGTTTAAACAAGTGATTACTCAAATTTGTTTCCTCCATATTTTTTTCTGTGCAGCGAAGAAAAATAAGACGATGATATCGGGGAAGATTATGACTCGGGGGATAGCGGCGAAGGTGGCAACAAAGATCGTGATCATCCAGTACACGTGGTTGGATTCGAAGGTGTGAAAATAATTAACATGGAATCGAAACAAGTAAATCCAGAACTCATAATATAATGAAGGATTTAAACCACTACGTCACAGCTGAGACACCAACATTTTTTTCACGCTTCGGATTAACAACAAATTTCATTGGTTCCGGTCCAAACACTTGCGAACATTGTGAGGACTACCAGCAAGCGCTGAAAATATTAAGTCAATTACGCCGAAAGAGGCGTAAAATTAATAGAGGACTATAACAACGTGTTGTGCCGTAATGGAGAGGAAAAAATATTACCCTAACAAAGTGGAAATACGGCGTAGGTATGTTGGGACAAAAAGTAGGGGGCAAAAATTATTGGGGGTCAGTCTGCATTTCCCGTTCCTAAGAGCCACCATAGGAGCGGTAAGAGCTGATTTTATAAATAAAAATTAAAAAAATGTGTGGGAACCCCCTTAAGACTTAAAAATAAGGAGTAGGTTTGTTTGGGGAAAATGTTGGGGCTAAAAAAATATTGGGGGTCAGTGAAAGATCTGATTTTATAAAAAAATAAAAAAAATGTGTGGGGACCCCCTTAAGACTTAAAAATAAAGGGTAGGTTTGTTTGGGGAAAATGTTGGGGATGAAAAAATATTGGGGGTCAGTCATACATTTAAATTCTCTAGGGTCATCCCTGCGCCGGTTAGAGCGGTGGGAGCAAATTTTATAAAAATGTCATTTTGTGTGGGAGACCCCTTAGGAATTGGAGATAGGGAGTTAGTATGTTAAGATGAAATGTTGGGGGCTAAAAATAAATGGGGGTCGGTTGTGCTAATGACCCCTCTAGGAAGCACCGTTGGACCGGTAGGAGGTGATATAATAAATCAAATTAAGGAAAAATAAAAAAAAATGTATGGGGACCACCCTAACGGTTGAAGATAGAGGGTAGGTATGTTAAAAGAAAATGTTGGGGATGAAAAAATATTGGGGGTTGATCATATATTTGATTCCTCTAGGGTCACTTCTAGGACAGCTAGAGAGGTAGGAGCAAATATGTTTTAACATTCAACCTTTGTATGGGAGCCCCCTTAAGGAGAGGAGATAGGGCTTAGGTATGTTTGGAAAAAGTGTTTGGGACGAAAAAATAATGGGGGCCGGTCTCACATTTGACCCCTCTAGGGGCAAAACCAGGGGAGTTGTGGGGATTTTTGTGGATTTTTTCCCATGTACGCCCAACTTTGACCCCGATGAGCGACCCCTAGATCCTATCCGACCTCCCCCATTTTTTGGGTCATACACTTTTTTTACGAACCTCACAAAATGAGGGGTTCTAGCGATTCCAAATACTGCTGCTTAAAATCTCACACAACACTATCCCACCCTTAATGCACATCCGTTTTTCTAAAAATTTCTTTAAAATTATAAGTTTTTTATATACTAAAAACAACTACATAAAACAACTGTTACTACAATGTAGTAATTTTTTGTAGTTGTTTTTTAAAACGACTACAAAAAACAGGTTTTACAAAAACAACTGAAATTGTAGTTGAAATCAACAATTACTACTTACTACACAAATGACCGTCATGTAGTAACTGCAATAATTTTCTAAGTGCGTTAAACCAATTTGAGCTTGTTATGAAACTCCTTAGAAATTCGACAATTCAGAAAGATCGTGCAGATCCCAGTGAAGCAAGTCTCTGACTAGAAAGTGCCGGGCAATGGCAGATGAAGTGTTCGATAGTTTCCAACTCCTCTTCCACCATGCAACTCCGGCAAAAGTCATTCGACGGCAGATTTAACCACTCTGCGTGCTTCCCTATAAGACAGTGTCCGGTAATTACAGCAACCATTGTCGAAATCTCTCCTCTTGGAAGTGATATCAGCTCACTTGTGCGCTTCTGATATTCGACAATTCAGAAACATCGTGCAGATCCCAGTGAACCAAGGCTCTGACCAGAAAGTGCCGGGCAATGGCAGATGAAGAGTTCGATAGTTTCCAACTCCTCTTCATCCATGCAACTCCGGCAAAAGTCATTAGACTGCACATTTAACCGCTCTGCGTGCCTCCCTATAAGACAATGTCCGGTAATTATAGCAACCTCCATCGAAATCTCTCCTCTTGGAAGAGATATCACCTCACTTGTGCGCTTCTAATTAAGAGAAGGCCAAGTCTGTCGTGTTGTCTCACACGACCATCCATTTGCCCATCTTTGGTTAGCCTCCGTTGCGGAACAAAGCCGTAGATTTTGCACATTCCAATTCTGTTGGAACCTATAAGGTACACTTAAAATATTATGTAAGTAAATTCAACAGAAAATACGTTTGAAACAAATGAAACTTTATTTAAAAAACGGACTACTTACATTTCATTTAAAACAAAAACATTTCTCAGTTATTTTTAAATGTTAATTAATAACTGTTGAAATCCGTAAAAATAACTTAAAAATCCGTAAAAAATGACTGACAAAATTTTACGGAAAAAACGGTTAAAATAACGGAAATTTACATTCATTTTTATTTATTTTTTTAGAAATAATTTTAAAAAACTTCGAACCTGAGCAGAATCGAACTCATAATTTCTGGCTGATAGCCCAGCACGCTATCCTCTGTGCCACAAGCTACTTATATTTTCAGCAACTAAATTTCATTTTCAAATTCAAAAAAAAAAATTCTAATTTTAGAAATTTTTAAATAACTGACAAATAACAAACGACAAATAAAATAATGTGGTTTGTTTTTTAAATAACTGAAAAAAACAAACGTTACGGAAAATTTTATTTAAAAGACAGTTATGTATTTGAATAAACGTTCAAAAAGTTGTTTAGAATATTTGTATGTAAAACAAACGAATTTTCTTTTAATATTAACTAAAACGAAAACTATTTGTTTGACTGTGAAACAGTAACTGTAAAACTTTTATGAGTGTAGTTCCCTGTCTTGCAAGCTCATCGGCTTTGTAATTCACTGGAATATCTCTATGCCCTGGGACCCATATGAGTCGTATGTCAAACTGCTTAGCCGTGCGGCAGTTAAGGGTAGATTTTGTTTTCAGAAACATTGATTCTAGGGACTTGACCGCGGCTTGACTGTCAGAAAAGATGTTGACTGCAGTTGTAGACAATACATTGCAACTCAATCAGTCAGCCACTTCCTTTATTGCCAGCATCTCTGTCTGGTAAACACTGCAATAATCCGGCAATATTCGAGACAGGCTCAACCCAAGCTCCTCCGATTAGACTCCAAAGCCCACTTGTTCGTGCAGTCTCGATCCATCCGTGTAAAAATTTATGGAGGCTCCACTTTCCGGAATTCCCCTCATCCAAGACTCCCTGGTTGGTATCATAGTGGTAAAGTGGTACTCAAAAAGGCTTATAGAGAGAGCACAGCCTTCCCAATATGTCGAATGGTATCAGGTGAAGGAGGATTTCTAATGCAGCCGTAGGTGTAGTACTAAGAGCACCAATGATGCACATTATTGCACGCTATTATCTGTACCTTCATGATGAAGACACTCTTCCCTTTTGTCTCTAAAGCAGGCCACCAGACAATGATTCCATTCAGCAGAATTGGACTTAACACCGCTGTATAAATCAAATGAACCACTTTAGGGCTAAAGCCTAATCGTTTTCCAATTGCCCTTTTACAGGAATATAAAGCAATCGTTGCTTTTCTCACCCGTTCCTCAATATTACACCTGAAATTAAACTTCCTGTCTAGAAATAAATAAGATACTTGGATCCAACTGAGAAGGTGATTTCAGTGCCGTCCAGAGAAATGGGATTAAAAGCAAGAATTTTTTCATGTAAACAAAACAATTCTCTTTTACTTGGAGTAATTCCCATACCACAGCCTCTTGCCCATTTCTACAGACTCGTAGAATACCTTCACAGAAAAAACAGCCTGTTTTTAGTTGTTTTGTCCAATAAAAAAATATTTTATAACATAAAAGAAATAAAAATTGGTCAATATGAAAGGTGATTATGTGAGAAACGAACTATTTTAAATTTTTTTGTAATTTTGGTTCAAAATTAAGCCCTCTATTGGAAAAAAAAAGAAAGAAAGTTATAGTCGGTCAAGACCGTGTTTTCCGGAAAATGGGTCCCAAGTCCAAACATGGACCGATTGTATCTGTCTTTTGTTAGATCTTTATTTAGTGCAGAAAACACACACAGATCAAATTTTAGTGGAATTGGTTAATTTTTTTTCAATAAACCAATTTATCTGAATATCGGTCGAAATTTTTATATGGGAGACTAACAAGGGAAGTCTCCCTGGTGTCACCCTCCGATCTTCATGAAATTTGGATATGTTGTTAAGAACGAAAATTAATTCGACACGTATTTTTTTTTAGCGGCCCAAACTCATTTTTAGGGGGGGTAGATTTGTATGGGGGGAAATTGACCTTTTTCAGTTTTTTACGATTTACGCCTATTTAAAAAAAATTAATATAGGCATGTGTGGTATCAGATTAAAGGTATTAAAAATACCTATCTTGTGGTGCTAACTACGGGCCAAAGAAGTTAATATTTTTCGTCTTATTAACAAAAACGTCCAAAAATTTTGTTATTTTACTCAATATGACGAAAAGTTGTACATGTTTAGACACGTTCTTAGCACACGTAGATAGGTTTTCCAAAGACCTTTCATTTGGTATGTAACATGACTAGGTTTCTTTGCATAATCTAGGAGATAAACGAAAAAAACTGAAAAATGGCCTTGTCTTCCCCCCTAATTTTTACCCCCTAAATATGAATTTGGGCCGCTAAAAAAAAATACGTGTCCCATTATTTTTTCTGATCTACAAAATAAAACCAATTCCATAAAGATCCGCGGGTGACACTAGGGAGACTTCCCTTGTAAGTCCAAAAATGGTCCAATTATATTCCGATTTAATTTGGTTACTGAAGTACACGTTTAACACCTAAAAATAAAATTTTTATCAAATATTTCCATTTTTATGAATTTTGAGGGAATTATGTGAATATCGGGAAGGTGGTTTGTATGAGAACTACCAGAAGGACTGACCCGATTCCTTTGAAATTTGAAATGGTGATTTGTACATATAAAATTTGAATACCTGCTGACTTTAAACGCGATATCTATTTTAATACGGTTATAAGAGTCATTTAAGCCGAATCCAAAGGGGGCGTTTGTATGGGGGCTAGGTCTTAACATGGACCGATTTTCTCCAATTTCAATAGGCTTCGGCTTCTCCTGTATCGTGCTTAAACCGATAGATGGACGGACAGACAGACGGACGGACGGACATCGCTAAATCGACTCAAAAAGTAATTCTGAGTCGATCGGTATACTTGAAGGTAGGTCTAGGACCAATATTTCGGGTAGTTACAAACATCAGCACAAACTCATTATTCCCTGTACCACAGAGTGGTGTAGGATATACAAATTTAAAAAATCTATTAATAAATACACCGATTCAATTACTTTAGTATTTGAATTTCCTCCGAGCACGAAAATTTTAATATTGATTACCCGAGTAATTGGTCCAATTACTAAAGTAATTGGCTCAATTATTTTCCAAGATACAAAATCGTGTTTCAACGGACAAACTCTAAAAAAATAAAATTAATCAAATGCTTTATACAATGTAACCGGCAGATAAAAGTTAAATATTTACCTACATACATATACCCAGACAGACCAAAAACTGCTCATGTGTTTCGGCTCATAGTTTTTAAAATTCCACAAACATTCATATTTTGTGAACTTACTTTAGAAGTCAAGTATAAATCAAAGAGAAACATAGTAAAGAGATTGCAAATGAAAATTTTCTCTAAGATATGAATTGCAAAAGACGGCTACTTAAAAGTTTTAAAGTCCGCTTTTGTATAATTAGTAGTGTTTTTTACGCATGTAAACTTATTTTACTCTTACAATTCACCAAAATACTTAAAATGTTTCGCAAAAACTTAGAACGAAAATAAAGATTTTATCTCCGCTAAACTCCCGTTTAAAGGCTGAGTTAAGCACCCGTAACCTTAAACTAGCGTAGCGTAGAGAGTTTTTCGTTATATGAGAACAAATGAGAGCAGTTATTCTTCTTTGCAGACGTCTACGTGATTTTCTATTTGATTTTGATCGCTACGCTACGCTAGTTTACGGTTACGGGTGCCTAACTCAGCCTTAACACGTACAAATGTTACGTGCGAACCATGTTGGTAGCAACGTTCGCGGGCCCCCTTTGTATACAAATGTATAAATAATAATTGATTTCATGGACATGAAACAATCCATCAGATACACTCACGCACACATGTACAAAAAGTATCTGCTGAAACATTTTAAGAATGAAACAAAACATTTCATGAAAAAAATGCCGGTAAATTGTGCTCAAATTTAACAATCTCTGAGCAAATACAACTTGTATTGATGTAGTCATGTGAAAAATATAAGAAAATTAAAGGGATGTTATGCGGCGAATTTAACTGAAGACGAAAACATCTTTTAGAGGCAAGATACATTATTATGTATCTAAATATCATGTGCATTGAATAAGTTTATTCATAGCTTTGTCCGTTATTTTCAAGTGTAGAAAAAGCTTTTAAAAATTAAAGCTTTTAACGTTAATTTAATTTTATGGAATAGCTAGCATCTGCTCATAGTGAAAAAGTTTCTGAAACATTTTTTTTGTTTTTATCTCAGATTCCAAGACTTTTTTATATTGATGTTTGTAACTACGTGAAATAATGGCCTTAGACTAGGATGACCATTAGAGTGGCCATAGTAGAAATTTTTTTGAAAAGTTAAAGTGTTCGCAGTGAAAAATGTGAGGTTGGGGATAAAAATAATTATGCATATTTAAAAAAATTTTTTTTTTTGTTCCGAGTACCTCCGGGTTGAGCCTAAAGTTTGAAAAACGGATTACAAGGGAAAAATATGACTTTTTTTTAATTTTCTCAATTTTTTTGATATTTTAAGAACAGTTTGAATTCAAATGGTCACTGAATTTTGATTAAGAGTTAATTGTCTATCAAATAAGGTGTTAAAAATTAAAATCGGTTGAAAATTAGCCGAGTTATGACAACTTCCCCCGGCAACTAACGTGTGGCAAACCACCTGATCAAGGAATTCGAGCCCCATTTTTGAAATTTATTGAAATTATCTACTGTAATTAATTTTTTTTATTCCTCAAGTTCCAATGTACTAAGAAGATACATATTTTTTATATTGCGTTTTGCTAACTTCCCAGCAAAACTTAGATTACCAAATAAGGTATAAAATAAGGTATATGATCTATTATTTTATACATTGCAGCATTGATGATTTTAACAGGCGATGAGACTCAAAGTAATGCATCCACATTATCACATAGAATACCAGTAAGGTATAAAATAAGTCATAAATTTATAACTAAGAATACCAGTAAGGTGTAAAATATATGATATTTTATAGGTTACGAGTAAGGTATATAATATAGCATACCAGAACGTAATATATAACAGACATGTGCACGGATGGTGTTAAAATGCGTTTAGAGACATTCTAAAAAATTTAGAATGTGGACAATATTCTATTCTTATCGTTCAACACGAATGAGTTTTTCATTCTATGCTCACAGTGCAAGAGAAAGCTACACACACTAGTGTAACGACATTCGTAACACGAATGAACCAATTAGGGAGTACATAGACAGCCAATGATTTGAAAATACTGTACTCTGAAGCGTGTAAATAGAATGATTTTTATAAAAAAAAAAAATATTGTTTGGCTATTTGGGGGAATTCTTTTATAAAAAAAATATATGTATGTATGCAAGTGTGAATTAAAATAAACATTTTGTTATGTAGCATAAATGGAGAGGTAAATAAAAAATAAGTATGGGGAAAATTAATTTATAAATAGGAGTGGATAAAAAAAATTTTAATACATACATAAAAATAAATATTGGGGTGGATTGAAAAATTCTTTTTCTATTTCGAAAAATAATGTTCATTGTGGGAAAAAAAATGTTTTGCTTTATGGCAGAAAATGTTAGTACCTATAATGATGAAATATGTAGTGTGCGACCAAATACATTTTTTTTACAAAATTTTCAACTGTTCTGCTAATACCGAAAGTTTGTCTATTTTTTTGTATGTGCATTAGGGTGGAGCAAATTATGCTTTTTTTCGAATTTCGAAAACGTCGGTGAAAAAAAATTGTTTAATTTTTTTTTTAAATATTTAGGCTAATAAGATATTATGCACCCTCAACCGTAAACTAGCTTTTCGTTATATAAGAACAAATGAGTGCAATTATTCTTCTTTGCAGACTGTGATTTTCTATTTGATTTTGATCACTACGCTACGTAGGGGGTTTATATTCGGACATTACTGATATGTGTTTTTATGGTAAACATTTTTTTTTCTGTAAAGAAATTAAAAAAATGTTCTTTAAAAACAAGTTATTTTCTTAAAATTAATTTCAAATTGCATTAAAGGCCAAATTAAATAAAACGACAAATAAAAATAAACAGATTCTCAAAACTGAGCCAACATGACGTTATATTTTCAGCAAAAAACGAATTAAAAATATTTTTTGCAAAACAAGAAATAATAAAATATTTTTTTGCAAAACAAGAAAAAAAAATTTACAGACAAAAACAAATTTTTACAGACAAAAAAAAAATTACCATACAAACACTTTTTAAGTAATGTCCGAATATTAAATAATTTAAGAAAAAGAATATATTTTTTTACTTTGTTCGGAACTCTCCGATTTTGAAGCCAAGACCTTTGTCTCACAGGATCAATATTTTAATGTGTTAATGTCAACCCTAAAAGGCAACTTTACCGACCCGACTTTTTCGAAATAGATCTAATTAGCTCCACCCTAATGTATATATATGAAGATTTTTCACTATGCTACTATTTAATCTTTTTTTTATTTCTCTTCACCCTAACATATTTGCAAAAAACATATTTTAAAAACTTTAAAGCGGTACTTACTGTTGTTGGGAATACTTTTAGTTAAAAAAAAAAACACAATGTTTATGATTTGTTTCAACGACACAATAAGATTGTGCGTGTGCGTGTACGAGCAAGTGTAAAAAGACAAACAAAAAACTAACAGCATTATTTTGCATATTTTTCTTATACATACATACATCCTAATACATTTTTTCACAAAGCATAATTTACTTTTTCATCAAAACGATTTTTTTACTACCCCCATATTTATAATAAGTTTTCCAACAATTTTTTTAAAACATTTTTTTACAAAAACATTCTAAGCGATCAGTGTATGTTAAAAATATTCTATAACACGGTGTTATTTTTATAATCTCTACTATGTTTGTTATTCTAAAAACGAACGTTTGTTTCATTCTAATCGTTCAAACACGACATTTTTCGTGTTCGTTTAAACAAGCACAGCAAATTTTTTAATTTGTTGTTTAGCATCATAGTAAACATTCTCATTCGCAAACACTGTACTCTAAAAATAGTGTACTCTGAAGCGAATGATTTGGTGTAAGCGAAGAAGGGAATACATTTGAGCTCATGTCTGATATATAAGGTGTTACGAGTAGTGAAAAAGTAATTTTGTATTAAATTTACTCACGTGATTGTAAGTGAGTGTAAGTAGATATAATATGCTAGTGAGTGTGTGTCGTTAGAAATTTCTTGTCGTGAGCCCATCTCTAGTTTAAACTTATGCATTTTTTTATAAAATAATTATTTTTTATGTTATTGTAATGCATTATGCATTTAATTATAAATAATGCATTATTTCAAACTTTCAAATAATACATAATGTAACCAAATATAAATCATCCATGATATAATGTTTAGAAATAATAAATATGAAATACATTTTTCCAATAATCATGCATTACGTAGCAAATTATTAGTAATGCATTATTTTTCACTTTAAAATAATACGTTGTGGAACAAATGTTTGGTAAGACATCCTAAAATAATGCTACAAATAAGGTATATACATTACCTGGTAATGTGTTATATAATCACTACCCATTACCAAAGTTTTGCTGGGTTGTTTTAAATAAATGCTAAAGTGGTCTGAATTTTTCAACACTATTTTCAAATCTCCAATTTTAAATTTTTATTTTTTTTGTTAAAGAAATTTTAAAAAATCGGCTATTGGAGTTTAGGGATTTGTTAAGCACATATAAAGGAATAAAAACCCCAAAAATTGTAGGGTTTGCTGTTTTCATTTGGCTATTACAGTGATGTAATTTCGGCGGATTTCGGGAAAGTAGTGATTTTTGGCCCTTTTTAGCTTTTATTTATTTTTTTTTGGTTTTTTTTACAAACTTGATATGTTTTGGACCGAATTATATCAACACGAGATGGAATACTTCAATTTTCAAAATTAGGGCAAAATTGACATATAAAAAATTGCCCCTGTTAAGGGTCAAAGGTCAAATTTTAGAAAATTTTTAATTTTTAAACATTAACAGATTTGCTGGGCGGATTTTGCTGAATCTACTCGATGTTATTTTAATTGGTCTAAACTATATGGCAAATAATTAAAATTTAAAAATTTAACCCTTAAGTGCTGTTGGGGCCTATAATTTTTTTAATTTAATGGAGATAATGTAAGTGCATTTTGTTCAAATGGTCGAATAGGCCCCACCATCACTAAAGGGTTAATATTCTGAATTTAAATAAAAAGACATGTGTTAAGACATTTTAAAATGACATCAAGTAGTTTCATATATTTCCACTCAGAAAATCTGTTAATGTTTAAAAATTAAAAATTTTCTAAAATTTGACCTTTGACCCTTAACAGGGGCAATTTTTTGTATGTCAATTTTGCCCTAATTTTGCAAATTGAAGTATTCTATCTCGTGTTGATATAATTCGGTCCAAAACATATCAAGTTTGTAAAAAAAACCCAAAAAAATAAATAAAAGCTAAAAAAGGGCCAAAAATTACTACTTTCCCGAAATCCGCCGAAGTTACATCACTGTAATAGCCAAATGAAAACAGCAAACCCTACAATTTTTGGGGTTTTTATTCCTTTATATGTGCTTAACAAATCCCTTAACTCCAATAGACGATTTTTTAAAATTTCTTTAACAAAAAAAATAAAAATTTAAAATTGGAGATTTGAAAATAGTGTTGAAAAATTCAGACCAATTTAGCATTTATTTAAAGCAAGTTAGCAAAACGCAATATAAAAAATATGTATCTTCTTAGTACATTGGAACTTGAGGAATAAAAAAAATTAATTACAGTAGATAATTTCAATAAATTTCAAAAATGGGGCTCGAATTCCTTGATCAGGTGGTTTGCCACACGTTAGTTGCCGGGGGAAGTTGTCATAACTCGGCTAATTTTCAACCGATTTTAATTTTTAATACCTTATTTGATAGACAATTAACTCTTAATCAAAATTCAGTGACCATTTGAATTCAAACTGTACTTAAAATATCAAAAAAATTGAGAAAATGAAAAAAAAAGTCATATTTTTCCCTTGTAATCCGTTTTTCAAACTTTAGGCTCAACCCGGAGGTACTCGGAACAAAAAAAAAAATTTTTAAATATGCATAATTATTTTTATCCCCAACCTCACATTTTTCAGTGCGAACACTTATGGATTTAACATTTTTTAATTTTTCTATATAACGCTATGGCCAGTCTAATGACCATTACCAGCAGAAATTTTGCTGAACTGAAAGCAGTTTTAAGAAAGTAATCACGAGCCAAGGAGCGCATCCAAACTACCGGAATTCATGCATGATTTATGTGGGCCATGTCACAGTTTGGAGCACTATTTGGCAGCACTGACAAAGCACTACACCATTTCCAATTGTATTTTAAATTGTATTTATATTTTCCAAATGCATTTTAAAATTGTCCAAATGTATTTTAAAATTGTCCGAATTTATTTTAAAATTGTCCAAATTATTTTTAAAATTGTCCAAATTTTAAAATTGTCCAAATATATTTTAAAATTGTCCAATTGTGTTTTAAAATTTTCCAAATTTATTTTAAAATTGTCCAAATGTTTTTTAAAATTGTCCAAATGTATTTTAAAATTGTCAAAATGTAGTTTAAAATTTCCAAATGTATTTTTTTAAATTGTCTAAAATTTTGCTAAATTTTACTAAAAATATTGTTAGATTTTTAAAATTTTAATTTCTGTATGTAAAAATAAAAGTTTCGTGAGTGAAAGTTAACGTGAGTGTGAGTGCATGTGAGTTGTTTTGAACTTACTCACGTGATAGTGAGTGTGAATAAAAAAAATATTGAAGAATTGTTAATTGAAATTGAGTGTGCGTGATTGAAAAATTTCTGTCGTCAGTGTCAGTCAAACGTCACTTACGCGTCCAACCTTACACCATTTACAGATATATGTAGTTCGAAAAATATCAATTGTAATTCGAAGATTTTACATGTAATTCGAAGATTCTATTTGTAATTCGAAAATTCCATTTTTAATCCGAAGACTTTACTTGTAATTTGAAAATTTCTTTTGTAATTTGAAAATTTCATTTGTAATTCAAAGATTCGTATTGTAATTCGAAATAAATCAAAACTTATTTGAAGTAGATCAGCTGTAATTCGAAAAAGATTAATTGTAGTTCGTAAAACATCAATTATTATTCAGAAAAGATCAATTTTATTTCGAAATGAAACATTAAACTGAATGACATGTTCAGTTTTACACCATTTACAGATGTAATTTGAAAAAGATCAATTGTAATTCAAAGATTTCATTTGTAATTCGAAAAAGAATAATTGTAATTTAAAAAGATCAATTGTAATTCAAAATATTTCAATTGTAATTTAAAAAACATCAATTACAATTCGAAAAAGATCAATTGTAATTCGAAATATATAGAATCTTCGAATTACAAATGGTATTTTCTAATTACAAATGGTATTCTCGATTTACAAATGGAAACTTCGAATTACAAGTAGAATCTTTAAATTATTTCTGTAAATGGTGTAGATCAGTTTTAATTCGAATAATATGCGTTCTGGAACCACTTGTTTGGAACAGAAAATTTTGCTGGGATGTTATCTATAGGCAGACTGATGGACGTTGTGGAGGGTATTTAAAGATTCGGTACAACCGACTGTAGCATACTAATTGTTTTGTTACGTAATGCTTTGGGTCCAACAATTTTATGAAAAAAAAAAATTTTAAAAGAAAAATTGATAAAAAATATAGTTGATGAAAAAAATAAATATTAAGGAAAAAAAATTTTAATAAAAAAAAATTTCATGAAAAATTGTTTTTGATAAAAAAAAAATTTGTTGCTGAAAAAAAAAAAAAAATGGTGAAACAAGTTATGTTACGTTTTTCCACCAGCTGGTGAAAACTTTTTTATTCACCTGCAGGTGAGGTATTATCCATGTTCATGCGCGAGTACAAGGGGGGAAGGAGAAATTTCCCCCAAAGACCTAATTTCAAAGAGAAAAAAAGAGGAAAAAGAAAGAAAAAAGAAAGAAAAAAGAAAGAAAAAGAGAGAAAAGGAGGAAAAAAAGATGAAAAAGAACAACGAAAAAACTCGAAATACGAAAATTTTTTATAAAAAAATTTGAAAATTTTTAAAAATAAAATCTGAAAATTTGTAAAGGAAAATTTTCTATGAAAAAATATCTGTCAATCAGGAAGTTTTTATTATGAAAAGAAGTTTATTTGGGTAAAATTGTCACACATTAGTACATCACATAACCTTCATAGAATTGTACTTCTTAAAATTCAGTTAAAAAACTCTAAATGGCGATATATCGAAAATTATGCTAAGATAGAGCAAAAAGGCTGGGATTTTCAAAAGAAACTACTAACAAGTAGGAAAGTTAAATTCGACTTTGCCGAATCTATGAATACCCTCCACAATGCATTTTTTTTAAAGGATAGTACATTTTTTAACATGAAAAAAATTAACAATTTTGATAAGAAATATTTTATTTTGAGTAAAAAACTCTTTTTTTTTGTCATTTTTAAAAATTAAGAAAAATTACTAATTTTTTTGAGTGTAAAATTTTTTTTGAGTGTAAAATTTTTTTCGAGTGTAATTTTTAAGTTACCAATGCTTTTAAAACTAAACAAGTTTAAAAAGCATTGCTTTAAAATTTAACAAGTTTGAAAAGCATTGTTAAGTTACCACCAATGCTTTTAAAACTTATTAACACGTGGCATTTAAAATGAAACCAATCTGCAATTCAGGGTTTTGCTTATAACTCAAGAAACAGCTGAAGCATTACTGCTTAGTTTGGATGAAGCTAGAAATGAAATGTGGACTAGTTCTTTAGAAAATATGGACTTCAAACACTCTAGCCGTAAGGCATGAAGTTTATTGAGAATGCTTGGCAGGGCAATTCCTCCACCATCAAACAAACCAACTTTAGATCCAAACTGCATTGCTTCTCATATCGTGGGCGTCTCAACGTTCAAAAAGAATATAAAGTCCTTAGATCACATGCCTCCTCAAATGCTCAGTACTCCAGTCCTTTTACTTTACAAAAAGTAAATGACGCATTGAGAGCTATGAAAGTTGGAACACCAGCAGGAGTAGATGGTATATATCCAGAATTTCTAAAAAATACCGGACCAAAGACAAAAACATGGCTCACACTATTTTTCTCAAACATCATGGCCTCAAACCAACTACCTACATCTTTTAAAAAATCTAAAACCATTGCCTTGCTGAAGCCAAATAAATCTGCAGACCTGCCCCAAAATTATCGTCCTGTTTCGCTTTTGTCCGTAAATTTTAAGCTGCTCGAACGTCTTATTTTAAATAGAATTGGTCCGGAAATCGACCGAATAATCCCTCAAGAACAGGCAGGATTTAGAAAACAAAGAAGCTGCACAGACCAAGTATTGGCTCTGACCAATTTCATCGAATACGGCTTCCAGAAACAACTTAAAACAGCAACCGTTTTCGTCGACCTTACTAGCCCCAACGTTGTTCAACCGCTACATTCACGATCTACCGTCATCAATATCCCGTAAATTTATCTACGCTGATGACATGGCGATCGCCTACCAACATTCTTCTTTCTCCGAGTTGGAAAATGTCCTAACATCAGACCTTAGCAGACTATGCTCATATTGTAAAAACTGGCGACTTATTCCTAGCCCCGCCAAAACTGAAGTAAGCTGTTTTCATTTGAATCACCAGGAATCACATCGAGAACTAAATGTTTTCATTAACAACACACGGCTGTTACACAACACAAACCCAAAATACCTTGGAATTACACTGGATAGGACCCTCTCATTTAACGCGCATCTCTCAAAAACCTCACAAAAACTGAAAACAAGAAACAACATTATTCAAAAATTGACCGGCTCTACATGGGGAGCAAACGCAAACTGCTTGCGCACTTCCGCGCTGTCACTAGTTTATTCTGCTGCTGAATATGGTAGCCCAGTTTGGCTCAATAGTCGCCACACACAAAAAATTGACACTCAACTTAACACAACAATGAGGTTGATCTCTGGAACACTGTGTCCAACTCCAACAGAGTGGCTCCCAAAACTATGCAACAATCGCACCTCCACAGCTGAGAAGAAAACAGGCACTGTTACGAGAATATAATAAGATCCAAAACAATGATCTTATTCCATTAAATACCGATCTAATCAATTCTCACAGACGAAGACTTGAATCAAGAAAAGCGCCTTTAGATCTTGCCAAAAATCTATCAAATGAAATCTTTAAAATCAACACAGCTTGGACGTGTGACTGGTCAAATTCAGGTCGATCGAGTCCCATCTTTGACGAAAGAAGCAGCAAAACCAACCTCGACCTCAAACTACCAAGGAAAGCATGGTGTAACTTAAATAGACTACGAACTGGCACCGGTAGAACATTAGAAACCCTACAACTGGGGTTATGTGGATGATCCTACATGTCAGTGTGGTGCTCCTCTGCAAACAACAGAACACATTCTTCGAGAATGCACCATTTTTTCTTACAAAGGGCCGTTAAGTAATATCAACAATTTAACACCAGACGCAGTTGCTTGGCTAAATTCATTAAATCTATGACAAAAAAAATTGTAATCCTTCCAAACTTATGATTTATTGTTCTTTCTTTTGTATTGTAATCCATACACTTAATAAATAAATAAATAAAATAACCACCGGACCGATTGAGCTGAAATACCAAACAGACTTGGGGAACGGCAAAGACACATGCCAAGTTTCAGCAGTCTCATTATTGTCTTTCGAAAGTTATCGTGGATTTTATTTCGTAAATTCGCGAAAAACCCTTGCCGAAATTTACTCTTTTGCTCATAACTTTTGAACCACTGGACCAAATTGGCTGGATTGCAATACCAACCTGACCAAGTAAATGACCAACATATATGCCAAACTTCATTAGCCTCTGTAAAGTCTTTCAAAAGTTAGCGTCTTTTCTGCGGACAGACAGATGGACGGACATCGCAAGATCGACTTAAAATCGATCGAGGATCATAAATATATATACTTTATGGGATCCTAACCCAATATTTCGATGTGTTACAAACGGAATAACAAACTTATATATACCCTCTATCACTAGAGTGGAGGGTATGAAAAAGAAATAGTCTTGCTCTACAATAAATGAAATGAGATATTATTAAAAAAAATCAATAGATATCTTTCTTATATGTATAGACCAATTCAAACACATGGAAAGCCCTCTCTTTCTTCTATCCAAAACAGTTGAAAAATTTTAAATCGATTTCTGAATTACACGAGGTTTAGTGAAAAAAGTCCCAAAAAAAAAGTTTTTTTGACACTAACTCTAAAATTTGAGGGTGTCTGGCAAGTTTAATGGGCATTTTTGTGATCTACTCGACAAAACCAACAATTTATGTTATCTCACATCAAAAGTATTTTTCCACTGTAGCACAGTGATATTTTTGGAGCCCTAGTGTAATTATACATTAAAACAAATATTTCGTTCGTTATTAAATTTATTTATTTATTCGTCATTAGTTCAATTTTCGTTATTTGTTTTTTATTTATTATCATTGTTATTAATAATTGAAAAGCTATAATTTTTCAGTTTTCTTTTTTTAACAAATTTGTTATTGCATAAAATGCATTGTGATAATTTAAAAAAATCTATAAACGAATTTAGAAAAAAAGTTGCATATAATTTTAGAAAAATATAATGAAGCAGTAAAAAATAATAAATTTGCAAAATAATTGTTTGTATACAAAAAAAAAAAAAATAATTAAAAATAATTGTATTTATTAAATATTTTAAACGGACTTTAAATATTTTTTTAGCTTAAAGTGATTGGCACAAAATGGAATAATCAAAAGAAATTATAAAATTAAAGTAAAGAAATTAATCGATACTTAAAGAAAATTACTTTACAATTACAACAATTACACAGATATTGAAAAAAAATACAGTAAAAAATTGAATAATAATTATGTTTAGCAAAATAAAGTGAATTAAAAAAAAAATATCCTCAAAGGATAATTTCATACAATACAAAAAAGGCAATACAAAATAAATTTCTATATATTCTCTTAGAATAAAGTAAAATTGTTTAAAATTACACTTAAGTGTATTTTTATATGATTTTTTTTTTTGTTTTTTTTGGAGTACAAGTTTATCTTAAATAAATTGTGCCTGTTACAAAAATTTACATCTTTTATTTAAAAATTTTCCAGATGTAAATTATCTTCTCGTTCTTGTGCATGATTTTTTTAGGGGTTAAAGGATCGATCGGTGTGCTGGGGGGTTTTTTTAATTAACCAAAGATTTTCTCAAAGCAAGTGTGGCAGTAGGGTTTATCATTTTGTTCCTTAAATGTACCCTTATTCAATTGTTTCAAACAGAAGGCACATACAAAATGTTCCGGATGGAATTTCTTGAACATGGCTGTAATACAGCGACCAGTAATGGGTTTTGAACAACCAGCACACAATGAACCACGTTTGGCATGATAATGGGTTTCACAATAGGGTAATCCCTCGTGATCAAAGAATGAACCACCATGGAAAGGTTGTCGGCAATCCTAAAAATGAATAAAAGAATAAAAGGAAATTAATTTAATTTTTTTTATAAAAATAATTTGATATTTTAATTAAAAAAAAAACAAAATTATTCTGTAAATGTTTAAAATTTTTTTTTTATCTCGAAAAACTTTCAAAAAATAACCCTAAAATTGTCTGGCAAGTTAAATGGGCATTTTAATGATCTACTCGACGAGACCCACAACATATACTATGTCACATCAAGAGTATTTTTCCATTGTAGGACAGTGTAATATATGCACTTTATGGGGTCCTAGACCGATATTTTGATGAGTTAGAGACGGAATGAGAAACTTTTATAAACCCTCTGCCACTGACAAATGAGTGGAGAGAATAAAAAGTGAAAGTGTATATTTCTACCTTGTTTACTTCACGTAAATTGTAGAAAATTTCAGTGACGCTTACACATAAAATTTTCAAAGGAAATTAAGTACTATAAAAAATATGGAATAGCCTAGATCTACACATCTAGTGACCCATTGGCCCATAATTTTAAATTTAAAATTTGATATTTTAAATTAAAATTCCCGAGATTTTACAAATGCACAGTAAATACTGCCGACACGACAAAAAGTCAAACTACAATTTTGTAGCTCTTAACTCTCTAAGCAATAGTTTTAAAGTTATTCAACCAAGGTAGTGCAAAACTTACAAACAAATTTGGATCAAAATCTATGGCGGCGCTTTCCCTTAAGCTAACGACGTCACAACTAGAAATGGGCGTGAGTGGATTTTGACTCACACTCACTCGCGTATACAATAATGTAATTACGTGAGTAAAAAATTGCTGATGCTATAAAATGTTCTCATAAAAAAAACTGCTAAAAAAACGTTTTTTTTTCAAGAAATGAAAAAAAAGAAACCAAAAATCACGAAAAAAAAAGAATCACTCACTACTCATTCAAACATTCGAAACGCACTAATCACTCACGCAGATTTTTTTTTTAACTCACGTTAACTCAGTCACGTTATTAAAAATCAGTCGAACACTGGCGTGATTCACGTGACCAACGCCCATCTCTAGTGCAAACCCAATCTGAACCCAATCTAGTCCTTACCTTAAAACTTTTGAAATAATGTAGAAAATATAACTTTTGCAGAACTTAAATTCTCAAGATACTTGCACGAACAAGACTTCTGCCAAAAATTTGTCAATCGAACATCAGTAGAAGGTGAAAACACCAAAAAATAAAATCTTGCTTATCAAGTTTTGCAGTAAGCCCTTCAATTGATCTATTTCGAACTACAATCGATCTTTTTCGAAATACCATTGGAATTTTTGAACTAAAAATGAAATTTTTCAATTAAAAAGATTTTGAGTTTAATTTTTTTCTAAAACTTTTAAAAAGACAATAAAAACGAAACGAAGAAAAACAAGTGAGAGTGTTAAATTTGGCTGTGCCGAATCTTTTATACCCTCCAACATGTAAAAAAATTATAAAAAAAATTAGACAGGGGCGTTTTTTAGGGGGGGGGGATGCAAGGTGGGGGAGGGGTCGGTGAGCTGGGGGAACTCCTTGGCCCTCGCGGTATATGATTACAAGTTAATTTTTGTCTGCTTTGTGCACTAATGTATTATAGTTTTATAATTATTTAAACTATTTTTATCCACGCCCTTAAAAGAGGGGCGGGCAAAAAAACAACCTTTTTTTAATCCCCTGGGTCCAAGCGCAGAACTATAAACTTGTATTGTATTGTATTGTAATCTTTATTTAAATAATAAAAATAAATAAAGTGGGTAATTCATAACAATGACTTATAGTCGTCTGTTATAAATATATATCTTAACAAACCTAAGTTTAAACTAAGTAATTATACAAATTCTTCCAATATCATTTTTCTATAATTTAATGCATTAGTAACAAATTTATATAGCCTATTCCATCCATCAAAAATTTTACCATTTAAAATATTTATCAATTCCATTTCATTTAAATAACTTTTACCTAAATGCCTGCTTCTGAATTCTCTGAGTATAGGACATGTTGCAATGAAATGCTGCAGTGTCTCATCTTCACCTAAATTACACAAAGTGCACGTTTTGCTTTCACTACTGTTAAACGTATTAGCACGTAAAGGTAAAATATCACATCTGGTTTTAAAAATTATGGTGATTTGGTTAAGGCTTTTGTACGCTGTAAGATAATCTGCCCCTTTACTGTAATCCAAATATTTATAAAATCTTGTTCTACTGCTTAAAGCTTTTTCTTGCATTTGTGTACGGGTTTTGATTTTCATTTGTTGTATTAACAGGGTACCTCTCGAAAGCCATTCTTCTTCTGACAAATCTTCAAATTTTATATTAAATTCGCTGCCTAATTCGTTAATTTGCTTTGACCAAAATATGTCGTTTCTTAAAATTAGCGTAGAGAGCTTATAGGGCAGTCTGTTTTCTTTATATCGAAAGAGGGTTTTAAAAATGTAATTCATATGAAGGTTTAGAGTGTAAAAATAACTTGATTCTGCATTTGTTTCTAAATTCAAAGCATAATTTGGTGTGAAATCTGGTAACTTAAGGATTCTTTTTATAAAATAACGTTGTAACTTGTCCACTTCGTCAAATAACCAGCATCCCCATATTTGAGCTGCGTATGTTTGTATAGAACGACATACAGATTGAAAAAGTGCCCATTTTGTTTCAATTGCAATGTTTTCTTTTGCCATAAAACTTCTCCAAGTGGCGTTTATGCTATTCTTTGCGGAAGCATTTCTTTTTTCTAGATGTTTTGTAAAACTCATTTTCGGCGTTAAAATTACTCCCAAATAACAGTATTCGTTTACGATCTTTATATATTGCCCTTTGTATATTATTTTTTCATGTGCTGCTAGTCTACCACCATTTCGGAATACCATCATTTCAGATTTGCTCATATTTACTTCCATATTCCATAAGTCACAATATCTTTCCAAATTATTTACCATTCTTTGCAGAACAATTATATCATCTGCCAATATAACAATATCGTCAGCGTAAAGTAACAAACGGACATTTGTATCTTGTATCATCAAGCCACCGCCTAGATATTCGTGGAGGTCATTAAGGTACAATGTAAATAACAATGGTGATAAAAGACAACCTTGTTTCACTCCTGTGTACGTATCGAAATAATCTGATAAATCGTTTCCTGTCCAAACTGCAGATTTCGTGTGTTTATATATATTCTCTATAAAATTAACGACTTTTGTGGAGATGCCTAAGTCATGTAGCTTAAATATCAATGAACTTCTACATACTCTATCAAAGGCTGCTTTGAAGTCTACAAAAAATGCGTAGACCTTCTTTTTTTTCATACCTTTTAAATGAACTAAGGCTGACAGATTATATATATTGTCGACCGTTGAATAATGAGGTCTAAAACCAGCTTGAAATTCATTTAAGACATTATGTGTTTCTATCCAGCTTGTAAGTCTTGCATGAATAGCTCCCATTAACAACTTTGCAGCACAATTCATAAATGATATCCCCCTGTAGTTATTTGGGTTATTAAGATTTCCCTTTTTGTGGATTGAACTATAAACTTCTGCGAACATAAAAATGTTTCATTTGTTTCACAAAAATACAAAAAAACGTCTTAAAAATTGGCATTTTTAAGAGGTTGGTTTAGTTCTTCAAGAGGGAACTTTTTCCCCCTGGTCCGATTTGGCCCATTTCCGAGCTTAATCTGCCTAGGACCATGAGACATATTTACGCCAAGCTTGAGGGGTCTAGCTCTTTTATTTTGGACTACATCGTGTTAACTACAGACGGACGGAGAGACAGACAGACGGACGGCCATCGCTAGAATATCTTAGAATCGATCACTGATCAATAATATATATCGTCACCTAAAATGCAAAACGCCCTAACTAACAAAAAATTCAAAAGTGCGTTTTTAATTGATTCTTATGTATTGGATCAAAATACATGTCTACAAAAAAATTTAGACTCCTTTGATCAAAAATGGAGATTTTATTAACAAAATTCAAAAAGCCCTATCTACATGCTTTGATATTTGTTAAACCAAAAAGCCCCAACTACACGTTTGTTTACATAATATTGCCGACGCAACTGTTATTTTTTAAGATTAAACATTTTTTTGATACTTCTTCTTCCACAATGTCCACTAATAGGAAAAATATATATATATGTACACAAAAAATAAAGTTTAGAAATTTACCAGTTAACCCCTTCAGGACCGTACTCTCACGAGAATCGTTCTTTTTTCAGTTATAGAATTCGCAATTTATGCAGTAAAATTAGTCTTAAGTAAGATATAAATTTTACATAAAATTTAATAACAATATAATTAATGGCGATAAAAAACATGATTGGAAGTTCTTCATTCCGATTGAATAAAATTCAAAGTAAATTTTTCGTTAAATAAGTAAAAAAAAATGTTTTTAATTATAAATTTTTGCTATTATTACAAAAAATACAGGGGGCTAATTATGTATGTAACTTGATATCCTCATCTTTAGCTCATTATTCTATTACCATAAAATGACACTATATGGTAATGGAATAACGATAGACACGATACGATTATTGTTATTAGCATTCATTGGAAAGCTTATAATTTCTTCATAAAAAGGGACAGAAATAAAAAACAAGTTGATGTCTAATACCGATAACATTAAATAAAGGGCTTAGGAAAGATAAAATAACAACCTGTGTCAAATTTCATCATTTACATATGGGGGTTTTTATCTCAAGTGACACAACTTTTAAAACCGATAGTTTAGTCACAATTTTTCAACGAGATCGGTCAAGAACTTTCTGAGTTAGAGGGGACCGTAATTTTACATTTTATTCAAACAGGATTTGTTTTTGCATCCATGTAACTGATTACCTAATGTTCCTAGCAAAATGTGTCCCGAGTGTGTAAGATAGCTATTTCTTTAATCTTTCAAAAAAAAATTAAAAATTATTTTTTTTTATTTTAGAAAATCAAAAACTTGTTTGGCATTTTTTTAAAACCGGCCCTTTTTTTAACTCAAAATAAAGCTAAAGGGTTCTTTTCACTATCACACATTTCCATTATACAAGCGTAATTTCACCATGTTAGCGAAATATTTTTTTAAAAAATTTGACAAGAAATTGTTCACTTATTAGATACGACTAGGTTTCAATCAAAAAAGAATCCAAAAATCTTTAGGAAGATGGTAAATTTTGATGTGTATAATGGAAGTGTGATAGTGGAAAGTACCTTTAAGGAATTTTCCTTTAAGAGCTTTGTGGGATGCGAGTGAGATATCTATCAAATGCCCAATATTTACTGTAGATCTTAATAAATTTTCCAGAAGCCGAGTAAACGCTTTGACGACCATATATTTTTGGCCGAAGTGTTTTTGATTTTCTTTCCATTTTTGTAATTTCTGACCTAATAATAGTTACGCATAAAAAAATTGGGCCCCTCTTCCCCCTTATTAGGCTGTTCTGGCCAAGGCTATTTTGGTACTCGCTGTGATTTTTAAGAAAACCAATTTAATAATAGCTATTCTACAAGAATTTGGATTCTGAACCCCCTTCTTGACCCTTATTTCGCCTGTCAAGTAAATATAATTTTGTCCCTAATATATTTATTACTTCGCAAACTTTTAGAACTAATAGTGAGTAAGTGGACCCAGTTAGAGACTTAATGAAAACAAAACTTTTGTTGCTCTAAAACTCTTCTATAATTCATCTTTTAGAACATTTATCCTATCTTTTACTTGAACAAAAAAAAATAGCAAGAACTGATTTGGGAAGTATAGTTGCCTGTGGTCGTTAAAATGTTAAAGCATTTTGAAGCATTAGTTTATTTCGGGCCATACCCTTGTCCTGTTCCACCCTCATTTGACATGGAGCTTTAAAATGGAAAATTGACATTCTGTATCGAATTAAGTTAGCATGTGATTAACAAAATCCGAAATGAGACATTTTGCAGTGTTAGGTTATATAGCAGCTGCCACGCCCCTTTTTCCAATAACGCCCACATTTTGTTAGAGTTCTATATGATAAACAACATTCAGTGTAAAATTTTGTTAGCATGTTGTTACATTTTATAACACATCTGCTTGGTGTTTTTAAACATATTCAGTGCAGATAGGGCTTTTTGTGTTTCTGAAAATTACAAGACAAAAGGGCGTTACTAACATAACTTTTCAAATATAAACAATTTATAATTTTTTTTAACAGAAATGAATTTGTTTGTGTGTTTTTACTAATATTTAAAGAAATTGTAATGAAAACTTTTATAGTTTTTATATAAACACGTTTTTTGCTTCTCCTGTAAAATTTATAAAATGTTAGATAGGGCGTTTTGCATTTTAGGTGACGATATACTTTATGGGGTCCTAGACCGATATTTCGATGCGTTACACACGGAATGACAAAGTGAGTATATCCCCATACTGTGGTTGGAGGGTATAACAAGTAAGGGTGTTAAATTCGGCTGTGCCGAATCTTTTATACCCTCCAACATGAAAAAAAATTCCAGGGCCGTTTTATTTTATTTTTGGAAGGGGGGGGGGGGTTGGTAGTGGTAATTGGGGGGGGGGGCAAATTTCTTCTCGAAATATATGTTTAAAAATTAATTTTTATGCTTTTTGCACTAAAGAAATACAATTTTATCGTTATTTAAACAATTTTTTTAAACCACGCCCACAAAAGGGGGCGGACCGAAAAAAAACTACATTTTCTAATCCTATGGGTCCAAATGCAGGACTTTGAACTTCTTGTAGCATAAAAATGTTGCATTTGTTAAACAAAAACACAAAAAATCAAGTAAAAACAATGGTATTTTTCATAGGTTGGTTTAGTTCTTCAAAGGGGAACTTTTTTCCCTCTGGACCGATATTACTCATTTACGAACTTAACCTGCCTAGGAATATAAGACATATTCGTGCCAAATGTCGGGAGTCTAGCTCTTTTATTTTGGACTGCATCGTGTTAACTACAGACGGACGGATGGACATCGACAGAATGTCTTAGAATCGATCACTGATCATAAATATATGGGACCCCAAAAAGTATATATATATTATTGATCCATGATCGATTCGAAGACATTCAATGAATGTCCGTCTGTCCGTTTGTCCGTCTGTTTGTAGATAACACAATGCAGTCCAAAATAAAACAGCTAGACTCCTGAAGTTTGCACAAATATGTCTCATGTTCATAGGCAGGTTAAGTTCATAAATGGGCGAAATCGAACCAGGGGGAAAAAAGTTCCCCCTTGAAGAAGTGAACCAACCTCTGAAAAAATACTATTTTTTTACATGTTTTTTTTTTGTATTTTTGTTAAAACAATGAAACATTTGGTATATTAATCGCGATGGGAAAGTGCTGTCAACGTCCCCCACTGACCCCATTAACCCCCCCCCACAAAAAAACGCCACTGATAAAATTTTTATTTTATTTTTTTTCACATTTTGGAGGGTATAAAAGATTCGGCACAGTCGAATTTAACGCTCTCACTTGTTTTTTTTTTCAAAATGTTAGATTTCGGCAAAAAAATTTAAACTTTTAACCAAAAACTTAGAAAATTTTCTTAAAAAAAATATAACAACATTTTTTTGTAAATTAGCAAAATTATCCGATTTTTTTTTACATTTTAACAAATAACTGAATTTTTATTTAGTTTGGTTTGAGTCCATATTAATTATTTCTGAGAAATAATAATTGTTGTACAATGAGAAAATCTGAAAAAAATCAAGTGACAACACAGGCTAAGTGGAGATGTCGACAGCTTTCCATCATCAGCACTCCTTCGATTGCCACACACTTAATGTGTGTCAGATTAAAATTAACCATTTAAATGAAACTTTTGAAGAAATTAAGAATTGGAATTACTCCTCTTTGTGTTGAATAACCCGTATTCACCATTAATTCATGTTGTATTCATTTGGCAGAAACTTAATCCATCTTAACTTTTAACAGAGTTGTATTTTTCCCATTGTTAACCCTTAGTATTTAATTTTAATGTTTAAATTTTACAAAAATCTAAAAAAAAAACATTTTCTTAAAAAAATGCCAATAAACATGTTTTGTAAAATTATAAAATAAACTGCTGAAATTTGCCCCAAAATATTATTAAAATTAGCAAACAAAATTAGTAAAATTACAGAAAACATTTATTTATATGTCAAAAATAGATATGGAACCATACCTAATTTAATCTTGCTGTCAGATATATGCTATCAGATATACTCAGATATGGTCTGATCCGAAAAATGGACCCAAATATCGGATTTCGTTGGATCAGATCAGTTTAAACTGAATAACAGAGAATTTACCCAGGAACATTTTTGTAAACACATTCTTGGTTCAATAGATTCTTGAATATACATATACTACAGTAATCACAACAAAATTTTCTAAAAAACTCTAAAAACTATTGCTTTCGAAACAATTTCAAACAAAAATCATTGATTCTGGAATGTTAAGTAGAATCGGTTGCAGGGTAATATGGAATTGATTATTTGGAACAGAAAATTTAGCTGGGTAGTTAAAATATCCAAATCAGCAGAAAAATCTGCCAATAATTTGCTAATTTAAAGTTGTTTTACAGACTTTTGGGTACCAGTTTTAACTACATTTTTTTTCATTTCGGTAATTTAATTTAAGTTTCCCAGAAATATTTTTTGGAACAGATTCCTATTCACAACAAAATTTTCAATTTAAAACGATTGCTTTGACAATTTTAAACAAAAATCAAAGATTTTGTAATGTAGAATCGGTTGCAGGATAATAATTGTAGAATCGATTGCAGGATAATAAAATGGGTTCTGGAACAGATTGTTTTGAATTGAAAATTTTGCTGGTTTATTTTAAGCACTGCTGAATTGAAAATCCTGTAGATTTATACTGCATTTTCGTTAAAATTTCTGATAAAGACTAACATCAAAAATACCCAAAAAAAGTATCAATCAACATTTTACTGACTTAAAATTCCATTTTTTTTTTGCTAAAATGTCTGAAATGAAAAATGTTTATACAAGTTCAAGTTTTTTTTTTTGAAACGTTCTCTTTTTAAAAATAATCTTCATAAATTATCCAATAAAAAATTAAATTCTATATTTAACTGATAATAAACACAATGGAATAAAGAATTGTATAAAAAATTGTCTTATTTTTTTAAACAAATCACAGGAAGTTAATAAAAATTTCACTTTTCAATAACATTTAAAAAAAATTAAATACAATTACTCTTAAAAAGAAAGCGTAACTCAAATGACTTACAAAGAAAGTTTTTTTGCTAATAAGGTCTGATTTCGTTTATTTACGAAATCAACCTTCTTATGACTATAAGACATATTTAGGCCAAACTTTTGTAGTTGTTTTAAGTTTTCTAAAAAAATAATTGACAAAATGCTACATTGTAGTAACAGTTGTTTTAAGTAGTTATTTTTTCATTACGTGAGAAACGCATCGAAATATCGGTGGGGGACCCGATCGATATTTCGATAAGATAATAATAAAGCTTTTAAGTACTAGGAAATTTTATTTTTAAAAAAAGAAATTATTAAAAACTATTTCTATTAAATTAAAATTTAAATAAAAAACAAATGAAGTCTGCGAAAAACATTAAAAAAATCTGATAAAAGTTTTCTAATTGAAATTGAAAATCGTTTAACAGATTTTTTGAACGAATTTTTCATAAAATTTTTCGTTGTGCATAAAATTTCAAACACTGTACGTTCAATTAAAGCTTGTACTGTACATGATTTAAAGAAAAATTGCAAAATTAAAAACAACAAAATTAGTTTTCTTATACACCCAAAAAATTACGTTTTATATTCAACAAACATTTAAAATATGACATTGAATTATGGTTTATCAAGGATTTTTACTTTGAAATTTTGAAATTTTAATGCAAAAACGTTCATTTAATAAAAATTAAAATTTTAAATAATCTTCAACTAAATCGCAAAACAAAAACAATAAATTTAATATGTAATGATAAATATTAAAAGAAAATAATATTATAAACAAAAATTAAAAATATATACACTCAGAAAAATTCTGCAATTACACGACTGTCGTTCGAGTAGCAAATGTTTTGAGTTTTTTTCAACTACAAATAGTGCTGATTTAAAAAAAAATGTCAGAGAGACTCTGAAGACGGATTTACGATTGAAAGGACAAAACTACAACATTTCGAATAGTATTTCAAAAAATACAAATTATATTTAAAAAATTTTCGATTAAAATTCAAAAATTTTAAAGTATATTTTTAAAATTTTCAATTATTTTGATTAGTTGTTATTAAAAATAAAAATTGTTGTAGGCTCGAGGTAACTTTTCTTTACTAATAAAAACCATTTTATTCTCATATATGTATTATCAAACAAATTATTTGTTTTATATTTATGTTGGTCAAAAACAAATTTTTCTTGTTTATACAAGAAGAAGCAGTGTGTATTTATATGCACATCTGTTTCAGGGTTGCAAAAGTTGGTACAATTGTACTTTTTTTGGTACAATTCAAAACTCAAAAGTACAATGGTACACCAATGACTCATTTGGTACAATTTAAGAATTTTCTCAGTTTGTCTCTTTTTTAATGGGACTTCCCCAGTATATCGTTTTCATTAATTTAAGGTAGCATCTTGTCCTTCTCTATTATTGTCTTATTTTCAAACAACTACAGGACAATTCCATCTCCAAACGATATTGTAAATGGCGTTTTCAAAATTGGAAAAAAACGTCAAAATTCCCATAAAGTTCTCATACAAAGTCGCCCATTACTTTAAAATATTTTGTTCCTACATATTTTATGTTTCATAATATTTCCTCTGGTTTCCAATATGTTTATTAGAGTTCGTTTGGTGAATATGTCACTTCATCTGTTTATCGGATATCATAATTTTTTTAAAGGATTTAGGGGAGCTAAAAAGAGTGCCGGTGTTTTTTTGGAAAAATTTTCACTCCTTGGGGTGGTTCAAAGCATCTGAAAACTCGGATTTTGAGCTGATTTTTCTGCAGAGAAAAAACGGCTGAATATATTGCAAATCTGATTTCACCAGTCGATTCTACAGTAAAAATTAATACAATATCAATTTTTTGAACTCTTAAAATAGTTCCAATAACCCACACCAGTGGGCGGAAAAATCGATTTTTTTTTTAAATTTAAATTATTTTTTTAATCATGCACGATAAAGAGACAGTTTTTGCTAAGAAAATTGGTATAGAAAGCACCTTTCTATCACAACCCATTAAAAAGTTATAAGTAGGGATGAGATTTTCATGCACTAAAAAATCGAAAATATGCGCTTAAAATATGCACTAAAAAATTAAAAATATGCACTAAAAAATAAAATGTGTGCAATAAAAGTCTTGTTTTCATTCGAAAAACTTCTTAAAAAAGCAAAAAAATAACACCGGGCTTAAATAGCAACATTTAAAACTTTATATAAGCAGGTTTTTTTTAGAAATTAGGACAATCTATTAACAAAATTGAAAAGAAAAAATTATTTTTCTTATTTTCAAAATAAATTTTTAAAATTTAAAATAGTTTTTGAAATAAATAAATTTCAATTTGTGTTTTTGTTAATTTATTTCAAAATATGCACTTAAAAGTTGGAAATATGCACAATATATGCATTTAAAACCAAAATATGCAAAAATATGCATTTTAACCAAAATATGCAAAAATATGCAAAAACAAATCGATGCCATTTTAAAGCAAATTTCTTGATTCGGAAAGATAATTCTTCAAAATCGTGTTTAGACTATCGACAAAAAACATGCATTTGCATGGAAATCTCATCCCTAGTTATAAGGCTTCAAAGTTGATTTTCTAATGGCAAAATTATAAAACACTGACCGAAATTTGAAAATTTTTTTGATGGGTCAGCGGTCTGGACACTCGTTTTCGATTTTTCTCTCAATGCTGATTCCAAATCTGGTTTATTCCAAATCTGGTTTCCAAAATGTTCTGTAACGTGAGGTTTTTGAGATAATTGAGGTCAAAGTTCACAAAAAACGCATTTGTGTGCATTATTGAGAACATTTTTTGTGATGTTTTTGTATGATATTCTTGGATCATAAAACTTGTTTTCGATTAACTTTTCGATGCTGATTCTGAATCTAGTTTTCAAATTTTTCTATCGCGTCATGTTTTCGAGAAAATTGAGGTCAAAGTTCCCAAAAAACGTGTTTATGTCCATTTTTGAGAGCTTATAACTTTTTAACTGGTTGTGATAGTTAAGCTGAAAATGTCCTTTAATTGCGCATATTTAAAAAATTAATTTAAAAAGAAAATGAAAAAACCTTATATTTTCACCCTCTGTGGTGGGTTTTTGGAACTTTTTTTAAGAGTTTGAAAAACGACCATTGCATTATTTTTTGCTGTAGAATCGACTGGTGAAATCAAATTTGCGAAATATTCAGCTGTTTTTGCTCTGTAGAAAAATCAGCTCAAAATTCGCGTTTTCAGATGCGTTGAACCGCCCCAAGGAGCGATTTTTTTTCCAAAAAAATACCGCCATTCTTTTTAGATCCCATAAATCCTTCAAAAAAATTATGATACCCGCAGATCAAATTTTCAAAATTAACTCTAATATTTATATCATAATTTGAAGGTTGACATTCATTTGGTTTCAGAATTATGGACAAAAATTGGTAAAAAAAAAACCTTCCACACACATAACATTTCGATTCCACCATCAAAATTAAATTGTACCGTTAGATTTTATTGTTTTCTTACATGGAAAGTTTTGAAAGTGAACTTAATCAGTTTTAAAGGGTTAAAAGGGGGTCAAAAATGACCTACAATATATAATTGGATTTCTTAAGTACAAAAACCACAAGAATTAATTTCCTAAGATTTATCACGAGGGCAGAAGTACCTTCCGTCGACCTCCTCACAAAAACGCTTTTTTTATATATATATATTTTTTTTAATTTTTTAAAACAAAATTTTTTTGGTACAATTGGGGTCGAAAAGTACAATTTTATGTTGGTACAATTTTACAGTTCTCATTTTGCAACCCTGATCTGTTCTACTAATTTTTGAAAATATAATTTTCTTCTATTACTACTCAAGTTGAATAGCTATAAATATTTTTTTTTTTTTACAGCAACAATTGTTATTTAAATTCACTATGCTACTTGTAGTAAGGGTTTTAATATTTGCTAAATAGTCTTGACATTGGAATCTGACAAAATACCTAATCACGAGTCGGCTAAGTTTTGCAAAAATTACCAGATTAAATATGTAAATGTAAAACAGATAATTTTCTTAAAAATTATATTATGAGACCTCGAGCTAGAATAACTCTACTCAAAATATTGTATTTTAAAGGACGAATAAAACAATTTTTAATACAAATTAATATCAATATGTATGTTCGACAAGTCCGAATTTCACTTTTTTTACTTGTTTTTAAATACTTTTTTCTGCACTCACAAGAACAACTCTGTGGAAAAATCAGTTAGACAACTTTCAGATTTAATTAGCAAACTTTTAGCAGATTTTTCTGCTGAAATGGAAATTAAAAATAAATTCTCAGTTATTTAGTTTACGAAAATAACAGATATTTTTCTGCAATTTTACTGATTATGTTTGCTGAATTACAAAATATTATTGTGCAAATTTCAGCAGAATAGTTTGCAATTTTACAAAATTTTTCTGTTTTTTTAAGAAAATTTTCTATGCTTTTTTTAAGTGCAATTTTACGAATTTTTGTGAAATTTAAGCTGTAGATTTTTCGTTTTTATCGATTTTTTATAAGTTTTAGAAAAAAAGAAGCTAAAAATCTTTTATTAAGTCTTTTTTACTTAAATAAAATACATTAAAGATGTTCATTGTTGATCATCTAATTTCAGCAGATTCTTCTGTTAAATTCAGCAAATTTGTATGCTGTCCTGACATATTTTTCTGCAGATTTGGCCTATTTTATCCAGACAGAAATTTAGCAAACCACATCTGCTAAAATCAGCAGATGTCTGTATTTTCAGCAGATTTTTCTGCTGATTGGACAAAGGTTTTATTTTGAGTGTGAGTTTAGACATTGTTCGTAATAAACTTATTCCACTGTATTTAGTTTTTTTTTGTACAAAACCAGACGCTAAAATATATATTACAACAAACTTGCCAAGCTAATATATACGTTCTAATTAGAATAATAAATTAGTAATCATTAACCCAACAATTATTATCTTATTATATTTCATTATGGCAAGAAAAAACTTAAATTTATTTTTTCTTTGAAAATTGTTCATTAGGAATAATTTATGTTAAATATAAATTAAAAGTAGCATTTTCTTTTTCTTTTTCAAAAATTTCTTTACACGTTTTTAAGTAAAATTTATTCAAAAATTTACTTTTTCTATTCTTTTTACTTTTTATTTGAATAATGTTATATTTTCAAAAGAACATTGTTTCAACTAATTACTTTTAATTTATTATAATGCCAAAACATTATTATTTGCAATTTATATATCATTTTTCATTTTCATTTTAAAAATTTTGTATTTATTTATAAATCTGCGTAACACTTTTTAATTTCGCATATTGCATTTTCATTATCAATAGTTAGAATCAGAGATTTTAATGAATGAATGAATGAATGAATGAATGAATGAATGTATGAATGAATGAATGAATGAATGAATGAATGAATGAATGAATGAATGAATGAATGAATGAATGAATGAATGAATGAATGAATGAATGAATGAATGAATGAATGAATGAATGAATGAATGAATGAATGAATGAATGAATGAATGAATGAATGAATGAATGAATGAATGAATGAATGAATGAATGAATGAATGAATGAATGAATGAATGAATGAATGAATGAATGAATGAATGAATGAATGAATGAATGAATGAATGAATGAATGAATGAATGAATGAATGAATGAATGAATGAATGAATGAATGAATGAATGAATGAATGAATGAATGAATGAATGAATGAATGAATGAATGAATGAATGAATGAATGAATGAATGAATGAATGAATGAATGAATGAATGAATGAATGAATGAATGAATGAATGAATGAATGAATGAATGAATGAATGAATGAATGAATGAATGAATGAATGAATGAATGAATGAATGAATGAATGAATGAATGAATGAATGAATGAATGAATGAATGAATGAATGAATGAATGAATGAATGAATGAATGAATGAATGAATGAATGAATGAATGAATGAATGAATGAATGAATGAATGAATGAATGAATGAATGAATGAATGAATGAATGAATGAATGAATGAATGAATGAATGAATGAATGAATGAATGAATGAATGAATGAATGAATGAATGAATGAATGAATGAATGAATGAATGAATGAATGAATGAATGAATGAATGAATGAGTGAATGAATGAATGAATGAATGAATGAATGAATGAATGAATGAATGAATGAATGAATAAATGAATAAATTAATGAATAAATGAATGAATGAATAAATATATGAATGAATGAATGACTGAAGGAATGAATAAATGAATGAATAAATGAATATATGAATGAATGCATGAATAACTAAATGAATATACCCAGTCAGAAAAATACAAACGGGCCAACATTGGAATGAAGTTGGCGGCGACGGTACCAACGTTGGCAAATCATACCCGTTTCTAAGTCTACGACGTCATTTTGAAGTTGAAATGATAACAGTGGCCAACGATCCCTCGACTTTTGTTTTGACGATGGGTTAACATTGATTTTACAAATTTACAACATTGGATTGACCTCCTGCTTAGGGATGTATTGAAAATCTCGATGTAGTGCTTTTAAGTTACCATTTTGTACAAATTGGTTGAAATAGCATTTACTTAATTGTCCACTTACTGTTAGATTAAAGTGTTGAGGTCTTTGTAAATCAAAAACTTTTTAAAAAAAATGTTGAACTTTTAAATTATAATCTATAGTGTAGTGTGTTATGTAAACACAAAGTTGTGCCAACACAATATTTTTAGTAAAACTGTTTTACATTATACTATGTTGTATTTTTCGTTAGCCCGATATTGTAGCAACACAAAATTTTTGGTACGGTTGGCAATTTCTGACTGGGTACGAATATATGAATGAATGAATAAATAAATGAATATATGAATGAATGAATGAATGAATGAATGAATGAATGAATGAATGAATGAATAAATTAATACAAAATTTTAAAATTAATGGAAAACTTTCCTCTTTCCGTTTTAACGGGTATTTTTTTTTAAAGAAATACATATGGAGCATTCCCCAGTCAGAAATTGCCAACCGTACCAAAAATTTTGTGTTGGCACAATATCGGGCTAGCCAAAAACACAACATTGTATAATGTAAAACAGTTTTACTAAAAATATTGTGTGGTCACAACTTTGCGTTTACATAAAACACTACACTATGGATTATAATTGAAAAGTTTTAACATTTTTACTTTTTTAAAAAGTTTTTGATTTACATAGACCTCAACTCTTTAATCTAAGTGAACACTTAAGTAGTTGCTTTTTTAACCAATTTGCACAAAATGGTAACTAAAAAGCACTACAACGAGATTTTCAATACACCCCTAAGCAAAAGACAAATCCAATGTCGTAAATTTGTAAAATCAATGTTAACCCAACGTCAAAACAAAAGTCGAGCGATCGTTGGCCACTGTTATCATTTCAACTTCGAAATGACGTCGTAGACTTAGAAACGGGTATGATATGCCAACGTTGGTAACGTCGCCGCCAACTTCATTCCAACGTTGGCCCGTTTGTATTTTTCTGACTGGGTCCATGTCAATTCGGACACTTTGAAAATCTTTTTTTTTTTAGATTTTCCCAATTTGTTTACAGTTTTTAGTACTCTTCAAAAAATCCTATGTGGTAAATTTTCAGATTTTTTTGATGACCCGTTCAAAAGATATCGAATTTTTAAAAATTGGTAGTTTGTTCCTTTACTCAAACTTCTTTTACTCATAACCTCTTCAATAATGGTCCAAATTTCAAATTTTTTTTTTCAAAATTTTTGTTTTTTTACGTACTTTAAAAAAAAAATCCCTAAAAGCGCTCTAGTATGCGATTTTTAAGTTTTAAAATTTAAATCTCATTTTTGAAAATGTTTGTACTCTTCGATTTTTTTGAAATTTTTTTGTATAAAGCTTCTATCGATTCTACAAATTTTTTTCCCAGGACAAATTTTATTGTAATTTTCCAATCTTAAAATCATTCTTACTGCTCCAAGGTGCGTCAAGAGGGGCCATTTAATTTCTTTGGAACAAACTAATACCCTATCTCCAATTTCTAAGAGGGCTCCCACACAAAACGACATTTTTAAAATTTGCTCCAACTGCCCTAATAGTCCCCTTAGAGCAACAAAGTGAATAAGCGACCCACAATATTTTTTTAGTCCAAACATTTTCTCTGAACACACTTACCCTCTATCTTTAACTGTTAAGGCGGTCCCCATACAATTTTTTTCATTTTTTGTAAATTTGTTTTATTTAATCAGCTTCTACCGGTCCAATGGTGCGTTCGAGAGGGGTCATTAGTGAGACCGACCCCCATTTTTTTACCCTACAACATTTTTTTAAGACATACCTACGCCCTATCTCCACTCCCTAAGTAGGATCCCATACAAATAACAGTTGGAGCAAATTAAAAAAAAAAATAATTTTGAATGGAACCCTACTTAGGGAGTGGAGATAGGGCGTAGGTATGTTTTAAAAAAATGTTGTGGTGTAAAAATAAATGGGGGTCGGTCTCACTAATGATCCCTCTCAAATTTACAAAAAATAAAAAAAATTGTGTGGGGACCGCCTTAACAACTAGAGAAAGAGGGTAGGTGTGTTCAGAGAAAATGTTTGGATCAATGATGGGTACCAATACCTTTTCGATACCAATACCCGTTAATACCAATTCAAATTGAAAACCAATACCAATTAAAAACCAATACCTTTATTTGTGCGATACCAATACCGATAAAAAACCAATACTGATTCCCCACTACCAATACCAATTAAAAACCAATACTTTTATTCTTCAAAACCAATACCAATAAAAAACCAATACCAATTCATTTTTTTCTACTTTCGTATCGGTTTTGTTTCGGTTTTTTTGTATTCTTATTTTCGTTTGTTTTAATTGTGACGTCAAACATTTTCTTTCCATCACATTACTAGATTTTACCTGACTAACGAATTGCTACAGATGCTTACAAAAGATGTTACATCGATCAGTAATCGTTTGCATGCAAAGTCATATAACAAAACGGATTTAGCTACTTGAATTTTAAAAGCCATAAAAACATAAAACAAATATTTTTGTCACGTTACGTGATTTTTATGACCCCTAATAAAAGTATATCTTAAAAAATTTAGACCTTTTCTGTAATGAATTTTTTTCTTTTGCAAACATTATTAATATGTGATGCACATATATTGAATGTCACTGCACTGTTCTTTGCGTTGTAAAAAAAATACTAATGTCCTTTTTTGGAAATCCCAAAATTTTAACCAAGCAGTCGTTACAAAATTATATGTCACAACACCAGAATCCAGAAAAAAAAATTTTTGTTTGTTTTATTAGAGGCACAGTCATATTGTAAAAGAATTTAAGAATGCATAATGTGCGGTTCACACTTGCTATTTTTGAGAGTTTAAGGGCTACGTGTTTAAAAAATTATTTGTTCTGTATCCAATACGTTTTTATTCAGTTATTGGTGTTTTGTTAAACAACTTGTGAACTCCATATAAGAAAAAAAATTTGCCCGTGTAATTACAAAAAGATCTAAAATCGATAAAGGGGCCCCTGCACGATAACCCATTTCAATCACTTAAAAAAATATGTATGAAAGGATGAATTTCAGGTATATTTTGTTACAAATGTTAAGTGTCATCTTTCTGCAATTAAAAAATATCTACCCTTACCACCGCAATTTATATGGCTTTTCTGGAATAACGGAATATTAAACATTTTTTTTTGACAAGATTTTTAAGATCTGCCGGTGCTAATTTCACTAAAAAAGTACCTTTTTCCAAAAAAGGAAAAATAAAATTGAATCTTATACCCAATTCACACCTGAGGTGAATCTCGTTCGAACGAGATTTCACCTCAGGTGTGAATAGGCCTTTAGTTTTATAAAATTTCCTTTTTTGAATTTTTCTCAAAAGAGATAAAATTAAAACGCCTTAAAATATATATTTTTGTAAACCACTTTTGATTTAGTTGGCTTTAACTTTAATTTTATCATTATTATTTAAAAAAGAAGCGAAAAATAAGTTCTTCTCGCATTGGTACAGTGGACATAAATGGAGTAAAAACTGACCAATAAAAATTAGGTAATTTGTTACGCATTTTTATTTTTTATACCCTCCAAAATATAAATATATAAAAAAATGTTAGGGATTTTTTTAATTTTTCCTCCGCGCGATGAATGCTGTCAAATAGATTTATTATGATTTTTGCACTTCTTCTCCTTCTTTTTTTATATTGATCGTGTGTGGGTAATATTGACGATTGTACAATGGTCAATTTAACCCATACATGGGAATTTTTAATTGGCATTGAATTTTCATTGGCATTAGTTGGAACTAATGCCACTGCCAAAAAAAGCATTAGCATTTATTGCCAATTAAATTTTTTGGCATTATTTGTACTAATGCCAATGAAAAGGCACAAATGTCTAAAAAAAACTATTTACAATTGATAAAAAAAGTAGAAAATTAGAAAAAGTGAATGCTCTATTGTATTAAGTATGACTTGATGCCACATTGTCTGTAATTTTTGTAAAAATAGGTACAGCCATTCTCTTGGAATGATCAATCAAAAATAAAATATTTATGTTTAAATCTCCATATACCGTTATCAAAAAAGCTTACAAATTTATACATGATTAAGACAAAAGGATGTACAACTTGTAAATGGGTATGGACAGTTCTTGATTCTGTTTTTTTGTGATTTTTTTTATTTAAATTTTTTTAAATTGTTCAAATTTGAATAGTTTTTCCAAAATGTTCCGCGACATAATTCAAAACTTAGGACGCCAAAATCTTCGTTGGTTTACTACCATTAAGACTGACCTGCCCCTTTTTCCCGTTTTTTCGTCTGCGTTTAAAATATTAATAGAAAGGGAGATGAACAAATCTAAAGTTGTTAAAATGAGCATTTTATAATTGAATAAATTAATTTTATGAATTAACAATTTTTAAGTTTTTCCAAAAGTACAAACATATTTATTTCTATATTAATACTGGATAAAATGAAACCCGAATAGACAAAAAAACCGATTTGAAGTAGTGTGGTACTTTTGATTACGACGAGTTTAAAAAAGAGGGTTTTCACAAAAATTTTTTTATTTTTTTTTTTAATTTTTGGCATTTCAATTTGTGTTGACTGGCACAAGCGGGGAAGTTTTTTGTAAAGTATGGATAAAAAGGATAATCCTGGTCCAAACAGTTTTTTGAAAGGGCGTGGAACTTTCTATAACGATGAGTTTTTAAAAGGGAGTTTTCAAAAAAAAAAAAAAAAAATCGAATTTTTTTATAAATTTTATTTTTTTATAAAATTTATTTTAATTCCATTTTTGAAAACGGACACAAGCGGGCAAATTTTTTGGAAAGTTGGGATAGAAAGGATAATTCTGGCCCAGACAGTTTTTTGAAAAGGCGTAGAACTTTTGATAACGATGATTTTAAAAATGAGGTTTCCACAATTTTTTTTTATTTATTTTTTTTAAAGGGGTTTTTCAAAAAAAAAAAAATCCTTCACGCAAAAATTCGACCCACTCTCTAGACACTCACTTAGAATTTTTCAACTCAACATCACGTGATTTAAATGAAAATCACTTTTTTGAGTCACGCAAATCACGGGATCAGCGACCATCTCCAATTCAAATACATAAACAAGAGACAAGTGTCTCTTCATTTGTTTAATCTATAACATCTGTAAATTTTAATTAAAATGAAGTGTCCACCCTTGAAAAAATTTCCTTGTAGGTCTGAATCTAAAAAGTTTCAAGGCACTTATATATTACCCTAGGTTACGTTAGGTTAACCTACCCTAATATAGTCACTTAATTTAAATGAAAATCGCTCAATAATCACGTGATTTAAATAAAAATCGCTCACGCCTTAATCACGTGGTTTTTTGAGTCACGCAAATAACGGGACCACAGACCATCTCTAATTCAAATACATAAACAAAAGACAAGTGTCTCTTCACTCAAAAAAAAAAAACTGTAAAGTTGGCAAAAAATTTAGTTAAATTTAACTAAAAAAACACCTGATTTTGAACCTACTAAATTTCTAGTTAATTTTAGTTAATGAATGTAGCAAAAAAACAATAATTTTAACTAAAAATTCAGCTGAAAATTTCGTAACATTTTTTATTAGGTGAATTCAGCTAACCTTTTTTTTAAATAAAAAAAAAATATATTTTTCACAGCGTTAAGTTCAGCTTAAGTAGGACTAATGAGATTTGCATAGGAGGCTACACAAGAAATGTTTAAAATTTTCGACTTGACAAAAATGTTACAAAAAATCAGCAAATTAATTAGTAAAAATTCGTAAACTCAGTTTTAAAGTCAACAAAAAAAATTAATTCCAAATTTGTACAAAACTAGTATTTTCGTAAATCGAACTTAACTAAAAAAAGTAGTTAAAACGCTGATTTTAACTAAAAATTTGCTAAAAAGCCAGTAAACTCGAGTTAACAAAAAAAAGTTTGTCAACTTTACAGTTTTATTTTTTTGAGTGTTCATTTGATTCATCTATAACATCTGTGAATTTGATTAAAAATAAAGTGTCCACCCTGAAATAGTTTCCTTGTAGGTCCGATTTCAAAAACTTTCAAGGCACTTATTAATTACCTTAATATAGGCTTAATTTCTGAATTTCAAAAAGATCGGTTAACATTTACGACCTGTAGAGACTTTTGGCCAGAAAACCTACCATCACGCCCCAGTGTGCACTGTGGGGCGGACAGAAGGACGACGTACGTTAAATAAATTAATATTAACGACAAAACCTTTTGCATACAAATACCAAAACCGATATAATATAAATACCAATACTTATTAAAAACCGATACCAATTCGAGGCTAAAACCAATACCAATACCCAATACCTAAATAATTCAAAACCAATACCGAAACCTATACCAATTCAACAAAAAATGAAAACCAATACCTATACCAATACTAATATAATTTTAAAAACCAATACCAATACCAATACTTTTATCGAATTGGTACCCATCCTTGGTTTGGATTAAAAAAATATTGTGGGTCGGTCATACATTTTGTTGCTCTAAGGGCACTATTAGGGCAGTTAGAGCTGTTGGAGCACATTTTAAAAAATGTCGTTTTGTGTGGGAGCCCCCTTAGGAATTGGAGATAGGGAGTTAGTTTGTTAAGACGTAAAAATTAATGGGGTCAGTCTTATAAATGACCCCTCTATGACGCACCATTGGATCAGTAGAAATGATTTTAAGATTGGAAAATTACAATAACATTTTTTCAAAAAATTTAAAAAAATAGTAATAATCGTTATCCCACGATCCTTCTGGGCAAAAAATTTGTAGAATCGATAGAAGTTTTACACAAAAAAATTTCAAAAAAATCGAAGAGTAAAAACATTTTCAAAAATGAGATTTAAATTTTAAAACTTAAAAATCGCATACTAGAGCGCTTTTAAGAATTTTTTGGGATTTTTTTTTTTAAAGTACGTAAAAAAACAACAATTTTGAAAAAAAATGAGGAAAAGAAGTTTGAGTAAAGGACCAAACTACCCATCGTATAAAAAATGCTTAAAATAGTAAAGTTGTAAAATTTACACAAACAATTTTTTTTTTTTGATATTTAACACAAATTTTAATATTTTAAAATTTTACATTTTTTAGCATTTTCTATATCGATGGCTTAATAAAGAAATGGCATAACTTAACTTTTCGTTACTTTACAGGAGAAGGAAAAAACTGAATAAAACCTAAAAAAAATTAGATGAGCAAATCCATGGGAAATTTAACTGACAGATCACCAATTTTGTTTATATTTGATTATTTGATAGACCTTCGTAATTGATTAAAAACTATATTTTTTATATTTTTTGGATCAATATTTTGAAAGATATGGGCGTTTAAAAAAGAGCTTTTTTGACAATATTGACTTTTAGACACTTTTTTAACATTTTTTTTTTGCTCGGAAACCATAAGTCGTACGAAAAAACTTATAAAAACAATATTGTTTATAAAATTATGAAGAATTAAAATTTAGAAACAAATATTTTTTTTTTTAAATTTCAACAAAAAATTTTTAAAAACCATATTTGAATGTCTTTTTTCCTGGGAAGGGCACCATGGATTTCCAAAAACAAAATTTTGTATTAAAGTTTAAAATGTCCTTTTAACGCTATTAAAATTTCAGAGAGGTGTTTTTTCGTTTTGTTGAGCAATCAATTTTCAAAGTTTGTTAGATAGCCAAATATTTGATTTCTTTTCAAAATTTTGGCAAAAAATCAAAAATTTTGCTTTAGACAGCTTTTTTGTGTTTTTTTACTCGGAAACCGTAAGTTGTAGGAAAAAAGTTTGTGTGCCAATTTTGTTGATAAAATTATGGAGATTTAAAATTTAAAAACAAATTTTTTTTTTTTTTTAAAAATTCAACAAAATTTTTTAAAAACAACATTGGAATGTCCTTTTCTCCTGTCAAGGACACCATCCCAGGAAAATTTTTTGGAACAAATTCAATAGATTCTTGAATATATTCTACGGTAATCACAACAAAATTTTCTATGTAAAATTATTTTTCAAAAAAACTACTTGCTCTAAAAAACGATTGCTTTCGGGACAATTTCAAACAAAAATCATTGATTCTGGAATGTTAAGTAGAACCGGTTGCAGGGTAGTTTGATGCGTTCTGGAACCTATTATTTGGAACAGAAAATTTTGCTGGGATGGATTTCCGAAACCAAATTTTTTTATTAAAATTCAGAATGTGTTTTTAACGCAGTTAAAATTTTAAAGAGGTTTTTTTTCCTGTTGTCGAGCAATAAATTTTCAAAGTTTGTCATAAAGCTAAATTTTTGATTTTTTGTCAAAATTTTTAAAAAAATCAAATATTTGGTTAGATATTTACACAGCGTTTTTTCATGCACGCCTTATTTATCTGAGTTTTTTTTTTGAAGGCAATCGGGGGTGAGAAGCATAGAAGAAGGAAAACAGAATTCGTGATTTTTTTTCTACCCCGTTTTCTTTTCACCCCCGTTTGCCAACAAAAAAAAAAGTTGCAAGACTTTATTGCAAGTAAAAAAAGGCTGTGTATAAATACCGTCTAACAAACTTTGAAAATTTATTGCTCAACAATACGAAAAAACACGTCTCTAAACTTTAATACAAAATTTTGTTTTTGAAAATCCATAGTGTCCTTCCCAGGAAAAAAAGACATTCAAATATAGTTTTCTAAATTTTTTGTTGAAATAAAAAAAAAAAAATTGTTGTTTCTTAATTTTAAATCTTCATAATTTTATAAACAATATTGTTTTTTAAGTTTTTTCGTACGACTTACGGTTTCCGAGCAAAAAAATCTTAAAAATGTGTCTAAAAGTCAATATTGTCAAAAAAACGCCTTTTTAAACGCCCATATATTCCAAAGTATTAATCAAATAAAAGTAAAAAAAATATAGTTTTCAATCATTTACGAAGGTCTATCAAATAACCAAAAATAAACAAAATCGGTGATCAGTCAGTTAAATTTCCCATGAATTTGCTCAGATACAAACAATTTTTTAATGCAATTTTTATTTAAAGCAATCGATAAATTCATTGCGATTGTTTTTTTTTATTTTTTTTATTAGAGAGAATACGTTAAAAACTCGTTTTCGAAAAAAATCGAGATACGCCCTTTCTATATTAAGCCAACGACATATACGAACTTTTTGAAAATCCACATATTTTTTTTTTGCAAAATCAATTTTTTACTCATACCACCAATTAACAAATTTGGTTTTATAAATAATGTAATATTTATAAAACCAATATTTTTATTAACTACACCCGAGTAAAAATAATTTAATATGATCTTATATACTTTTATATAGTCATATTATTTGATATATGTTCATTAGGGGTGGGATAGTGCACGAGTTTTCGATTTCGACAAGCTAGAACCGCTTATTTTGTGAGGTTCGTAAAAAAAATGCATGGGCCAAAAAATGGGGCAGATCGGATGGGATCTAGGGGTCGCTCATCGGGGTCAAAGTTGGGCGTAGAGGGAAAAAATCCACAAAAAGGCCCAAAACTCCCCTGGTTTTGCTCCTAGAGGGGTCAAATGTGAGACCGGCCCCCATTATTTTTTCTCCCTGAACACTTTTGCCAAACATACCTAAGCCCTATCTCCAATCCCTAAGGGGGTCCCATACAAAGGTTCAATTTTTAAAAAATCTTTCTTCTACCGCTCTAGTTGTCCTAAAAGTCACCCTAGAGGAATCAAATGTATGACCGACCCCCAATATTTTTTCAACCCCAACATTTTCTTAGAACATACCTACCCCCTATCTTCAATCCTTAGGGTGGTCCCCATACATTTTTTTTTGATTTTTTCTTAAATTGTCATATTAAATCAGCTCCTACCGGTCCAATGGTGCCTCCTAGAGGGGTCATTATCAAGACCAACCCCCATTAATTTTTAGCCCCCAATCTTCTGAACATACCAATTCCATATCTCCAATTCCTAAGGGGTCTCCCACACAAAACGACATTTTTGTAAATCTTGCTCCCACCGCTCTAACTATCGCAGGGGTGACCCTAGAGAAGTTAAATGTGTGACCGACCCCCAATATTTTTTCAGCCCCAACATTTTCCCCAAACAAACCTACCCTCTATTTTTAAGCCTTAAGGGTGTCCCCACACAATTTTTTTTTTTTTAATTTTTTTTTATAAAATTTTCGCCTACCGCTCCCACTGTGCCTTTTAGGGACGGGAAATGCAGACTGACCCCCATTAATTTTTGCCCCCTACATTTTTTCTGAACATACCTACGCCGTATTTCCACTTTGTAGGGGTGCTCCCCTGGGGAAACTAAGTGTTTGAAACCAAATTCGGCAAAACGTCTGGACCAGGAGTGCTAATGTTTGCGCGTTTTAAAGAGCAGTGGGAAAATATAAAAGACAAACCATACAGTCTTGGCATATAAGATGAGGAAGTAGCAGGCAACATACCAGCTCAAGTCCAAACTGACATCAAGTTGTTTTGTTGGGCTCAAATAAAAGAAAAGCAACCCAGAGACGACTACATGGAGTTTCTTGAAATTGTTTTATAATACCTTGGCGAAAATATTCCTAATAATTTATTTAGCCCACCAGGACCCATCAGTCATGCTCGATGGATGGCAAAAGGCATATATTGCCTAAAATGTTTTTGTTCCGAAAATATATCGGTTTGGCCAAAAAAGAATTAAATGCACTTCTTGATGTGACCGTTTTCATCATAACAATTTACGTAAAAGCTTGGTTTAGCGCTACCAGTGGCGGGTACAGCTTTTGGCTTTGGGGGGGGAAATTTTTTTTTTTTACTTCAAAGAAAAAAAATCATAATGCTTTGTCAGACGAGCAAAAACGGGAATACGTGTCATTTGCAAAAAAAAGGGATGGTAAAGCTATAAAATTATAAAATTTATTAGTTTTTGCCGAAGGAGGTCTGTTTTTCATGATCGTTTGTATTTCGTATAAAAATTTTATTTTTTTTGTTTTTTCTAAATCTGAGAATTTTTCAATAGAACAACTTCGTCTTACATAGAAAATATCAGATGATGAAAAAATTATTTTTTATATTCTCAGAATCTAAGCGTTCTTCTTTTTTATTATCTCAGAATCTAAGCGTTCTTCTCTGATTCGGAGACATTTTTCGCATAGAAAAATTTTTGGATTCTTAGAACTTTTTCCCACAGAAAAAGTATCAGATTCTGAGAAATTTTACTGTAGAAAAAGTCTCATATTTTATAGCATTTTTGAGATATTTTTCCTATAGAAAAGGTCTCAGATTATTAGATTTGTTCGTACTGAAAAAATTTCAGATTCTGAGACATTTTTTTATAGAGAAAGTCACAGACCTTTTTTCTATAGAAAAAATCGCAGATTCTATAGAAAAAGTCTAAGATTCTGAGATCTTATTCCAAAAGAAAAAGTCTCAGACTTTCAGACCTTTTTCCCATAGAAAAGGTCTCAGATTCTGAGAGCTTTTTCTTAAATGAAAAAGTATGAAATTCTGGCACTTTTTCCCTCTAAAGAAAAAGTGACAGATTCTGAGAAATTTTTCCTTTATAAAAAGTCTGATTGTAAGAACTTTTTCCTTCAGAAAAAGTATAACATTCTGATTCAAAGATTATTATTTTCTTTAGACAAAGTCTAAGATTATGAGACACTTTCTAAAAGAAAAAGTCACAGATTCTGAAACGTTTTTCCGATAGAAAAAGTCATAGATGCTAAAACCTTTTTCATAAATAAAAAAAGACATTTTTTCTAATGAAAACGTCTCAGATTTTGAGACCTATTTCCTATAGAAAAATTCATAGATTCTGAGACCTGTTTCCCAAAGAAAAAGTGTCAGATTCTGATAAAATTTTCCTATAGAATAAGTCTAAAATTTTGAAATTCTGAGACCTTATTCCTAAAAAGCCTTGGATTCTAAGACCTTTTTCCTATAGAAAAAGTCACAGATTGTGCGACCTTCTTCCAATTGAGTAAGTCTCATACTTTGAGACGTTTTTCTTTTTTAAAAAGATTCAGATTTTGAGACCTTTATCCTTAAAATAAGTCTCAAATTCAGAGATTCTGAGACCTTTTTCCTATAGAAAAAGTCTCAGATTCTTAGACCTTTCCCCTATCGAAAGAGTCTCAGATTCGGCGACATTTTGATACCGTTCTTCCGTAGAAACATTTTTCACATTTTTCTTTTAAAAATTTTTCAAATTTTTCCTATAAAAATTTTCAGATTTTTCTATGAAAAGTTTTTGATTTCGAGATTTTTTTCCTTCGGAAAATTTTTTAGAAAATTTCCTTCTTTTTCTTTCTTTTCTTTTTCTTTTTTTTTTTCTTTTTCTTTTTCTTTTCCTTTCTTTTTTTTTCTTTTTTTTTCTTTTTTTTTCTTTTTTTTTCCTTTTTGAAATTTGGTCTGGGGGGGGGGGAAATTTCCCCTTTTTCCCCCCCCTTGTACCCGCGCATGAGCGCTACCAAAGCAATAGAAGCTCCAAATAATGATTTGAATTTTTTGAAAGCGATTGCCAATTATGCTTCAATTGATAAGATTCTGTCGCAACGATTGATCAAGAGATTCTGTGGACATCTCTGGTATCTCAGTGGCGAAGCTGTTGCTCTCTCACTATTTGATCCGAATATCTCTTGTGAAATAAAACGAAAAATATCGAATGCAATTCGTATATTTGAAGAAGAGAAAGAGGAATTGGAGGAAGAGTTATCTGACGATGAGATGGACGAATCGTCTAACGAAGACAGCGAGGAATAAGAAGACGATGATATCGGGGAAGAAGATGACTTAGAGGATAGCGGCGACAGTGGCAACAAGGATTGTAATCCTCCAGTACATGTTGTTGGATTCGAAGGTGTGAAAAGAATTAACATGGCATCGAAACAAGTGAATCAAGAACTCATGAAAACTGATTTAAGCCACTACGTCACACCTGAGACTCCAAAATTTTTTGCACGCTTCGGAATAACAACAAATTTCATTGCTTCCGATCCAAATACTTGGGAAAATCGTCAGGACTACCAGCGAGCGCTGCAAATATTACGTAAATTACATGTTGTCAACGACGCTGCCGAAAGAGGCGTAAAATTAATAGAAGACTATTACAACGTGTTGTGCAGTAGCGAGGAGGAAAAAATAGTTTTGCTTCAGGTCGTGGCCGAAAATCGGAAACACGATAAAAATAAATAATTTTGATTTTTAGTTATATTATTTATCATTTCTTATTATTTTCAAGTTAAAAAAAATATTTTTTACGCTTAACAAAAGTTACTATTAAATTACAAATTAAAGACCTCGGATTTCTCGATAAAATAAATAAACAAATTGTGGGGTAACACCTTGAAGATAGAGGGTAGGTATGTTTGAAGAAAATGTTTTGGCTAAAAAAATATATGGGCAGGTCATACATTTGACTTCTCTACATACATTACTAATTTAGTTTTCCCCAGGGGAGCACCCCTACAAAGTGGAAATACGGCGTAGGTATGTTCAGAAAAAATGTAGGGGGCAAAAATTAATGGGGGTCAGTCTGCATTTACCGTTCCTAAAAGGCAGAATGGGAGCGGTAGGCGCAGATTTTATAAAAAAAAATAAAAAATAAAAAAAATGTGTGGGGACACCCTTAAGGCTTTAAAATAGAGGGTAGGTTTGTTTGGGGAAAATGTTGGGGCTGAAAAAATATTGGGGGTCGGTCACACATTTAACTTCTCTAGGGTCACCCCTGCGATAGTTAGAGCGGTGAGAGCAAGTTTTACAAAAATGTCATTTTGTGTGGGAGACCCCTTAGGAATTGGAGATATGGAATTGGTATGTTCAGAAGAAGTGTTGGGGGCTAAAAATTAATGGGGGTTGGTCTTGATAATGACCCCTCTAGGAGGCACCATTGGACCGGTAGGAGCTGATTTAATATGACAATTTAAGAAAAAATAAAAAAAAATGTATGGGGACCACCCTAAGGATTGAAGATAGGGGGTAGGTATGTTCTAAGAAAATGTTGGGGTTGAAAAAATATTGGGGGTCGGTCATACATTTGATTCCTCTAGGGTGACTTTTAGTACAACTAGAGCGGTAGAAGAAAGAATTTTTAAAAATTGAACCTTTGTATGGGACCCCCTTTGTATGGGACCCCGTTAGGGATTGGAGATAGGGCTTAGGTATGTTTGGCAAAAGTGTTCAGGAGGAAAAAATAATGGGGGCCGGTCTCACATTTGACCCCTCTAGGAGCAAAACCAGGGGAGTTTTGGGGCTTTTTGTGGATTTTTTCCCCTCTACGCCCAACTTTGACCCCGATGAGCGACCCCTAGATCCTATCCGACCTCCCCCATTTTTTGGCTCATACACTTTTTTTACCAACCTCACAAAATGAGTGGTTCTAGCGCTTCCAAATATTGCTGCTTAAAATCTCACACGACACTATCCCACCCTTAATGTTCATGTGTGACACTATGTATTGCAAGATAAATTTATATAATAAATTTTGATGTGGGATTTTTTTAAGATATCGCCATACATAACTATATGTTGTAACATCTGGTTCCATGCATCATTTTAAATTTCTAAGTGTTTTATATAAAATTGTATATGCCTCCATTATTTTTTAATTTTTTTAAGTGTTTTCCAAGAACATATTTTTATCGCAAATATTTTCAAAGTGTTTTATATAAAATTTCATATGACTTCATATTTTTATACCCTCCACTCTAGTGATAGAGGGTATATATAAGTTTGTCATTCCGTTTGTAACACCTCGAAATATTGGTCTAGGACCCCATAAAGTATATATATTCATGATCCTCGATCGATTTTAAGACGATCTAGCGATGTCCATCCGTCCGTCCGTCCGTCCGTCCGTCTGTCCGTCTGTCTGTCTGTCTGTCTGTCTGTCTGTTGAAAACACGCTAACTTTTGAAAGACTTTACGGAGGCTCCTGAAGTTTGGCATATATGTTGGGCATTTACCTGGTCAGGTTGGTATTGCAATCCAGCGAAATCGGTCCAGTGGTTCAAAAGTTATGAGCAAAAGACTGAATTTCGGCAAGGGTTTTTCGTGAATTTATGAGATAAAAAGCACTATAACTTTCGAAAATCAATTCTGAGGATGCTGAAGCTTGGCATATATATTTTGCGTTCCTCCAGCATAGTTCGTATTGAATTATACCCAAATCGGTCCAGTGGTTCAAAAGTTATTAGCAAAACCGTGAATATCAGATTAGCTTCACCTTAAATTCACGTGGTGAAAACCCGTTAAACCTGTTTTAAAACCATTGGTAAGTCACAAAAATATTTTAAAACGTATTTTTGTCACTCAAAAATATTTTTATACCAAAACAAAAAAAAAATACACTCGAAAAAAATTTTACACTCAAAAAAAATTTTACACTCAAAAAAAATTAGTAAATTTTTTTTTAATGTAAAATTCGAAAAAATTTTACACTCAAAAAAAAATTAGTAATTTTTTTTTAATGTAAAATTCGAAAATATTTTACACTCAAAAAAAATTAGTATATTTTTTTTTCAAAAATTACTAAAAAAAAAATTTTACACAAAATAAAATATTTCTAATCATAACTGTTATTTTTTTCACGTTAGAAAATTTACTATCACTTAAAATGGGCATTGTGGAGGGTATTCATAGATTCGGCCAAGTCGAATTTAACTTTTCTACTTGTTTTATTTTTCTAAGATTTTTCCAAGCACCACTTTTTTATCACGAATATTTTCTAAGTGTTTTATATAAAATTTTATATGACTCCATCTTTTAAATTTTTTCTAAGTTTTTTTCAAGGAACATTTTTGTTATCGAAAATATTTTCTAAGTGTTTTATATAAAATTTTATATAACTCCATTTTTTCAAATTTTTCTAAGTTTTTTCCAAGGACAAATTTTTTTGAAAATATTTTCTAAGTGTTTTATGTAAAATTTAACATGACTCCATTTTTTGAAATTTTTCTAAGTTTTTTTCACAGAACAACTTATTTTTATTATTTTAATTTTTCAACTTTTTACTAAAAACTAAAAAAAAAACATCCGATTTCTAAAATTGTATAAATTTTAATATAATTGGATATAATTTTATATCATTGGATTAGACCAAAACTCGTATCAAAGTCGATATAAAGTTATATAAACTGATATTATTAGATATTATTCGATCAAATCTTATGAAACCATTTTTCGTATAAGATTATATCAAAATAGACACGAACCCATATTAAATTATATATTGTGTCATATCAATTTTTTTACTCGGGCAATTAAAAAATTTTCATTTTTGTTATTATAATAAAATTTTATCCAGTAAATGAAAAAAATTTATGCACTTTAATAATTTCAAAATAATCGAATTTTAAAAGACACAAAAAAACACAATTGCGACGTATGTACAATAAAAAATTAAAAAATTATTAAAATATATTTTAAATGCGTTCATAAAATCATTTCAAGATCATTTAAGTTTGCGCAAAATGTAGAAGAGTAAACAAATTTCCTTAGGAAAAACATATTAAACAAATGACACTTGTAAACAATACATCATTTTTAAATCGCATACACGTTTCCTTTGCAAGACAATAACCACAAAATGAAAACAAATGTATTTAAAGACAGATTGATGACCACAAAAAACAATAAAAAAAATCGTGAAGAAGTAGGAAAACTATTAGAAGTGACAGGGAGGCAAAACAAATGGAAAAATAACAGTGGGCAACACGATTTTGTATATGAAAAGGGACAAACAAATTAAAGTATACACTAGGGTGGCTCGTTTTTGGGCTTTTCTCTCTGATCAAATTCTAATACCCGCCAAAAGTATCGGTCCCCTAAGGGTAACTCACATGCAAAATATCACTCCGATCGGAGTTTATCTTCTGTCTCCACTTTGAGCCTCAAAATTGGGGTTTTTGGAAAAAAGGACTTTTTTAAAAAAAAAAAAAAAAAATTTAAGTTTTTTTATTAAAATAATGAAAAAAATTTTTTTGTATAATATTTGATCATAAATACTTAAATATGAAATTTAAAGATTTTATGGTATCATTAACCCGTTCAAACTTGATGACAAAAAAATGGCATGATTTTGGGGGCGTTCTCAAAACACCTTTTTTCAAAATTTGAAAATTTTATTAAAAAAAAATTTTAAACATACCATTTTTTCTTTCTGAATTCATTAAGAACACCTTGGAGAAGAAAAATGTGAAATATGGCGGATATCCGTCGAGCCGCTTTTTGGGAATCGCGGGGGGAAGTTAGCGGATTTCAAGGAAATGTTGGTTTTATCAATAATTTGGAGTAATAAAATCTTATAAATTTAATTTTTGGGCAAATTAACTGTTTTTTGGTGTCGTGGCATTCTATTAGATAACTTTAAGTCTGTCATGAAATCTTACCGATCTAGGACGTCTTTAACGCACATTGGCGGGGGGTCAAAAATGACCCCCGCAGGAAATTTGAAGTTTAGAGCTTAAATTTTGTACTATAAACAAGTATAAAACGGCTTTTGTGTGTTTTACCTCAACTATTATTTCATATTAATATATTATCTTTAAAAAAATCGTTAACCCTTTTTGGTAGGGGGTCAAAAATGACCCATTCAATAAAAAATATAAATTTTGTTGATATCAAAAAATTCAAGCACTATGCCGAAAAGTTTTTGCCGGGGTCATTTTTGACCCCTGGCCAATGTGGGTTAAAGATATCTTAAACAGGTGAAATTTGAGGGCTGATTTAAAGTTATCTAATAGACTGCCACAAATTAATTTTCTATAAAAAATATATAAATTTTATTGAATGGGCCATTTTTGACCCCCTACCAAGAAGGGTTAACGATTTTTTTAAAGATAATATATTAATACAAAATATTAGTTAGGGTAGAAAACACAAAAGCCGTTTTATACTTGTTAATTGCACAAAATTTAAGCTCTAAACTTCAAATTTCCTGCGGGGGTCATTTTTGACCCCCCGCCAATGTGGGTTAAAGACGTCCTAGATCGGTAAGATTTCATGACAGACTTAAAGTTATCTAATAGAATGCCACGACACCAAAAAACAGTTAATTTGCCCAAAAATTAAATTTATAAGATTTTATTAATCCAAATTATTGATAAAACCAACATTTCCTTGAAATCCGCTAACTTTCCCCCGCAATTCCCAAAAAGCGGCTCGACGGATATCCGCCATATTTCACATTTTTCTTCTCCAAGGTGTTCTTAATGAATTCAGAAAGAAAAAATGGTATGTTTAAAATTTTTTTTTAATAAAATTTTCAAATTTTGAAAAAAGGTGTTTTGAGAACGCCCCCAAAATCATGCCATTTTTTTGTCATCAAGTTTGAACGGGTTAATGATACCATAAAATCTTTAAATTTCATATTTAAGTATTTATGATCAAATATTATACAAAAAAAAATTTTTCATTATTTTAATAAAAAAACTTAAATTTTTTTTTTTTTTTTTTTTAAAAGTCCTTTTTTCCAAAAACCCCAATTTTGAGGCTCAAAGTGGAGACAGAAGATAAACTCCGATCGGAGTGATATTTTGCATGTGAGTTACCCTTAGGGGACCGACACTTTTGGCGGGTATTAGAATTTGATCAGAGAGAAAAGCCCAAAAACGAGCCACCCTAGTATACACTTAGCAAACCGTTTTCCTTATTTTTGCCACAGAAAAAATAAATAAAAAAATCTTAGAGGTCATCTTCAGGGTGCAACCGTAGTGCATTATCGTAGTGCATAATGTTTGCATCCATAGTGCATTTTGTCAAAAAACATATTTTTTTTATTTTTTAAATTGGTGTCAAAAGTGCATTAGGGGAACCATATTTATAAAATTCCTCTATGAAAATTTTAAAACTATTTTTTTAATAATGTACTTTACATAACGAAACTTTTGTCACCAATTTTAGAAACAAAACAAATATTTTTTTCACAAAATCCACAACAGATGCAAACTTTTTTAAGCGCTGGTTGCGCCCTGAAGATGACTACCAAAAAAAAATGTTCCCCGTAATCAGCTCTTCAATAAGCATCGTTCTAGGGGTATGCCCTAAAAAATATTCGAAAATTTCCTGATTTCGAGACATGCTAATATTTAAGAATTTTTTTTTTGACTCACTTATTGACTCACTATTGTGTTACTTAAGTAAATTTACATTTTTCCTTTTTTAACCTTTGAAAAAATTCAGTGGGCCTAAAAAAAACTGTAAGTACGTGACCAAAATCCTTTTGGGGTTTTTGGTACTATTAGAGTACTTAAATTTTTTTTGTCTCAAGTTAAATACCTCAATTCCTCAAATAAAAATGTTCCAAAATACACCATTTCTAATTGTATTTTAATATTTTCTAAATGTATTTTCGAAATATATTTTAAAATTGTCCAAATGTATATATATTCGATTAGATTTTTATTCTAGCTCGAGGTCCAAAAATATTTCTATTTATGATATTGTCATAATAGAGTATTTTTAATCTATTGATTTAAAGAAGCAATAATATTTTTGGGCCTCGAGCTAGAATAAAACTCTAATCGAATATATATGGGGCATTCCATGTCAAATCAAACACTTTGAAAACTTTTTTTTTAGATTTTCCTAATTTGTTAACAGTTTTTAGTACCCTTCGAAAACTCCTTCGTGGTAAATTTTCAGATTTTTTTGATGACCCGTTCAAAAGATATCGAATTTTTAAAAATTGGTAGTTTGCTCCTTTACTCAAACTTCTTTTAATCATAACTTCTTCAATAATGGTCCAAATTTCAAATTGTTTTTTTCAAAAGTTTTGTTTTTTTACGTACTTTAAAAAAAAAAATCCCAAAAAATTCTTAAAAGCGCTCTAGTATGCGATTTTTAAGTTTTAAAATTTTAATCTCATTTTTAAAAATGTTTGTACTCTTCGATTTTTTTGAAACTTTTTTGTGTAAAACTTCTATCGATTCTACAAATTTTTTGCCCAGGAGGATCGTGGGATAACGATTATTACGATTTTTTAAAATTTTTTGAAAAATTTTTATTGTAATTTTCCAATCTTAAAATCATTTCTACTGCTCCAATGGTGCGTCATAGAGGGGTCCTTTATAAGACCGACCCCCATTAATTTTTACGTCTTAACATTTCTTTGGAACAAACTAATACCCTATCTCCAATTTTTAAGAGGGCTCCCACACAAAACGACATTTTTTAAAATTTGCTCCAACCGCTCAAACTGCCCTAATAGTGCCCTTAGAGCAATCAAATGTATGACCGACCCACAATATTTTTAGTCCAAACATTTTCTCTGAACACACCTACCCTCTATCTTTAACTGTTAAGGCGGTCTCCATACAATTTGTTTTATTTTTTGTAAATTTGTTTTATTTAATAAGCTTCTACCGGTCCAATGGTGCGTCCGATAGGGGTCATTAGTGAGCCCGACCCCCATTTATTTTTACCCTACAACATTTTTTCAAAATATACCTACGCCCTATCTCAACTCCCTAAGTAGGCTCCCATACAAAATTACATTTTTATAAAATTTGCTCCAACTGTTATTTGTATGGGAGCCTACTTAGGGAGTGGAGATAGGGCGTAGGTATGTTTTAAAAAAATGTTGTAGGGTAAAAATAAATGGGGGTCGGTTTCACTGACCCCTCTCGGACGCACCATTGGACCGGTAGAAGCTGATTAAGTAAAACAAATTTACAAAAAATAAAAAAAAAAATATGGGGACCGCCTTAACAGTTACAGATAGAGGGTAGGTGTGTTCAGAGAAAATGTTTGGACTAAAAAAATATTGTGGGTCGGTCATACATTTTGTTGCTCTAAGGGCACTATTAGGGCAGTTATTAGAGCGGTTGAAACAAATTTTAGAAAATGTCGATTTGTGTGGGAGCCCCCTTAGAAATTGGAGATAGGGTATTAGTTTGTTCCAAAGAAATGTTAAGACTTAAAAATTAATGGGGGTCGGTCTTATAAAGGACCCCTCTATGACGCACCATTGGAGCAGTAGAAAAGATTTTAAGATTGGAAAATTACAATAAAATTTTTTCAAAAAATTTTAAAAAATAGTAATAATTGTTATCCCACGATCTTCCAGGGCAAAAAATTTGTCGAATCGATAGAAGTTTTACACAAAAAAATTTCAAAAAAATCGAAGAGTACAAACATTTTCAAAAATGAGATTTAAATTTTAAAACTTCAAAATCGCATACTAAAGCGCTTTTGAGAATTTTTTGGGATTTTTTTTTTAAAGTACGTAAAAAAACAAAAATGTTGAACAAAAAAAATTTAAATTTGGACCATTTTTGAAGAAGTTATGAGTAAAAGAAGTTTGAGTAAAGGAACAAACTACCAATTTTTAAAAATTCGATATCTTTTGAACGGGTCATCAAAAAAATCTGAAAATTTACCACGAAGGAGTTTTCGAAGGGTTCTAAAAACTGTAAACAAACTGGGAAAATCTAAAAAAAAAGTTTTTCAAAGTGTCCGATTTCACATGGAATGCCCCATATGTACAATTTTAAAATACATTTGGACAAGTTAAACTACAATTGGACAATTCTAAAATACATTTGGACAATTTTAAAATTCATTGGGACAATTTTAAAATTCATTGGGACAATTTTAAATTACATCTGGACAATTTTAAAATTCTTTGGGACAATTTTAAAATACATTGGGACAATTTTAAAATACATTTGAACAATTTTAAAATACATTTGGACAATTTTAAAATACAATTGGAAATGGTGTAGTAATTTTTACTAAAAATGTCTTAAATAAAACTTGAAAAATTTGTATTTTCATTGTTTTTATGTAGAATTTTAAATAAGAACTGAACTCTTAAGAGCATATTTTTATCATTTTAATTTCATAATTTCTGCATAAGCGCATAAAACTGTTGTTTAAAGTATATTTTTGGTTTCCCTAATAATAATACATAATTAACAAAAAACCAACACAAGAAATATTATAAACAAAATGAAAATAATTAAATTTATATAAAACAATATTGTAATAAACATTATTTGTTTATAAAACATACAAAAAAAAACATATAAACAAATATAAAAATGATGTAATTTTTATATAAAAAAAAAACAAAACACCCACGCAAAAGAGGAGAGTAGATGAAAGAGGTATGAAAAAGAGAGGGAAAGTTAAGAAAGAAACCAAGTGCAAGGACGCTCTTGTATAGAAGCAAAAAAAAAACATGACCCTGTTAAAGGTCAGGTTTTTTTGAAAGATACAAAAAAATATAGATATTAAGACCTTAAAGAAGAAGACAAGGTCTTAATAAATAGTATTTTTTTGAGGGGAAAGGTGGATTTTTGTTTTGTTTTATTTTTTTTTATGTTTTTGTTTGTTTTTTTATATTATTTTTTGTTTTTTATATTTTTTTTTTTTATATATTTTTTTTTAATATTTATTTACAAATAATTAAAAATTACAATATTGTTTTTTATAATTTAATTAAAAAAAGTGTTTAAAAGTACCTAGACTTAAGCCTAATTTTATAAAACTGTTTTTTTTTTGTGTTCATTGTGTTAGTTTTTAGAAATTTAATATTTTCAAATTCAAAATTCTTAAAAAATCATCTTCAGGGGTCATTAACAAAACTTAACAATACAGCTGTAATAAAAGTGTAAAAAATAGACACTCATCATAACAGGGGCAATTTAGAACATTTTCAGAATTTCGCCATGAAAATTCTTTAAACATACAAGAGGTCAATTCTTTTAAAGAATCGTCACAAAAGTATGATGTTGAGGAGGGGATGGAGGAGGCGTTTGTTGTTTTCCAATATACATATATGTTGAATGGAAGAATATTAATTGTTTCATAAAATAGAATTTCTTGTTGTTTTAAAAAAAATATTTTCTAAAAACTTTTCTTGTTTTTTTTAAGTTTAACGTTTTTTTTTTTTTTTGTTTTGTGTAGGCGTGTTTTTGTATATATTTTTTTTAAAGAATATTTTTTGTATTGTGTTGTATGATTATAGTGTTTTAGGTGTAGTGTAGTGTGTTTTTAGTGTTTTGTTTTTTCAAATTTCAAATGCCAACAAAAATAGCTGCCGAATTCAATAAGATTGTTTTTTGTTAAAAAAAAAATCTTATATTTTTTTATATATAAAAAACCGAAAAGCGTTCAAATATAGTTTTTTTGTCGCTTTAATAACAATGAAATTCTATTTTAAGTTTATTCTTCCTCATCAACACCCACACAGGTTGGACAAACAGGTTTGCCTTCCATGGCATAGAAAGATTTACCTCTGACGGCTTTTTTGCAATCCTAGAAAAATTAATGGAAGGAAAAAGATATTTTTTATATGTTTAAAATTAAAAAATTAAAAAAATGTGATATTGAAATATTCCAAAAAGTTTTGAAAAAGTTTTACACAAATATTTTGAATTATGCAAAATTTTTCTATAAAACCTCTTCAACAAAATCTGAAAAATCCACAATATCAAGACGTTTAAAAAAATATTAGTATTATACAGAGTCTTACTTGCCAGCCCTGGCTCCGGTGGCAAAAGAGCACTTTCCAAAAAAACCTTTTTAAATACGTGTATTTTTTGAAAGAAGTACTCTTTTGCTGGTAGTAAGACTCTGAATATCTCTATTGTTTTTCATTTAAAAATTTTTTTAAATTTGTATATTAAATTTTCAGAATAATTTAGTTTTTTATTTAAAATCCAGGAAAATTTTTTGTTCCAAGTAATCGATTCCAGAACGAATTATAGATATCGTACAATCGATTCTACTGAATATTTTAGAATCATTGATTTTTGCTCGAAATTGTCACGAAAGCAATCGTTTGTTCAAACAAGCAGTGTTTTTGAATTTTTTTTTTAATTTAAAATTTTTGTGGTGATTACCATAGAATATATTGTGGAATCTATTGCAATTGGAATGTGCTTCAAAAATGTTCCTGGGAAATTGCTGTGTGTGTTTTTTTTTTTTGTGTGTTTAATAAACTTACCCTGCATACAAAACAATCGGGATGCCATTGAGAATTCAAGGCAGAAATATAATTTTCCATAATGGCACGATTGCAGCCATTGCACTTGGGTGCAAACATTTCAAAATAATCGTTGCGGCAATAGGGTTTGCCATCACGTTCATGGAAACCATCTTCACCGAATTGTTGACCACATTGGGCACAGAAGAAATGTTCTGTATGCCAGGTCTTATCCAAAGCAGTTACACATTTCTAAAATAGACAAAAGAAATCCACATTAAAAAACACAAATTCCTTCAATTCAAAAAAAATCAAATTATTACATCCAAAATGGCACCATTACAATAGGCACAGCGAGGACTGAAGAGATTATGATAATCGGGTTCACAATATGGGAAACCATCACGTTCAAAGAAGTTACGGGTACCCAATTCTTGATTGCAATGATTGCAAGTGAAATGCTCTGGATGCCAGGTCTTGCCCAAAGCGGTGATTACTTGACCAACAATGGGTTTTTCGCAGGCATTGCAGCAGCCTTTTTGTACAGTATTGACACCTTGACGATTCATATTGGCTTGTAAACTACCTAGCATAGAATCCAATTGATCTGGTTGATTTTGATCTTCTACAACGGTAGTGGTTTCCGTAATAGTTTGAGTCAAATGGGAAGTACCCTTGTTAGGTTTAGCGTAATCAGTTATTGTTTGATGATAATGATTCGAACCGTTGTTCACCTGTAAATACAAAAAAAGATAAACAGATTAATAAAAACAGTTAATTCTTTTTAAATTTAATTTTCCAAAAAATTTAATTTTAAATAATTTCCTAACAATATCTTTACGTTTTTTTCAATATGAGTGATCCGTTACGTTTGATGAAAATTCTCAAACTGAATATACTTTTATTTAGTTCTAGTCTCGTAAAACTTATTATTTTCAATTTTCTTGCTTCTTCTTATTATTTTTATAATTTTCTTCGGCTCGTCAGCGTCACAAAAATTTCATTTCTTTAAAATTTTCACACACATTTTCAGAAAAAAAAATTTAAAAAAAAAAAACGTTTCTTGCTTTGCACACGACGTTTGTCTATGTTTGTGGCGGCAACAGCCGTGTTTAGGTGGCAGGGAAGGCATATTCATTGTTCGTGTCCGGCGTCGCTGTCGTTATCATTGCCAAAAATATATGAATTTGTTTCTCGTATGAATATGTAAAACATACGCATTTTCTTGTTTTCCTTTTTTTTCTGTTTGCTACTGCTTGTATGTGTAGGTGAAAATTAAAATTCGTTTGCATATTTACTTTGCGGAAAATTCGCCAAAAGAAATTTCAATACAAATTGGATTTGTGTCAGTGTGTGCTCGTTTTTTTAGCCTAATTAAAAGCAAAAATTGGGTTTAAGGGGACTCAGAAACTAATGGTTAAATAAATTTGGATAAAACAGGGCTGCATAAAGTACTCCATTCACATCTTAGCAGAATAGGTTAAAGGCCTATTCACACCTGAGTGAAATCTCGTAAGAACGAGATTTCGATTACACTGTGCAACACGATTTTGTATCTTGGATGGAACAAAAAAAAAAAAATGACAGTATAGCAAGAGTAGAGCAAAACCTATCAAAAAAAATTTAAGTATAGCTACACCTCCGTAGTGGTTTCGAAAACTTAGCTCGAGTTTTGTTTTTTATAACCCACTGAAGTTTTTCAATTTTTTTCAAAGGCGTTTTGAATAAGTAAAACAAAGGTATTAAATCTAGTTCTGAGGTAAATAATGAGGTAAATAGATATGTCTTCAGTAAAATTTGATGGCGGTTCTTTTCTTAGAATATATTTAACCTCTATTTCCAATTTTTAGGGGTCATTTTGGTCCTTTTTTTCAAATATCCTCATAGAACAACAACAAAACGTGCGTTTAAAGGGTTAAAATGTTCTAAAAAAAATTTTTCTGCATCAAATTTCACTAGGGGTTGTTGAAGATCAAAAGTTCGTGCAAAAAGTGCAAAATGATTAAAAAAGTAAAATTGTAAATTATCACATACTGTTAAATTGTTTTTCATTAAAGTCGTGTGAAATAAGTCAAAAAAATGTTATAAATCTTCTTCTGACCTAAATAACGGTTACAGATGTCTTCAGTGAAATTTGATGGCTGTTTTTTTCTTAGAACATATTAACCTCTATCTCCCTTTTTAAGGGGTCATTTTTGTCCTTTTTCCAAATACCGCAATAAAACACCCTTAAAACGAGCCTTTCAAGGGGTTAAAATGTTCTACAAACTTTTTTTTCATCAAATTTCACTAGGGGTTGTCAAAGGCCAAAAGTTCGTGCGAAAAGTGAAGAATGCTATAAAAAGTAAAAATGTAAAGTATTTTGGTGAAACATAATTTAACATTTTGCCTTTATCGCACGAACTTTTGACAACCCCTAGTAAAATGATGCAGAAAATGTTTGTAGAACATTTTAACCCTTTAAACGCACGCATTAGTCGTACTCTACTAGAATATTTGAAAAAACAAAATGACCCCTAAAAATGGAAGATAGAGGGTTAATATGTTCTAAAAAAAGAATTTCACAGAAGGCATCTGTAACCGTTATTTAGGTCAGAAGCAGATTTATAACATTTTTTCGACATATTTCACACGACTTTAATGAAAAACAATTTAATAGTATGTGATAATTTACAATTTTACTTTTTTAAGAATTTTGCACTTTTTGCACGAACTTTTGATTTTCAAAAATCCCTAGTGAAATTCGATGCAGAAAATTTTGTTTAAAACATTATAACCCTTTAAACGCACGTTTTGTTGGTGTTCTATTAGGATATTTGAAAAAATGACCAAAATGACCCCTAAAAATGGGAGATAAAGTGTTAAAATTTTCTAAGAAAAGAACCGCCATCAAATTTCACTGAAGTCTTGTCTTCTCATTATTTACCTCAGGACTAGATTTAATCCTTATTTTTTCTTATTCAAAACGTCTTTGAAAAATATTCTAAAACTTCAGTGGGCCATAAAAAAGAGCTCGAGATAAATTTTCAAAGTCCTTCGGGGGTTTTGGTCTTCTATTGGTATACTTTAATTTTTTTTTTTGGTCCCGATCAAGAAACACTCAAAGGCCCCAAATTTGTTGCACAGTGTTATATGTTTCTGTATCATTGGATATAAAAGATATATTAATCAGATTTAAATACCATAAATTAGATTTAAATTCAATTGTACTAGCATGAAACATCGGTCAAGAATGAAATTTATAACCTGATTAACTGTATCTGTTGGTTCACAGATCTCTGGGATAAATTACATACAAAATCACATACAAAATCACAAAACAAGAAATCCTGGAGGCTTAGTTTTTATTTTATCGTCGCTGCGCCCAAAAATGGTGCTATGTGTTTATCAAACTTTATTGAATGGGCTTAAGAAAATGGATAATTTGGTCCTTTTCCAGTACTTTTTAAAAGTCAACTTTAAATGAACATTAAATTTGCAATATTGGTTTAATATTTATGAAAAGCTTTTTTCATAAAAGCTGCGAAGGACCAAATAAGGCTGTTTTTTCGGCCTCTTCACAAAATTTGAAAAACATATTGCTCCATTTTTTTGGCGCAGCGAAGATGTGTTTATTAAATGGAATTTTCTGGACGTTTGGCATGAGTATGTCTTATAGTCGTAGACTGTTGGATATGGCCTTGAAGAACTGAACAAACCAGTAAAAGCTCACTTTTTGTTATGCTTTTGTATACCTTTTTATATCTTTCAACCAGAGTATGAGACATTTTTCCAATAGAAAAAGTCTCAGATTCTGAAACATTTTTTCTATAGAAAAAGTCTCAGATTCTGAAACATTTTTCCTATGGAAAAAGTTTTAGATTCTGAGACACTTTTCCTATTGAAAAAATCTCAGATTCGGAAACATTTTTACTATAGAAAAGTTTCAGATTCTGAAACTTTTTTGTTATCGAAAAAGTCTCAGATCCTGAGACATTTTTCCTATAGAAAAAGTCTCAGATTCTGAGACATTTTTCCTATAGAAAACTCTCAGATTCTGAGACATATTTCCTACACAAAAAGTCTCAGATTCTAAACATTTATCCTATAGAAAACGACTAAGATTCTAAGGCATTTTTCCTATAGAAAAAGTCTTAGATCCTAAAACATTTGTCATATGGAATAAGTTTCAGATTGTGAAAAATTTTTCCTATAGCAAAAATCTCAGATTTTGAAACATTTTTCCTATAGAAAAAATCTCAGATTCTCAGATTCTGATACATTTTTCCTATAGGAACAACAATTTTTCCCAAAGAACATTTCTCTTCATAATAAGAACTTCCAGTTTGACAGATATTTTTTCACAAAAAATTTTCAGGTTTAGTAACATTTCTGCTTTAAACTTTTTCAGATTTTCCATAAAAATTTTTTTAGATTTTTCCTTTGAAAAAGTTCAGACTTTTTCTATGAAAAAGTTTAGGATTTAAATTTTTTTTTCCTTTGCAAAATTTTTTAAAAAAATTTCATACTTTCTTATATTCTTTTTTTTCTTCTTTTTCATTCTATGTATCCTTCCCTAAGAAAACATCCTAAGAAAACTATTAACATTTTAAAAGCAAATGAGTTGTTTTCCTATAATTAAGAAAATTTTCAAACTTTTGTTAAAATTTTACTAAATTTTAAGAAAATTAATGAACTATATATGGTTTTGAATTGAGAAAAGTGTGAAAGAAAAATTTTAATTTTTCTAAAAATTTAAGACATCCTGGTTTGTTTCTTACTAGTTTCATATTATCCAGTTATAATAATCTTCAGAAAAACTTTTAATGTCAAATTTATTTAGTTAATAGTCAATAAAACTCCATATGTGAAAATTATTAACAGATCGCAGCCGACAAGGATTGAACTCATCATCATCTGTAATACTTTGCTATTAATTGCTTGTAACGTACAATCACTCTAGACCAATGGTTCTCAAATGGTGGGTCGCGACCCCCTAGGGGGTCGCGGAAGAGTTGCAGGGGGGTCGCGAACAATTTTTTTAAAACCTTAAATTTTCGTAAATTTAAAACACATTTTTTTATTGTTGTATTATAAAAATATACAAATACTTTTATTAAAGAAATTAATTATTTACATCACTTAAGGTCCCTCCGTAATCACTGTGCAGTTGTTAATTTCCCGGGATGCCCAACACTGATTTGTAAAGTATTTTGGCTGAGTCTGTGATCTGACAGTTCGATTTCTATCAACTTTTCGATGCTGATTCCGATTCTGGCTTTCAAATTTTTCTAGTACGTTAGGATTTTAAGATAAAATGAAGATAAAACAAAGTTCACAAAAAAGTATTCTTGTGCATTTTTAAGAGCTTTGTTTGTGATATTTTTGGATGCGTCTGGGATCTGATCACTTTTCTCGATTTACCTTTTAATGCTGATTCAAAATCTGGATCCGAATAACGGATCACGATTCGTGATCGAATAAAATTTCGATCAATACCAAACATTGGTACATAATTTTGAAAAAAGAACAATCATTACTCAAAATTGGACTTTAAATGCTTTCTTGGCTAACATTTCTTCATTTCTGATCAGGTTAAACTGGTATTTTTCTTTTATTTGGGGAAATACAAAATGGATGACTGTAGTAGGTTTCAATATAAAATGCCGTAGTTGAGGACCTGGTTTCCAATTTTTTGAGGAAATTGAGGTCATAGTTCACAAAAATTGTGTTATTTTTATTTTTTAGAAGTATTTTACTTGAAATTTTTGGTATGCGACTGAGATCTGGCTTCTGAATTTGGTTTCCAAATTTTTCCATTACTTCAGGTTTTGAAAAAAAAAACTGAGGGCAAAGTTCACGTTAACAATTTGTTTTTTTATGTAGGGGGTCGCGAAAAATTTGAAATATTGAAAAGGGGTCGCAAAGCAAAAGTTAGTGAGAAGCTCTGCTCTAGACCTATGAACTATTTTGGAGGAAATATTTCAACAAATTTTAGTTATGTCTATTTTTTTAAGTGTAGTCTTTGTATTAATATTGAGGGTATTCACATCAAAAAATTTGACCTTGCTAAGTCTAAAATTTATTTCAACAAAAACATATGAGGTGCGTTCGATAACTTTTTGGGTAAAGTTCAGTAAAATGAGTGTAAGCAAAAAGTACTTTTAAATTTCTTTTTAATAATAAAATAATATTATTCTTTATACCGAGCACCTTTTGCGTAATTTTTAGTTTTTGTTTACAAACGAAAACAGCTGACCAGTTTACACAAAGACAAATTTCGGGTAGCTTTGATAATATGAGAAGCGAATTAATTTCTTGAAAAATGCTCCAATTAATACCAATTTATTAGTACGGGAATGCCTTTTGGTCAGGTTTGGGTGGTAACGTTAGAGAACGAATCTAGGATGTAATCAAGCATAAATAGAAGTAATTGTTATATTAATTCATAATGAGAAAAATAAATGACCTCGAACTTGAATAAACTCTTCATTGGGTCATTATTAGTGAAATCAATCATGAATATTTTTGACCCCCTCCGATATTGATGAAATTTGGTTTAGTTCTTACACTACAAAAAAAACTAACAAATGCAAATTTTCAGCCCTCTAAGTCAACAGGAGCCGAAAATACGGAGGGTCAAAATTTCCCCCAAAATCTCCCAGTCGCGACACTTTACACCATAAAAACTTAATATCGCTGGTTCTATTATAGCATTTTTGGTTTGTTTTGAAGTTCATAATATGCTCTACAAGACCTATGATAACCAAAAAATTTTCGAAAAAATAAAGGTTACCTCCCTTATTTTAAGGTCGTGATAAAGGGAGAAGAAAATGGGGAGAATGGTATCCCCCGATTTTTTTTTACTTGATAATCTTATAGAGAAAGTCCTTAAGAATATATTTTAAAATTTTTAAGTTGGGACAACAATGGGATCGCTCACAATTTACCCAAAAATCTCCAAATCGCAACACTCTTGAACCTTAAAAATTTATCATCATAAGTGCTATTGTAGCTACAGAGCCCATTTTTGTTTGTTTTAAAGCTTATAGTACGCTCTACAAGACCTACCATAACCAACAAATTTTCGAAAAAAGGAAGGGTGCCCCCTTATTTAAAGGTCGTGGCAAAGGGTGGAGGAAATGGGGGAAAGTATCACCCTATTTTTTACTTGGTATTCTTAAAGTGCAAGTCCTAATGAACATATCCTAAAATTTTTATGTTGAGACAACAATCAGATCGACCAAAATCAATTTTTTTCACAATTTCCCCCATAATCTCTAAATCGCGACACTCTTGCACATAATAAATTTAATATCGTGGACTGTATAGTAGCCACAGGGTCCATTTTTGGCTTGTTTTAAATCTCGTAATATGCCTAAAATATTACTATCACAAAAAAAAAAAATAATATAAAAAAATGAGGGGTCGCTCTTTTATTAAAAGATCGTGGCAAGGGGTGGGGGAAATCGGGGGATAGTATCCCCCAATTTTTTTTTACCTTGGTTTTTTTAAAGAGTAAGTTCTAGAGAGCATATCTTGAAATTTTTATCTTGGGACAACAATGGGATTTTTTAATTTTGGTTGATCCCATTGTTGTCCCAACATAAAAATTGTAGAATATGTTCATTAGGACTTGCACTTTGAGAATACCAAGTAAAAAAAAATCGGTGGATACTTCCCCCCATTTCCTCCACCCTTTGTCACGACCTTCAAATAAGGGGGGGGGCACCAATTCCTTTTTTTTGAAAATTTTTTGGTTATGGTCTTGTAGAGCGTATTATAAACTTTAAAACAAAAAAATGGGCTCTGTAGCTACAAAATCACTTGCCCTGATGATATTACATTTTTAAGGTTAAAGAGTGTTGCGATTTGGAGATTTTGGGGGAAATTGTGAAAAATTTTGATTTTGAGCGTTCCCATTGTTGTCCTAACATAAAAATTTTAGAATATATTCTTTAGGACTTTCTCTATAAGAGTATCAAGTAAAAAAAATCGGGGGATACCATCCTCCCCATTTTCTCCTCCCTATATCACGACCTTAAAATAAGGGAGGTAACCCTTATTTTTTTTCGAAAATTTATTGGTTATGGTAGGTCTTATAGAGCATATCGTGGAACTATATTCAATTTGAGCTATCTGCTCGGTTGACGAAAATGAGTTTTTGATGGAAAAATGTTCGCGGGCATAAGTGTCATCTATGGTATTAATTTCAGAAGAAAAAAAATATTTTAAGACTATTTTACTGCAAAAATAGCATGAGCTATGTGAAACCTTGTTTTTTTATAAATAAAAATTTGAGCTATCTACAGTATAGTTTACTAGAGTAAACTTTTAAATTAAATTTTTTTGATATTATCGCTTTTTAGACGGGTTTTCCATCAATAAAAATAATGGCATAGTTTTTTTTGGAAAATTTCAACTCCTTTCCGCGGTTAAAAACGCGGTTTTTTACCCTTATTTCGATGCGGAGCAAAAACGGTTAAACTTTTTGCATATTTTATTTACCCATTCGATTGTACAGCAAACACAAGTGCTATGACATTTTTCGCAAGCTTCATGAAGGTTCCAAATAATGGCGATAAAGCGCGAAAAAATCGATGATTTAAAAAAAAAAACTTAAAAGTATTTTTTCTAAAACCTGTAATGGAAGGGGTTAAAAAACTGAGATATATGGTACCAAAATCATATTTTTATCATAATCCGTTAAAAAGTTATAAAGCTTTAAAGTCTATATTTAATGAGCTATCTGCTCAGGTTGATTAATTTCAAATAAAAAAGGTTGAGCTATCTGCTGTAACTCAGCGAATAATACGAATTTTTACAAATAAAGCACATGTAAAATTTAGCAGTAATTATTAATAAATATTGTAAAAGATCGAATGACAAAACATTTAAAAATACATGAATGCGACGGTTTTTTTGCTCTCCTGAAAAGTTATGTTTTTTTAGTTAGCTCAAATTGAATATATTTTAACAATATTATGAGCTTCAAAACAAATCAAAAACGGGCTTTCTAGCTATAATAGAACCAACGATATTAAGTTTTTACGGTGCAAAGTGTCGCGACTGGGAGATTTTGGGGGAAATTTTGACCCTCCATATTTTCGCCCACTGTTTACTTAGAGGGCTGAAAATAGGTGTGCGTCAGTTTATCACTTAGTGTTACAACTAAACCAAATTTCATCAAAATCGAAGGGGGTCACGAAAATTTTTAGCTATTTTTGATTGATTTCACTAAGAATGACTCCATTGAAAACATAAAATATTTTCCGTGTCGTTGTTAAAAAAGACTTTAGCACTTTGCAATATTACCAAATTTTTACGTGAATACTCTCTATTTTATAAATTAAAGCTCAAAAATACATGACCCCAATCAAATTAATAATTTGTACACCATGAAAATGTGACAATTCAATTAAGCGAAACATTTAATTAATTAATGTAAAAATCTATTAGTAACAAACTAAAGAACAGTTTGTATTATTCTCAAGGATTTGTTAGAAGGAGAAGCAAATCGCCGTCCCCACCCCTTTAATGTGATGAGTGGAAAAACTCATCACATACACCAAAAAAAAATTTTTTGTTTTTGGGCATATAAGGAATTCCCCATAACCAAAAAAATCAACACTAAGAGAGAGTGTTAAATTCGAATATGTGCCGAATTTTTTATACCCTCCATAATGTAAAGAAATAAAAACATAAACAAATTTTTCAGTGGCATTTTTTTCGAAGTAGTTCAAAATAAAAAAGCTAGACTCCTGAAGTTTGACACAAATATGACTTTGTGTCAAACTTCAATAGTAAATGGGCAAAATCGGCCAAGGGGAAAAAACGTTTCCATTAGAAGAACTAAATTAATATCTAAAAACGCCATTGTTTTTACATGTTTTTTTCATATTTTTGCTTAAAAAAATTATACATTTTTACGTCAGAAAAATGTCAAAGTCCTGAGCTTGCACCCAGAGGACAAAAAAATATAATTTTTCCCGGCTTGCCCCCTTTTGTGGGCGTGGATATAAAGAATTGATTTTAATAATTACAAAATTGTATTAGTTAAGTGCAAAAACATAATAAATAAATTTGTAAATATTAATTGTGAGGGGGAAGGTGACCCCCACCGACCCCAGCATTAAAAAAACGGCTCTGCTAATTTTTTTCTTTCTAAGATGTTGTAGGGTATAAAAGATTCTGCACCGCTGAATTTAATTAAATCTCTTATTAGAGGTTGTTTTAGTCTTCAAGGAAGAACTTTATGACCCCTGGTCCGATTTGGCCTATTTTCGAACTTAGCCTATGATCATAAGACATATTTGTGCCAAACTTCAGGAGTCCAGCTCTTTTAGTTTGGAATGCATCGTGCTTTCCACAGATATTAGGACGGACGTCGCTAGAATGTTTTGAAATCTATCATGGCCGATATTTCAATGCATTACAAACGGAATGACTAACAGAGTATACCCCCACAATGTGGTTGTAGGGTATCAAAAAACAAAATTATACACATTTGTTTTTGATTTGTGTAGATTTCAATTATTAAAAAAAAAAATTGAAAAAAAATATAATATATTGTCGATGGCACACGTTACACTAAAATATTTTTGGCAAAAATACATTTATTACTTTTTAATTCCTCCAAATTGTATGGTCAAAAACTGAGGCAGGAGGCAGAGAAGCGGAAGTCATTCGAAAAACAGAACCAAAAACCAAAAATAAGAAAACTAGCGCAGATACAACGAGACATCAACAACAAGTAGACTGACAGACGGGCCAGGCCGGAGCAACAAGTTAGCGTAAAATTAAAAATAAAAAAATATACAAACCAAACAAAAAGATTCTAAACAGATTGTTTTTTTCTCCTTAATACACTTTAACACGAGCAACATCAGATGAAGGTTATAATAATACTTGTATGGATTTCGGCACGAAAAGAAAGGAGGCTATTTACGCTGAGCTTTAAAAGTATCCGGATTTAAATTGGGGTTTCGAAAACATTTTTGAGCAAAAAAATTTTCGTTTACCAACATATGTATGTGAAAGTTTTTCTTGAAAATTTTATGATCGTGAGTGAAATATAAATAAGTCACGTGATTTTAGCGTGAACGTTAATTGAAAGCTCATTAGTTAATTAAAACTGCAATGAAAATCATGGAATTGTATAAATGTCATAAAAAAATGCAGATTCAAGTTATTTAACAAATATTATTGATCAGATATCGATTCTAAGACATTCTAGCGATGTCCGTCTGTTAGACTCCCTTAGTTTGACACGAATATGTCCTGAGTTCATAGGCCAGTTAAGTTTGTAAACGGCCAAAATCGAAAAACGGGGAAAACAATTTTATTGTTTTGATTTTTTATTTATTATGGGTTTTTGATCCAAAATAAATTCATGTTTTTAACTTTTTTAAAAAATAGAACCTACAAAAAACATATATTTTGAGTAGGTTTACTCTAGCTCGAGGTAATTTTTCTTTACTAAATAAAACCGTGATATTCTGATAGAACAATTTTCAAAAATCTGACACTTTTTCTATAGGAAAAACTTCAATAGTGAAAAACCAATTTTTTGACGCGATAAAACTTACAAGGAGGATTCGAGACTTGACTAGATTTTTTGCTACCTTAATTTTACGAGAATTCCAAGTAAAAATTACGAACTTTTTTGTAATTTTACAAGATTTTTACTAATAAAATTGTAAATTTACAACTTTTTTTGGCGCAATAAAACTTACAAGAAATTCTTGTGAATTTACTACACCTTTTCCAATTGTATTTCAGAAATTATCAATTGTATTTCAGAAGTTTTCATTGTATGTCAGAAGTTATCAATTGAACAGTTCATGCGAATAAGGGTGAATAGACCATTTGTATAGTTTTACAAATTCAGGAAACGGTTAAAAACTAATTTGTTTGTGAACTTTTTAGCATTAATGGATTAATGCATTATGCAAAAACGTTGAAAAAAATGTTAGTTTTTAACCGTGTCCTGCGTTTTTATAGTCGTTTGTAAAATTATGCAAACGGTCTATTCGTTCTTATTCGCATGAACTGTTCAATTGTATTTCAGAATTTATTAATTGTATTTCAGAAATTATCAATTGTATTTCAGAAGTTATCAATTGTATTTCAGAAATTATCAATTGTATTTCAGAACTTATCAATTGTATTTCAGAAATTAACAATTGCATTTCAGAAATTATCAATTGTATTTCAGAAACAAACCTTCGTAAAACAATTGAAAATTTCTGAAATACAATTGATAATTTCTGAAATACAATTGATAATTTCTGAAATACAATTGGAAATGGTGTAGATTTTTTTTGTAAAAAACGTTGGACATTTGTAAAATTACAAAAAAAAAAAAATAAATTTCGATCGAAAATTTTTTGTTAAAAAACAAGGAAAACTGTAAAATATTGGTAAAATGGGATTACGAGACTTTTTCTTGTAATCTGACATGTTTTTTTTTTGAGTGTAGAATCTCAAAATTTTTCTAAAAAAAAATGTATCAGAATATGACTGTTTTTGCATACGAAAAATGATTTGAGAGAGAAAGACTTTTCTTTACGAAAAATGTCTGACTTGAAACGTGAGACTTTTTTAATACAAAAAATGTCTCAGAATCTGACATTTTTTCTATACGAAAAATTTCTTAGAATCTGAGACTTTTTCTATACCATAAATGTTTCAGAATCTGTGATTTTTCTACACAAAAAATATATCAGAATCTAAGACTTTTCTATACGAAAAATGTCTCAGAATCTGAGACTTTTTCTACATGAAAAATGACTCAGAATCTGAGACTTTTTCTATATAAAAATGTCTCATAATCTGGGACTTTTTCGATATGAAAAATGTCTCAGAGTCTGAGACTTTTTCTATATGGAAAATGTCTCAGAATCTGAGACTTTTTCTATATGAAAAATGTCTCAGAATCTGAGACTTTTTCTATATGAAAAATGTCTTAGAATCTGAGACTTTTTCTTTATGAAAAATGTCTTAGAATCAGAGACTTTTTCTATATGAAAAATGTCTTAGAATCTGAGACTTTTTCTATATGAAAAATGTCTCAGAATCTGAGACTGTTTCTATATGAAAAATGTCTCAGAATCTGAGACTTTTTCTGTATGAAAAATGTCTCAGAATCTGAGACTTTTTCTATATGAAAAATGTCTCAGAATCTGAGACTTTTTCTATATGAAAAATGTCTCAGAATCTGAGACTTTTTCTATATGAAAAATGTCTCAGAATCTGAGACGTTTTCTATATGAAAAATGTCTCAAAATCTGAGACTTTCTATATGAAAAATTTCGCAGAATCTGAAACCTTTCTATACGAAATTAGAAAACTATGTGAAAAATATCTCAGAATCTAAGACTTTTTTATACGAAAAATGTCTCAGAGTCTGAGACATTTTCTACACGACAAATGTTTCTGAACCTGAGAATTTTTCTATACGGAAAATGTCTTAGCATCTGATAGTTTTTATATACGAAAAATGTCTCAGAATCGGATAATTTTTCTATACGAAAAATGTCTTAGAATTTAAGACTTTCTATACGAAAAGTGTCCCAGAATCTAAGACCTTTTCTTTACTAAAAATTTTCTCAGAATCTGAGACTTTTTCTTTACGAAAAATATTTCAGAATCTGAGGCTTATTCTATACGGAAAATATCTCAGAATCTGAGTTTTTTCCTAAGACTTTTTCTACTAAAAATGTCACAGAATCTGAAACTTTTTCTATACGAAACATGTCTCAGAATCTGAGACTTGTTCTATAAGAAAAATGTCTCAGAATCTGAGACTTTTTGAATACGAAAAATGTCTCATAATCTGATACTTTTTCTATACGAAAAATGTCTCAGAATCTGAGACTTTTCTATACGCAAAATGTCTTATAATCTGAGATTTTTTCTATACTAAAAATATCTCAGAATCTAAGAATTTTTCTGTATGGAAAATGTCTCAGAATCTGAGACTTTTTTTATACGAAAAGTGTCTCAGAATCTGAGACTTTTTCTACAAGAAAAATGTCTCAGAATCTGAGACTTTTTCTATACGAAAAATGTCTCAGAATCTGAGACTCTTTGTGATACGAAAAATATTTTTTGAAAAAAGATAAATATGATGAACTAATTGTTAGTAAATAAGGTCATAAACCTGAATTTTTTTTAACATAATTTTGTGAACGTATGTTAAAGTGAATCTGATTAATAAAAACTAAATTGGTGATCAGATTGCAATGAAAGACTAATTTTTCACTATTTGAATATAAGAGCTCGATATGAATTAAAGTTATTTCCTTACAGTTAAGAAAATTTCCCAACTTTTAGTTAAGTTTTTCTAAATTGTGGGAAAATTTATCAAATATTATTAAGAAAATTGAGTTAGGTTTTTTTTTTGAGTGCACCAGAATACTTTTTGATAATATTTTATGTATGGATTTCGACCATAAAAACATGAAAGGAAAACTTTTATTTGTGTGTTGGAAAAATCACAACAATAAGAGATTTTTCGTTTAAGTGTTAAAAACTATCACATGTAAATAGTTGTTGTGAAAAGTGATGTACAGGGGCGAAGAAGTGCTCGAAAAGTGATCACATGTATAAATATCATAAATGTATTTGACGGCCAGCGGACGCGGTCTTTCTTTTTAATTTTTTGTTTATTTTTGTTGTTATTTTTATTAACACAAAAACGACACTCAGCCAAAATAGCCTAATTTTACCAACGCGCTTCAATGACAGTGAAAAGCGTTAAATAGAAAATATAATGCAGTCTCGAATTGTGTACACCTTTTATAATATTTGTTTAAAAAAAAAAATAAACAAGCAAGAGTGCTATTATTTGACCATACATGGAAATTATTACAAGTATAAGTCGACTTGGCCGAATTTATGAATACCCTCTACAATGCTTTTTTTAAAGTGACATTTAATTTTCTAACGTGAAAAAAATTAACAATTTTGAATTAGAAATATTTTATTTTGAGTAAAAAAACTTTTTTACAGTCCCAGGAAAATTTTTCAGAACCGATTCTGACAACACTTGTTCTAGAACAGGTTCTTCGGTAATCATACACTATTACACTTTAGTTATTCGGAACAAGTTAAGTGAAAATTGTTGTGAAACATGTTCTCTGCAATCAAAGTTTCATTACATTTTGGTTCTCAGGAATTGAAAAAAAATTATGTGTCAAAAAAATTAAAAAATAAAATCATTTCTTTTTTTGTTAATCAAGAAAAAACATGAAGTTCTCTTTAAATATCAGGATATAATCGTGAAAATTGCTAATAAAAAGGTGAGTAAGTTAAATTTTCATTATATGGGTCGGGTCAAATACTAATAATATTATGTTTTTTATTTTAGTTTGCAGAAAATCCATGTTCTGGCATGTCATTATTGTAAGGCCCAAAATGCAATTTTGGAGGCACAAAAGGATATATGTGTGTTAAGAACTGTGAATACTTTATGTCAGATATGATTGTATTTATCTTTGTTTAAAAAATTAATACAATTAAAAATATTTCTTTAATTCCCATTTCAGTTCCAAATTTTACTTCTAGAACCGATTCCGAAGAACAAAAATATGTTCTAATTTTGCTTACAAACACCTGTTGCTTTTGGGACAATCCCTTTGTAAAAAGAATCGGTGTTGCACAAGAATTAGAACAGGTTCTAGGGAAGTATAAGTTGTTCCACAATCGGTTCTTTGCAACCGAAAATTTTGCTGGGGTGGTATACCACCCTTTTTTAATTAAAAACCATTTCAAATGGAAACTTTTCACTTGTTATCCACAACATCAAATTTTTTGAGTTATGGCGACATTGCACCAAATGACAAAGTGATATATGGACAAAAGTGGGCGTAAAAATAAGCGAACATTTAAAAACAAGTGAGAGTGTTAAATTCGGCTGTGCCGAATCTTCTATACCCTCCAACAAGTTTAAAAAAAAACAGGGGCATAAGGGTTGAGATAATATAATATTTAAAAAAAATTTGCAAAATCGGTCCAGCCGTTCTGCGATTGTAGATCTATAGTCGTAGAAGTGGGCGTAGAAGTTAGTAAAATCCAGCAGGGGATCGTTGGGAAATCCTTTTACCTCGCGATAAATGTCAACAAATTTACTTGTTATGATTTTTGCAATTCCGTAGACAATTTTATAATTACCTATTTAAAATATTTTTTAATATCCACGCCCACAAAACTGGGTGGGCCGAAAAAATTTTTTTTTTTAAACCCTAAACTTTTTCCGACATAAAAATGTTTCATTTGTTTAACAAAGCTATAAAAACCTGGTTAAAAAATGTTTTTTTTTGGGGTTGGTTTAGTTTTTCAAGAGGGAAAATTTTTTTTTTTTGGCCCATCTCCGAACTTAAACAGCCTATGAACATAAGTCATATTCGTACCAAACTTTAGAGGTCTAGCTCTTTTATTCTGGACTGTATACTGTCTTCTACAACAATGGTGTTTCAGAACTAGGTTTAGTTCTTCAAGAGGAAACTTTTTCCCCCTTGTCAGATTTGGTCCATCTACGAACATAACCTGCCAATCACCATAAGAAATATTCGTACAACACTTCAAAAGTCTAGCTCTTTTAGTTCAGACTTCATAGCGCAACGGGCGGATGGACAAAAATAAAACTCTTAGGAGTCTTTATTGTCTACGGGGCATAAACCCATGGTTGCTAATGTCATTTGTTAAATGGACTAACAAGGAAGGGGTTTCACAGGGCACCCACTGATTTTCCTGAAATTTGCATATGGGAATGAGGGGGAAAAAATAAGAGTTACTTGTTTTTTTTTAGCTTCCCAATCTCAATTTCAAAAAAAGAGTTACCACCTCAAGAAAAAATGTGGTCTTTCGGGAAAATCCGAAAAAAATCCTATCTAATAGGATTTTCGCTGAATGCAAAAATACGGGACATCTTTATTTGAATAGAGATTATTATATATGAATTTACCTCTCCAAAGCACCCCAAAGTTTATACATTTTTGAAAATAAGGACTAAACGAATTCGGACACGACTGATATACCATTGGATAGGCCTTCAAACAACCTTTCGATCTGTATAAAATGATCATACAGTTTCTTTTGAAGAAATGGAAAAAATCCTCAAAAAAACAAAAAATTCGATTTCGTCCATAAGCTAAAAAAACAGGTGACTTTCATTTTCCTTCACTCTTTCGCATATATGGAGTCGTTAAATAATGAATTTTGCGTAAATTTCTTTTTAAAAGATTTATTAAAAAATTGTTTAGTTTTTCTCAACAAACAAGGCAAATTAAAATTTAAATTAAAAATTCAGAAAATCTTTTTGACAATTTTTACAAAAACAAAACTTATTCTATTTTTTTAAAATTGTATTTCTTTCGTAAGTGTTTTTGGGGAAGTATCCACACATATGCAAGTTTCAGGACACTGTGGGCCATCATCCCTGAATTTTGGCCATAAATAGACCGCTTGACCTACATATATGTCAAAAAAGTATTGCATATGGGTGTTAAAGGATCGCTGATCACGATTCTGGAAAAAAATTTCAAAATGGGTGTTAAAGGATCGCTGATCACGATTCTGGAAAAAAATTTCAAAATTCAAAATGGCGGATCCAAAATGGCGGACGTGATTTTTTAATTCTTTGTTTATTGTGTTTTATATAATCACTAGCTGGCCCGGTCCGCGTTGCTGGCCCAAATATAAGATTTCGTCTCGCTTCAAATATATAGCCCTGCAAAAAATGTAATGAATTTCTTGGCTTAGAAAAATTTGTGGGCGTGGTTTTAAAGACCCGATTACGCAGATAATCATCTTGAAATTATATTTTAGGAACTAAAAAAAATTACCAGGTCTTAGACTTTGCGATCTGTACATATTTAAAACTTCTTTGGTATTATTACGAACAACACAAAAATAAATTACGCATATCCTTCGTTCTTATCGTGAGCTATTGTCTGGAGTTCAAACAAACCTTTATAGTTTTCCCGAATTTTCAATTTTCCCGGGACACTTTTCTCATTTATATTTCCTTAAAAACCTAATTGGAATTGGAACATAAAAAAATCGGTCCGGTGTGCTAAGTTAAACTTGTACATATGTTAACAATACCCAAGGATTTAAAATCATTTTTACCAAGTTTAAGCGGAATCTATTAAGAACAATTTTTTTTAATCGAATTAGAGTAAAAATTAATTTTAGATATATCGAAAAAAGTGGACGACGACAATTTTTATTTACGAACTATTATATGGACTATTACTTACATTAAAAAAAAAATAGCCAAATCGGTCCAGGCGTTCTCAAGTGTTGCAAATTTTAAGGATATTGAAAAATGTTGGCTTTGAAGTGGTGGAGGACAATAATTATTTCCGTAAAATCCGTACTTAGACTATAATGATCATTAAAGAAAAAAATTACCAAATCAGGCAAGTCGTTCTCCGATTTTAGATGTATTGAAAAAAGTTGGTGTGGACAATTTTTTCTTTCCGTAAAAACCTTAGTTGTACTATCACGAACGTCAACAAATTCTACTAATAGCCAAATCGGTCCCGCCGTTCTTCAATTTTAGATATGTATATCGAAATAAAAGTGGGCGTGAACAATTTTTATTTTCGTTTAAACCTAAGTTGGTCTATGGCGAGCATTTGAAAAAAAGTTTAGCCAAATCGATCGAGCCGTTCTCCGATGTTAGATATATCAAAAAAAGGAGGCGCAAAGTGGGCGTGATTTATTTATTTCTGAAAAACCCTAAGTCAAACATTTAAAAAAAAAATAAGACGAACATAAAAAAAAAAATATTTAACAAATCGGTCAGTTCTGAAGGGTCAGTTACCAACGAACTACATTTTATTTTTATTTTATTATTCTAGAATCTCAAATAATTAATTATATATCTTATTTTTCTATAGAGCACATTTTATATATTCGAAAAAAAGAGTGGGTCGACAACTTTTCTTACCGTAAATAACTTATTTAAATTTAACCAACTCGGTCCATCCATTTAAAAGTGGGCGTAGAAATGGAAAATTGTTCTTTCCGAAAAACCTTAGTTGGACTATGACGAACACTAAAAACAAAATTAGACAAATTGATCCAGACATTACATGAATTCGTTTGAGTATTCGTTGCGAGCAGACGTGTATTTTTCTAACGCTTAAACACAATACGTTAAAAACAGTGAAAACTAATTAAAAAACAATCAGAAAAAATATTAAAAAATCCTTAAAAGTGTCCGTTTTATAACGCATAATAAAACAAGAAAAAAAAACAATATTATTCCCTTAAAAAATAATAATATATATAAACCTAAAAACAAAAATCTAAATTCATATCAATATATTTGAAAATACTTTTCTTTTCCCCCCTTCACAAAAAAAAAAGAGTATCATAATGAGTGTACAGAATTACCTCACAGCAACAAGTGCTCTCTGTAACACTTGTAATAAATCGTTGCCTATTACTGGAGACTACGTAAATTGTCGTCACTGTGGTCGTAAGTATCATTACTCTCCTTGCGCTACAGTGTCGGAGTCGACATACTCGAATATGAATTCCGAAAAAAAAGCTGCATGGAAATGCACTGTGTGTAGAGGCTACCGTAGTAAATCTCCAAATAACTTGTATCAGGCGGTGACTTACGAAGGTAAACAACAAGATCAACAACATCTAGAGCAACAACATCCAGATCATCAACAAAACAAGCAGCAAATAAATGATGATAATGGTGATGATCAAAGTACAAAACGTTGCAAAGACTCGCTTTTCTTTGATACCGTCAACACCAATGTTCAAGAACTGAAGTCCGATTTTGGTTCTTTTAAAGCAACTGTTTCAAACGACATGACTGACATAAAGACCGGTATTCAACAATTAACGAGTAGTTTAAATAAAACACACAATGAGTTGCGTGAAGAGATGGCTAGTGCATTTTCAAAACTCACCGACGCATTGGCTGGTTTAGCTAATCAGGTCAATGACCTGAAAGAGCAAAATAAAGAGAAGGATGTTCGCCTACAACTTATGGAGAATAAAGTTAACGCACTAGAACAAAAAATGCTAAACAGAAACATAGAGATCAAAAATGTACAAGACAACAAACTAACACCAGTAGAGGTATTACAAACGATTGCAGCATCTGTAAACGTTGAGATCATGGACACTGATATTAGCAATGCGTATAAAATGAAAAAACAAAACAAAATAATTGTGGAATTTTGTTCTTTAAACAAAAAAAGAGAGCTGATGTCGAACATTACTGGTCATAGGGTAAAGGGAGATTTATTCAATGCAGCAACATCAAATAAAAACGATGATAACACCATTTTTGTAAATGATGAATTAACGGCTAATAATCGCAGACTTTTATGGTTGGCAAAAAATAAAGCCAAGGAGGCGAAGTGGAAATTTGTTTGGTTTAAAAATGAGCATCTTTTAGCTAAAAAAAATGAAAACTCTACCCCTATTTTAATCTTAAACACTTGTGATATTGAACTTATTGCATAAATAAACATTTCTTTTATTAATTTTTAATATCAAACAAAAAAAAAAAACAATCTTTTATTAAAAACAAAAATATGGATAATATCATATCCGAATCGGTTGACAATTTTAGTCAAATAAATCCAGAACTTTTAAGTTATCCCTTTTCAACAATTTTTTTAAACATTCGTTCTCTTCGCACAAACTTCAACTCTTTCTTGGCAACAATTCATGGTATAATAAACCAAATTAAAATAATAGTGCTTGTTGAAACTAATATAACAGACGTAGAAACTTCCTTTTACGGTATAAATGGTTTTAACTCCGTATTTATAAACAGAGAAGACAGAGGTGGAGGAGGTGTTGCAGTATACATCAAAGAGCACATTTCTTACACTCATATACCAGTAAAATCAATATCGTTTGAATGCCTACACATTAACTTACATACACATGAAAATATTTCACTCTTCGCAATTTATCGTCCACCATCCACCCTCACCCGTTCTTTTACCATTGAACTAGATAATTTGTTAAACACGGTAAACAAACAACAAAACAGTATCGTTGTTGGGGATATGAATATTAATCTCTTTAATAATGACATGCCAATTACTCTTTATCTCGATATGATGTCATCTAATGGTTTGCAGTGTATGATTAAGGATTGTACAAGAGAAGACCTAAATAGAAATACAAGATCATGCATTGACCATCTCTTTGTAAGGCACAAACATATAAACGCACACATCTATGCATCCATAATCAAAACCAACATCTCTGATCATTATTCTTTGATATGTTGTCTCCAAGATAAAGAAGATGCTAATGAAGAGAGAATTAGTGATACCCAATACACAAAAATATGTAAATACAAAGTAAATCGCCAGATATGCACAACCAACTGGCACGAAGTAGGAAATCATTCTAATCCGGATATGATGTTTAACTCAATATATGAAACATTTAATCAAATCTACGAAAAGTCAAAAATAATAACACAAAAAAAGAAAAATAGAATTCCAAATCCTTGGATAAGTGAAAGTTTAATAAAAAGCTGTGAAATTAGGGATAAACTTTATAAAAAATGGCTATCAAATAAAAACAATAAAAACAATGAAACTGAATATAAAAAATACAGAAATTCTTTAAATAAAAAACTAAATTATGCAAAAAATTTGTATTATAAAAATAAGTTTTTTGAAAATAGATACAATATTCGTGTAACATGGCAAATTATAAACGAAATAATTGGTAGAAAATCTAATAATCTAGATGAAATAATAATAAAAAATTTTAAAAACATGAACATAACCGACATATGTAATAACTTTGCAACAAATTTTAAGCAAAATGTCAATAATATTTTACACAATTGTGATATTCAAACAATTAATCAGTCAACTCGATTACTTCAAAATTCTTTTTACCTATCCTATACAAATGAAGAGGAAATCTTTAATATTTTAGTTTCTCTTAACACCAAAAAAAGTGCGGGTTATGATGGAATCAGACCAATTGATCTTAAAAACAATGCCGGTGTAATGACACCAATTATAACCAAACTTATAAATCTAATACTACACAATGCAATAATACCTGATATACTTAAAGTATCTATTGTTCGTCCTATTTATAAAAACGGTAAAAAATCAGATATTAATAATTACCGACCAATATCAATCTTATCTGTTATTGAAAAAATAATGGAAGAAATCGTGTGCAGCAGATTAACAGACTATATACAAAAATACCAAATAATTTCGTCAAACCAATTTGGGTTCCAAAAAGGAAAAAACATAAACAAACTTCTTGGCAACTTTGCAAATTATATTAACGAACAACTTAGTAAAAAAAATCAATGCTTAACACTTTTTATCGATTTCAGCAAAGCTTTTGATACCCTAACGCATAGTAAGCTTATATTAATGTTAGAAAGAATTGGAATACGTGATAGATGTTTAGAATGGTTTAAAAACTACCTGACACTCAGAACATATTATGTAAAAGTGAAAAACATCTTAAGTGAAGAAACAAATTCGAATTTTGGTGTACCACAAGGCTCAAAATTAGGCCCCATTCTCTACTTAATATATTCCAACGAACTTATTAATACATTAAAAACATGCAAAACGTTTGCATATGCGGACGACACTGCTTTAGTAGTTGCCCATAAAAACATAAATACTGCAACAATTATAATGCAACACCAGCTCGATACTGCTGTACGATGGTGTCACGATCATGGTTTAATAATCAATGCATCAAAAACCAAACTAATGCATATTAAGCCGACACATATACTATATAGAGAAATCAATATAAGGTTCCACACAACAGAATGTCTGCATAGTAAAAAAATTTCAGATTTTGACTACAGTAACGACCTTTGTTCTACCACAATCGATATTGTAAATACATATAAATACCTAGGCGTTTATGTAGATCATAATTTTAAATGGATGGTACACGTAGATGAACTCCGAAAAAAACTAAGAAAAGCATCATTTATGCTTCATCATTTAAGCTACAGCTCCAACAATATGGTGCTAAGACAAGCATATTTTTCATTAGTGGAATCACACCTTCGCCATGGTATTACAGCCTGGGGAAGCTCAACTTTTTGTAATAAACTACAACAAACTCAAAACCAACTGCTTAAAATTCTAAAAAAAAATCGCTCTATTAACAATACTCAAAACCCCACTTCAAATAATATGGGTGTCGCCATTGTCAACAATAATAACAAAATAAATAGGCGTGGACAATTTTTCATTCCATAAAAATCTTTTGTGGACTATAACCAAATCGGTCTAGCAGATATAGTTCTTTCGATACATAGAAAAAAGTGGGCGTGGGAAATTTTACTATCCGTAAAAACCCTAGTTGAATTATGACGAACATTTTCATCAAAAATTAGCCAAAGTGTGCGTGGTCTATTTCTTTTTTCGTAAAAACAAAAGTTGGAATATGATGAAAATTCATTTAAAAAAATTTTGTCAAATCGGCCCAGCCATTCTCAGATTTTAGATAAATTGGAAAAGTGGGTGTAAAAGTGGGCGTGGTCGATTTTTCTTTCAGTAAAAACTTAAATTGGATTACTACGAACATTTAAATAAAAAATTACCCAAATCGGTGCAGCCGTTTTCCGATTTTAGATAAATCAAAAAAAGTGGGCGTAAAAGTGGGCGTGGTCAATTTTTCTTTACGCAAAAACCTAAGTTGGACTATGACGAACATTTCAAAAAAAAAGTTGTCCAAATCGGTCCAGCCGTTCTCAACTGATGCTGTTACCAACGAACGACAATTGATTTTTATTTATATAGATTATCGATGTATTTGGGGTCGTTAATATTGAATATGAGCTCAGACTTTTAATATTCAAAATGGCGGATCCAATGTGGCGACAAATTTAAATTTAAGATTTTTTATATGTTGTCTCTATTGGCCAAAAACTTAGATTTTAATGGTTTTTCGGATGTTAAAACGGATTTTGGAAATAAAGATTTGAAATTCAAAATGGCGAATCCAATATGGCGAATATGCTTTTGTAATTCTTAGCTAATTGTACTTAAATTAGTCATTTTTGATGTATTTAGGGTCGGTAATTACGAATATGAGCTCCGATTTTTTAAACTCAAAATGACGGATCCAATATGGCGTCAAATAAAATATTACGTTTTTTCTATGATGTCTAATTTTGATGGTTTTTGGAATGCAAAATATGATTTTAGAATCAAATATTCAAAATAGCGGATCCAATACGGCGGACAAGATATTTAAATTATTGATTAATATTTCAAAATATTACTAGGAAATGATTGCGCAACACGAATACGAACTCAGATTTTTTGAAATCAAAATGGCGGATCCAAAATTTGGGACATAGCTTTTTAATAAAATGCACTATGTTTGCATTTCTAAGTTTTTATAAATCCCTCTCTTTGCTTTTATCAGAAGATTTTAATAAAATATTTCTCTTTTATATGCGTCAAAAAGTTCATATGAAGGGCTTACTGCAAGAACTTGATATGCAACATTTTATTTTTTCGTGCTTTTCGCCAGATTTTTGGCAGAAGTCTTGCTTTAACACTTTGTACAAGTATATTAAGAATAAAAGTTCTGCAAAAGTTATATTTTCTACATTATTTCAAAAGTTTTAAGGCAAAACCCACCATAAAATGAAATGTTGCTTATCGAGTTTTAACAATAAGCCTTCATATATTCAGTGGCTCATTTAAGAGAGAACTTTTTTATTTCCAATTAGCATTTGCCATCCTAAATGTACAAATAATGCTACTAGCTTACAATTTCGTAAAAAATATTAAAATGCTATTGCCAAAATATGCCCCCTTAAATGCGTTACCAGCTTTAATGTTTAGCACTAGAGATGGACGCTGGTCACGTGAATTACGCGTGATCGAAAGTGAGCGTGATTAAAATTTTTTGTTCGTGAGTGATAAGTGAGTGAGACAATTTTTTTCGTAGTGATTCGTAGTGAGTGCAATTTTTTTGCGTGAGTCAAAATTATTTAATTGTATTGACTCAGTTTTTAAAATTTTTTTCGTGTTTTAAATGTTAAGCGTGAGTTACGTGTGAGCGTGAGTCACACGTGAGTAGTGATTTGTTTGCCCACGTAAATAGCAACGTAAAATAAGTGTGAGAAAAAAAAGATTCAGTAAATTATGTTTTTTTTGCGTGAGCGTGAGTCAACGTGAGTCAAAATTCACTTACGTGCCCATCACCACTTATCACGCCAATGTTGTCAAAGTGGGACATTTTTTATTAGAAATCATTAGAAACAAAAATATCAAAAAAAATGTGGAAGTTCCATTTTAGGGCATTTCTAAACTTCATATTTTGGTGTATTGCCTCTAGATCAAAAGTTTATGAACGGTCGCACAGGGTCGCAAAAATGTGAATAGAATACATTGTTAGAAACAGATCGTAATTCGAGGTTTGTCAATATCGTTTGGATTTTTTTGGACTTTGGTGTTGAAAAAAGGCGGATTTCAACAAAAGTATGAATTTCCAATTTATTAAAAAAAATAAGCTTATACCATACTTTTGGGAAGTTTATCTCATGTGTTGGACAAACAGGTATTTCTTTAGGAGAACTTCGCCTACAAAAAAAAATATAAATAAAAAATATAAAAAAATTCTCAAACTTTGACTTTAACCTCATGCAAAAAAAAAACTTTGAGCTATAATAAAAAGATATTAAAGGTGGACAAAATTCAAGATGTCGACATTCCAAAAAAATATTTTTAAATATGTGTTGCCTTACAGACCTTATTGGCCAAAAAATGGAAATCCTGGCCCACAGTGCAATCGGTGGGTGCCCTCTGAAAGACCTTCCTTGTAAGTGGAAAACATAGAAATGCATTTTTGGGGCAACACAAAATAAGATAGAGAAAAGGAAGAAAAGCAATGACAGGAATCATAATGGGCCAAACCTTGGCCTATGTGGACGTCATTTCTAAAACCTTTGGTTTTGGGGATTAGCATCATCCTTATAATCCTAGCCTAAACTATTCACAATTATGTCATTTAACAACCACATAAGTTATTAAAATTTCTGATATTTTTATACATTTTATTTAAAGTATAGGGGTTAGGATGGGGCGATTAGTATGGAAGGAAAAAATCTTAATGGACGCTTCGCGTTTCAGATTCTTGGGATTGTACTGAGCAAAAAAATCCACTAGACCATACGTCTAAGGTCAAAATCGAGCTTCCAATCTTTGACTTGCAGTTTTTTCTCAGACTTTATTTTTTTGGAAAATTTGCAAATTTTCTTTGGCTTATATTTCGTAAACTATTTGAAATTTTGACTTATTTTCAAAAGTATAGTTGTAGCTATTGTCTCGGGCTACAATTTCTCTGAACATATTACTTAGAAAAAACTTCATTTTCATGGTCACAAAGTCGAAAATGTAGAAAATTCCCCACTTTTTGTCACGTTTTTTTGTATATTTTGGCCTATAACAGCCAAACCATTGAGATTTTTAAACCAATACTAAGACAAAAATTGTAGCCAAGACAATAGTTAAGAACTCTCTAGTATGTATATCGCAAAAGCATTGGAACGCTCCTTCAGGCAAATTTTTGTAAAATTTCAAATAGTTTACGAAATATGAGCCCAAGACAATTTGCAAATTTTCCAAAAAAAATAAAGTCTGAGAAAAAACTGCTAGTCAAAAATTGGAAGCTCGATTTTCACCGTAGACGTATGGTCTAGTGCAGCGGTTTCCAACCTATGGTACACGTACCACTAGGGGGTACGCGAAACAGTCCGCGGGGGTACGCAAAATTAATAATTGGACATTCGTTTTAGATTAACCTTTCAATCCTGGTTTCGCATCTGGCTTCCAAAGTTTTATATAACGTCAGGTTTTTAAGAAAGTTGAGGTCAAAGTTCACAAAAAACGTATTTTTGTGCAATTTAGAGAGCCTTTTTTGCGATATTTTTGGATGATATTTTAAGATCTGAACACTTGTTTTCGATTAACCTTTCGATGCTGATTCCGATAATGGTCTAAAAGTTTTCTATGATGTCAGGTTTTTAAGAAAATGTATGTCAAAGTTCTCAAAAACGGTTGTGATAGGGTGGATATTTTGGTTCCACTTTGTTAAGCTCAAAATGCCCTTATATTGTATATACGAGGGTGTTTCATTCGAAAAGTCACGGAATTATTGATCTGCCCTAGTATAAAAAAAAACCATTGAAAAAAAATTATAACATTATATTTCCGCCATTGTTTTAATTTTGGTGTAGAATCGACTGGTGAAATCAGATTTGCAATATTTTTTAGCCGTTTTTGCTCTGCAAAAAAATCAGCTTACAATCCGTTTTTTCAGATGCATTGAACCACCCCACTATAGGAAATTTTACCCATTTTTTGGCCAAAAGTCAAAATTAAAATTTTTGCAAACATTATTTTTTTTCACATTAATATAAAAAAAAACTTAACAAAGTAAACAATTCTTTCTCAATTTTTCGACAGAATTGATGTACTGTCACTTTATCAGTAGTTTTTCTTGCAATTTCTTACTTACTTATAAAATAACGATTGAGAGCAGCGAATTTTGTGATAGCTTCTAACAAAAGTTTTTATATTAAGAATTTATAGTTTTTAAAAACTAAAAAATGGAAAATAATGTCAAAGGTGAGTACTTTAATGATAAATAGTGAAATGTTGGTGAACTCATCTATTAGATCGATTTTATTGGAAAAATTGAAGTGACCTTAAGATGAACTTATTGAAGTATGAATTGGAATTTTATTTTGACTTTAAAAAAAATGATAGCATATGTTAGCTATAAAACCATAAAAGTTCTCTAGGACAATCAATTACCTTCCGAATTTAAAAAATTTCAAGGTCGGATATGTGCAAACTTTTTTTTTATACCCATTTTTCCAGGTGACTACTGAGTGCCAAATTCAGAGTTATTTAATACATGGCGAGAGAAATAAAGCAGAGGTGGATAAGGAGCCGCTATTTCTGACCATTTCTTTTCATACATTGCTGAGAGTGAATGTTTCGAAAACTTTAAACAATATATAAAGGAGGAATTAAGAATATTTTGTTCAAATATAAATATGAAAAGGATTAAAAGTTGTAGGAGTTTGAAAATTTTTGAAAGACAGCATGCTGTTTGGCTTAAAGGCAATACTTGGCTAAAAAAAACTTGAAACGCAGCCTGCCTCCACTAAATCGAAACCTGGGCGACCGCAATTAACTTTTTTGTCAAAATCTGCGAGAACAAAAATACGAGTTACAGCAGAAATCTCTAAAGATCTAAATAGGGAAGTTGAGCCCCTAGCTCTTGCATCATCTACGGCTGCCCGTATTTTTTGGAACTCAAAAATAAAATTTTTGAATAAAATCCTTATTAAAAAGTAGATTTGTTTGACACTGCTTAACATTGTTAAAATAAATTTCTACTGTTATCTTCGAAAGTTAGTGTACACGCAAAAAAAAAAAAATATTGTAAAAACAGTTTAGAAAACCATATAATCTATCAAGGATCTAAAAAATCTTAGATGCGGCAACTTATAACCCGGGAACCCTGTTTGGAACTAATTATTAGGTAATTTTTTAGGTAACTTTACTAATTTTTTTTTTGAGTGTATGAAAACCTTTAAGAGTCACTCCCTCCCTCTAAAGAGTCTTCCAAAAGTCAAATAAAAAAAAATCAGTCAAATCGGTCCAGCCGTTTGGCTGTAAATAATTTTGGCCAAAAAAAGGGTAAAATTTCCTATAGTGCACCCCAAGGAGCGAACATTTTTCAAAAAAAAAAATAGCACCATTGTTTTGATCTCCCCTAAACCCTTCAAAAAAAATTATAATACCCGCAGATCAAAAATTTCAAAATTAACTCTAATATTTTAATGTGAAGTGTTTTAACGAAATCAAAAAACTCGTTAGGGGGTACGCGGCTGATAACATTTAAAATTAGGGGTACGCGAGCCAAAAAGGTTGGTAACCGCTGGTCTATTGGACTTTTTTGCTCAGTACAATCCCTAAAATCAGAAACGCGAAGCGCCCATTAAGATGTACAAATCGCCCCACCCTAATGGGGGTATATTACTTTGCCCTTGATCAAACCTAAGACATTCTAGTAGTGCATACGGTCAGTACCGTAGTACCGGTATTCCCGGTTCTCGGTATTACCGGGAAATGGTACCGGTTTCGCGGTTCTTCAATTAATCCCGGTATTCCCGGGAATATCGGTATTCCCGGTTCCGGTTCTGATGGTATTACCGGTATTCTAAGGATTACCTGTATGTATATTTTGTATAATTTAAATTTTTCTTCGCTTTTATGAACAAAAAAAAATACAAAACACGTGAAAAGCACCATTTCCAATTTCTTTTATGAATTTAACAATATTTTTTGATTTTAAATAATTTTACAAACACAACTAAATATTTCTGAAATACTGATTAAATGGTGTAATTTAAATATTTTGTGGTATAGTATTTTTTTGTTTTTTGAGAACCGATACCAGGATCAGAACCGGGAATACCGGTATTCCCGGGAATATGTATATGAGGCATTCCACACCAAATGTTCAGCAAAAAAAAGTTGTGTCGTGTCAATATGAAATCATTTGCAAAGTATTCGCTCTTAAATAACAAAAATAAAATTTAAGTTTTTTCAAAAAGTGGGCTTTGTAGGCGTGGTCAAATATTGAAAATATCAAACTTTTTTGCTTGAGTATCTTTACTTCAATATTTATGCAAATTAAATGAAACACAGTAAAGTCTTCAAGACAAAAGTTTTTTATAGATTTTTGCATGGGCTATCAATTAAAAAATAAAAATTGGAAAATTTTCAGAAGAAGTTCTGAATTTTTCAAATTTAAATTTAAACTTTATTTACCAAAAAACATGACGCAATTTTTTTTTTTTTTTTTAATTTAAAAAAAAGTTAAAGTTCTTTCCTATCTGTTCTGAAATTTTCAGAGATGTGTTTTGCCTTGTTTTCGAGAAATCAAATGTTAAAAATTGAAATACCCTAATTTTATACAATAATGGTGTATAAATCGTGTGCGTATGAGTAATATCAATACTTAAAAAATATTTAAGAGGCGATGGGAGCGTGAGTTTTTATTTATGATCACGCACGCTAATGAAAGAAAAAATTTAGTCACGCATGATATTTTATTTTGCTCACGCTCATTCACGCACACGTGAGTAGGAAAAAGTAAGTCACGGTCACGTTGATGACGTGAGCGTGAGTAAAATAAATTATAGTGCGTGAATATTTTTTTTCTTTCATTAGCGTGCGTGATCGTAAATAAAATCTCACTCACGCTCCTATCGCTTCTTAAAATATTTTTTAAGTATTGATATTACTCATACGCAGACGTTTTATACACCATTATTGTATAAAATTAGCGTATTGAAATCTTTAACATTTGATTTCTCGAAAACAAGGCAAAACACATATCTGAAAATTTCAGAACAGATAGGAAAGAACTTTAACTTTTTTTAAAAAAATTAAAAAATAAATAAAATTGCGCCATGTTTTTTGATAAATAAAGTTTAAGTTTAAATTTGAAAACTTCAGAACTTTTTCTGAAAATTTTCCACTTTTATTTTTTTAATCGATAGCCCACACAAAAATCTATAAAAACTTTTGTCTTAAAGACTTTACTGTGTTTCATTTAGTTTGCATTAATATTGAAGTAAAGATACTCAGGCAAAAAAGTTTGATATTTTCAATACTTGACCACGCCTACAAGGCACACTTTTTGAAAAAACTTAAATTTTATTTTTATTATATAAAAGTACCCTAAGAGCGAATACTTTGCAAATGATATCCCATTGAAACCACTATGGTTTTTCTGTAGTGGAACAGTTGGTGTGGAATGCCTCATATGTAGAACCGGGAAACCGGTACCAGAACCGGGAAATGGGGGGCACTACATTATAGCGATGTTCGTCTGACCGTAGAGCACACAATGCAGTCCAAACTACTGAAAATTATATGTCTTGTCAATGTCTAACAAATACGTCTTGTGGCCGGCCATAGTCTAGTTATGTTTCAAAATGGACAAGACCGGACAAGGGGAGAAAATCGGAAAAAACGCAATGTTTTACGATGTTTTTGTAATTTTGCAAAACAGATGAAAGATTTTTATGTCAAAAGAAGTTCAAAATGCGGCATTGGGCCCAGGGAATTAAAAAAAATAATTTTGTGCGGCTCGCCCCTTTTGTGGGTGTGGATATAAAAAATTAACTTAAATAATAATAAAGTTATACAAATGTTTTTAAATATTCAAGCTGTTTTGATTGGAAAAAAATTTTATATAGTAACATTCACCCACATAACAAATCCGGTTGCCACAAACGTAAATATTCGAACCTCATTTTTGAGGTTGTCGCTACCAGTTGTTCGGTTGTTAAAACTACATTTCGGTTGTCATAACCGAATTGAAGTTACTGCAGATCTTTGAAAATAAACACCCTGCGTCAAATTTCGTTCAACAGACATACGAAAGGCAAACAAACGTTCATAGCAAGATCGACTTAAAATCGATCAAGAACTACGGGCTATATAATTTTTAAGATCATAGACCCACACAAAGTGCAGACTAAAAAAATAGTATGGCATAAAATTTTTTTTCGACGAAATATTCTCCGACATTAGTTCGGAACTAAATAGTCGACATTGCCTACACAGAATTTGTTGTTATGGACCATAACAAATTAACAAACAAGAAAAGCAAAAAAAAAAAAATTATATTAAAAATAACTCTGAAAAGCGTAATGAAAAACTATATTTAACAAGCGCGAGCGGCAATGTATTACGCTTCAGTTGGTGAGACGCTGATGCGGGTGCTGATGATAATATGTGTACCCATTGTGTATGCTCGTGATGTTTTAATATTGGTGGTGGCCGTGTGCAATATTGTTTATATTTCTGTTTTTATTTATTGCCAAAATTTTCATCATTGGCTAATAAGCGGCCGGTTGGTTGTTGTAGTTTTTGTGGGGTGGGCGGGTGACGGTGGACGTTTTAATAGGAGAAAAAAACTGTTTTCAAATAATGTCTGTCTGTATGTTTTATTTGTCCATTCATCTGTTTAACTGTCCGTTTTATACACTCAAAATAAAAACTTTGTCGAAATAAAAAAATAAAAATACTCTTTTGATAAAGCAGAAAGTGTTAGAATTTGTCAGCAACATACATATTTTGGTGTTTTTTCCAAAAGACTTTGCACTCACTTTTTTATTAAGAAAAAAATTCTAAATTGTAGTAACAGTTGTTTAATGTAGTTGATTTGAATTTATAAGTAAAAAATACTACTCTATTAACAGTTGTTTTTATCAGTTATTTTGATTTTTTCACAAAACAACTGGTAAAAATTGTACTTTATTGTTGTACAAGTTTTACATGCCCTCAAAGTACAGTATGGGATATACCCACTTTGTCATTCTGTACGAAATAGCGTTTGTGAAAGACTGTCCAAAAATAAAAGAGCTACCTTTTTGAAGTTTGGTACGAATACGTCTTAATGGCATATGATATGCTTAAGTTCTGAAATGGTCAAATTCAGAAAAGAACAAAAAAATCACCCTTGAAAAACTAAAACAACTCCAGAAAAACATCATTTGTATACCCTACGCCACAGAGTAGTACATGGTATATTGACTTTGTGCTGATGTTTGTAACTACCCGAAATATTAGTCGTAGACCCACCTTCAAGTACAATTAAAAAAAAGTCTTAAAAGTATTAAATTTTCTTCAAAATAGGTTTTAAATTTTCCCACAATTTAGTTAAATTTAACTAAGAGTTGGGAAATTTTCTTAACTGTTAGGAAAAAATTTAAGTTCATGTATGTACTGTTAAATAGTAAATAATTTTCCTTAAATGGAATTCCCTAATACATGGAAGAAATTCTTACCGCCAAAGAAATTTTCCTTAAATATATGAAAAAAAAAATGGTTTTAAGACATATTTTTTAAAAAAGAATTTATAAGGAAGGTCTTTCACAGGGCACCCACCGATTGTCCTGAAACTTAAATATGGGAATGAGGAGGAAAAATAAGAGTTACCTGTTTTTAATTAGCGGCCAAATCTCAAATTTAAAAAAGGGTTGCCACCTTATGAAAAATTAAATAAGTCCGAAAAAAAAACTCCTTACAAAGTACAAAGCCATATCTGCACTCCCTAAAATTTGCTCCAACTGTTATTTGTATGGGAGCCTACTTATACCTACTTTACACTTGCTGTGTTTTACAAAAAGTGGATTTATTTTCGGATTAGTCTTATTTTGTTTAAAAAAATATTTTAACATACCAAAACAAATTTGGAATATTTTTTTCCGTATTCTGCGATAAATTAGCTATTATAATCCGAAAAAATAAGAAAAAAATTTGGAAAATGAAAAAAGTTATAAAAAAATCAATATTAATCCAAAGTGGACTTATTAAATCCTAAAATTTAATTGGATTAATTTTGATTTATTTGTAACTTTTTTAATTTTCCAAATTTTTTTATTATTTTTTCGGATTATAATTGCTAATTTATCGTAGATTACGGAAAAAAATATTCCAAATTTGTTTTGGCATATTAAAATATTTATTTTAAACTAAATAATATTAATCCGAAAATAAATCCACTTATTGAAAAACACAGCAACTATCACACTTTTCCATTATACACATCAAAATTTACCAACTTCTAAAAGATTTATGTGTTATTTTTTGACTGAAACCTAGTCGTATCTAATAAGTGACCAATTTCTGGCGACAATTTTGTATAAATTATTCCCCTAACATGGTGAAATTACGCTTGTATAATGGAATAGTATAATAGTGTAAAGTGGGTATTAGGGAGTGGAGATAGGGCGTAGGTATGTTTTAAAAAAATGTTGTCGGGTAAAAATAAATGGGGATCGGTCTCACTAATGACCCCTCTCGGACGCACCATTGGACCGGTAGAAGCTGATTAAATAAAACAAATTTACAAAAAATTGTATGGGGACCGCCTTAACAATTAGAGATAGAGGGTAGGTGTGTTCAGAGAAAATGTTTGGACTAAAAAAATATTGTGGGTCGGTCATACATTTTGTTGCTCTAAGGGCACTATTAGGGCAGTTAAAGCGGTTGGAGCAAATTTTAAAAAAATGTCGTTTTGTGTGGGAGCCCCCTTAGAAATTAGAGATAGGGTATTAGTTTGATCCAAAGAAATGTTAATACGTAAAAATTAATGGGGGGTCGGTCTTATAAATGACCCCTCTATGACGCACCATAGGAGCAGTAGAAATGATTTTAAGATTGGAAAATAACAATAAATTTTTTTCAAAAAATTTAAAAAAAATTGTAATAATCGTTATCCACGATCCTCCTGGGCAAAAAAATTGTAGAATCTATAGAAGTTTTACACAAAAAAATCTCAAAAAAATCGAAGAGTACAACATTTTCAAAAATGAGATTTAAATTTTAAAACTTAAAAATCGCATACTAGAGCGCTTTTAAGAATTTTTTTGAATTTTTTTTAAAGTACGTAAAAAAACAAAAATTTTGAAAAAAAAAATTTGAAATTTGGACTATTATTAAAGAAGTTATGAGTAAAAGAATATTGAGTAAAGGAACAAACTACCAATTTTTAAAAATTCGATATCTTTTGAGCGGGTCATCAAAAAAATCTGAAAATTTGCCACGAAGGAGTTTTCGAAGGGTACTAAAAACTGTAAACAAATTGGGAAAATCTAAAATTTTTTTTTTTTCAAAGTGTCCGATTTGACATGGAATGCCCCATATATATTATTGATCCATGATCGATTCTAAGGCATTCTGTGAATGTTCGTCTGTCCGTCCGTCTGTCTGTAGATGGCACGATGCAGTCCAAACTAAAAGAGCTATCCTACTGAAACTTGGCACGAATATGTCTTATGGTCCTAGGCAGGTTAAGTTCGGAAATGGGCAAAATCGGACTAGGGGGAAAAGAGTTCCCTCTTAAAGAACTGAACCAACCTCTGAAAAAATTCACTTTTTTAGATGTTTTTTTGTTAAATGAATGAAACATTTGGTATATTTATCGCGATAGGAAGGTGCTCTCAACGTCCCCCACTCACCCAATATAACGGACTTATGAACAAAATTCCAAAAATACTTAACGTTTTTCGCTTCTACTGTAAACCGCAAAAAGTGTTGTTACGCTGTTTTGCATTTTAGATGACGCTCTGCTTTAATAATTTTTATTTGTTGTTGATAATCTTGATTAATCTAAGAGAAGGTACAATTTTCTTCTTCTAATGCTCAATAAGTGTAGAGTCTAATATGTATTATTATTTTTGTTTTGGACACTAACGATTGTCATTTAAATTCACTATGGCACTTGTAGTATAGGGGTTTTATATTTGCTTAATAGTCTTGACAATGGAATCTGACAAATCCTGCAACACGTGTCGACTAAGTCTTGCAAAAATAACCACACTAATAAATTTAAAACAAAAAAATACTTTTCTTAAAAATTATTCTATGAGAATATCATGGTTTTAATTAGTAAAAAAAATTATCTCGAGCTGGAATAATCCTACTCAAAATGTAATATTTTCAAGGTTATATATAGCAATTTTTATTTTAAAATAAAATTGATCAGAATTTTTCTAAAGATTTTTTTTCATATATTTAGGGAAAAGTTTTTTAGCGGTAAGAATTTCTTCATGTATTATTCTATTCTAGCAAAATTATGTACTATTTAGCTGTACATGAGCTAAAGTTCTTTCCTTACTGTTTAGGACATTTGCAAACAATTAGTTACATTTTACTAAATTGTTAGAAAATTTTTTAACCAATTTTAAGGAAATTGTGTCTTAAAATTTAGTAAGGGTTTTACTGAGTGTAGAGTTAATTATTCATTTAGCAGGCAAATTAGATAAATATCATTTAAATTTAAATAACAATAATTTTACAGAGTTTTTTTTACAGAATTATTATTTTGAGTGTATGTATAAGATTTATGTCCGTCCATCCGTTTGTCTGTCCATAGAGATCTTTTATGAATATTTTTTTTTTTTTTTTGGAAAATCCATAGATACACAGCATCTATAATCTATTTGACCATTACATTCAACTTTGCTTTTTTTTTTGTTTGATTTAAAAAAATTAAAAATTTTTATAAACCAAAAACAATAAAAGAAAATTATTAAATTTTATTTAAATAAAATTAGACTGTCAACAAGCTAGAGCAAAAAAAAATCAATGTCGCCAATGACATTGAATTATTGCGGCAGGTTGTTTTTGTTGCTGTTCCACGATCATGTACGATTTTCAATAGTAATACAGAAAAATTTGATTCTTTTTTTAAATTGAACGTTACTATTTTTGGATTTTTTTTTATCAAAAATATTATTTATGTTTTCATGAAATAAGATTTTTTGCTCAAATATTTTTTTATAATATATTTTTTTTTGTTAATTTGTTTATGGGCCATTTGTTTTATGTTAACAATCTAGAGATTTAAAGTTTTTTTTTTAATTTATTTTTTTGTGTGTAAAAATTAATTATAAGGAGTGAGATCATAAAAATGTTAACACACATTTTTGCCTACAACTTTGGTGTAAAGCTTCCAAATTTTTTTTTTTTCGGCAGTTTACATTTTAAAAATATGTCAGTTAATAAATTAATTTACATCATGAGTTTTAATTTGGAATTTTTTACACAATGGACGATGAAAGAAAAGTGCGTTCAAAAATAATTAAATATTTTCAACAAAACCAAACATGGACATACAAAAAAATTGCCAAAGAAACTAATGTATGCCGCCAAACAGTTTCAAAAGTGGTAAAAAGGTATCTGGAACACCTAACAATTGAAAGGAAGCCGGGAACAGGAACAACGACTGGTTATCGTAACATTGGTAAGGCATATAAAGTTAAAAGCATCCTTAAGAGAGCTCCTAACACATCTGGCAGAAAAACAGCTCGGTTAGCCCAATGCTCAGACTTTTTTGTACGTAAAGTGAAACGTAAGGCGGGACTAAAGTCCTACAAAGTTCAAAAAGTTCCCGATAGAAACGCTTTTAAAAATTTGGAGGCCAAAACCAGAGCTAGAAAATTGAAATCAAATTTTATAAAAAAATACAACTGTTGTGTAATGGACGACGAAACTTGTGTCCTGGCTGATTTTGCGCAGCTCCCTGGTCAAGAATTTTATGTTTCCGATGTTCGAGGAAATGTTGCGGAAAAATTTCGGTCAAAAAAGCAAACGAAATTCCCCAAAAAATTCCTAGTATGGCAAGCCATATGTAGCTGCGGCCAAAGAAGCCAGTCATTTGTGACATCTGGCTCTATAAACAGCGAAATTTATATCAAGGAGTGTTTGCAGAAGAGACTTCTTCCGTTCTTGAGTCAGCACAATGTATCCACTTACTTTTGGCCCGATTTAGCATCTTGTCACTACAGCAAGAAAGCGCTGGAGTGGTATAATGATAATAATGTGGTTTTTGTACCAAGAGAGGCAAATCCACCAAACTGCCCGGAGCTCAGGCCAGTGCACTATAGGAAATTTTACCCTTTTTTTGGCCAAAATTATTTACAGCCAAACGGCTGGACCGATTTGACTGATTTTTTTTATTTGACTTTTGAAAGACTCTTTAGAGGGAGGGAGTGACTCTTAAAGGTTTTCATACACTCAAAAAAAAAATTAGTAAAGTTACCTAAAAAATTACCTAATAATTAGTTCCAAACAGGGTTTCCGGGTTATAAGTTGCCGCATCTAAGATTTTTTAGATCCTTGATAGATTATATGGTTTTCTAAACTGTTTTTACAATATTTTTTTTTTTTGAGTGTACACTAACTTTCGAAGATAACAGTAGAAATTTATTTTAACAATGTTAAGAAGTGTCAAACAAATCTACTTTTTAATAAGGATTTTATTCAAAAATTTTATTTTTGAGTTCCAAATCGTCAACTACATTTCAAAATGCCACTACGGGCAGCCGTAGATGATGCAAGAGCAAGGGGCTCAACTTCCCTATTTAGATCTTTAGAGATTTCTGCTGTAACTCGTATTTTTGTTCTCGCAGATTTTGACAAAAAAGTTAATTGCGGTCGCCCAGGTTTCGATTTAGTGGAGGCAGGCTGCGTTTCAAGTTTTTTTTAGCCAAGTATTGCCTTTAAGCCAAACAGCTTGCTGTCTTTCAAAAATTTTCAAACTCCTACAACTTTTAAGCCTTTTCATATTTATATTTGAACAAAATATTCTTAATTCCTCCTTTATAATTGTTTAAAGTTTTCGAAACATTCACTCTCAGCAATGTATGAAAAGAAATGGTCAGAAATAGCGGCTCCTTATCCACCTCTGCTTTATTTCTCTCGCCATGTATTAAATAACTCTGAATTTGGCACTCAGTAGTCACCTGGAAAAATGGGTATAAAAAAAAAGTTTGCACATATCCGACCTTGAAATTTTTTAAATTCGGAAGGTAATTGATTGTCCTAGAGAACTTTTATGGTTTTATAGCTAACATATGCTATCATTTTTCTTAAAGTCAAAATAAAATTCCAGTTCATACTTCAATAAGTTCATCTTAAGGTCACTTCAATTTTTCCAATAAAATCGATCTAATAGATGAGTTCACCAACATTTCACTATTTATCATTAAAGTACTCACCTTTGAAATTATTTTCCATTTTTTAGTTTTTAAAAACTATAAATTCTTAATATAAAAACTTTTGTTAGAAGCTATCACAAAATTCGCTGCTCTCAATCGTTATTTTATAACTAAGTAAGAAATTGCAAGAAAAACTACTGATAAAGTGACAGTACATCAAATTGTCGAAAAATTGAGAAAGAATTGTTTACTTTGTTAAGTTTTTTTTATATTAATGTGAAAAAAAATAATGTTTGCAAAAATTTTGATTTTGACTTTTGGCCAAAAAATGGGTAAAATTTCCTATAGTGCAGTGGAGAGATATTGGGCTCTTGTTAAAAAAGAATTAAAGGGCACAAAAAAGGTCTCCCAGGACATGCAAGATTTCAAACGTAGATGGACCACCTGCTCTAAAAAGGTGACAGAAACTACCATAAAAGCCTTAATGGGAGGGTTTCCGGAAAAAGTGGATAACTTTGTTCGTAGTGGTTAGAGTTCCATGCGGTTTTTTTGTTATGATTTTGTATTAAATTTTATTTAATAAAAATTTGGTTTGAAGTCTTAAAATTCAGTAGTCTGTTTTTTATTTAACTTTATGTGTGTTAACATTTTTATGATCTCACTCCTTAAAAGCATCATTTAGTTATTATTAGTCATCAGAGGTGTAAATCATTATAATTTGTTGAATTTAAAATTTAAATTTTTATTGAATCGACTGATTGACATGACAAAGTTCAGTAAATTTCAGCATTTTTATTTGAAATAATATTTCAGTTTAAAAACATTCCTAATAAGAGAATGGTTAAAAATTGCCCATTTCTAAAATTCAAATTTTTAAAATAAATTTGTTGATTTCTTTGATTCAAAGACTTTATTCTATAAAAAATTTCAAGATTTAAAAACTTTTTTGATAAAAAATATTTTTAGATTATGATATACATATTATGAATTATTCAAAATTTTTCGATTCAGGGAAATTTTTTCCTTAAAAAAATTCTAGGATTCTGGTAAATTTTTTCTGTAGAAAACTTCATTTCGGGATTTGCTCATCGGTAAGTATCAAAAAAACAAAGTATTTGGCGCGAGTGAAACTATATAAAACATTTGGTGCCCTAAGGGTTGATGTGACTAACAAAATGAGTCCTTCATCCTTAAGAGCAATGTTTATGCTTTACCCTCGACTTAATTTTATGTCGCTATCGCATCGGGTGAGTTGTCAAAAAATCGGAAAACGGCGATTTTTTTGAACTTTGACGTAATTTTTCTAAAAAATCTGATGTGATGGAAAAGTTTGGAGACCAAATTTGTGATCACTAGAACAATAGCGGCCCTATGCTCCTTGCAGGAGTAAAAGGAACAAATATATATAGAACAATTGCAATTAACTGTGTAAGGTTGCGACCTAGTCGCATCATTTTTTTTTAATGTTCAGTAGTGTAATTTTTCATTAACGTTTCATTTCAAATTTTTATAGAAAGTCTGACAAATCATAAAATAAATTCGTACTGCTCTGATCAGCGATTTTTTTTCTATATTTTGCTCATTTTTCTACAGACTAAACAGAAGCGAAACTTATGGCAAATGTCAAAAAACACATGTTTTTGAAACAAAATTTTAAAAATATTTTTGAACTAGTCGAATAGCCTGTCCCTGCCAGGCGGAACACCAAATCACTTTTCTCAATAGTTCTAATATTTTACCAAACTTTAAAAAAAATTATGTTTGTGCTTGCTTTTGTCTTCAAAATTAGGTTAGATGTAAAAACATAATTTTTCTACGCCCATTTCTTCTCTTAATTCTCCGTCCCTACACAGAGAGAACAGTTTAGTTGTGCCAGCCGAATTTAGAGCCAACTGCATAGTTTAATAACAACAACCGAAATTTTCGGTTGCCATAACCAAAATTTGTTTTTAAAATTTAACTTCTGTTGGTCCAAATAAATTTCGGTAATCGCAACCGAAAATTTCAGTTGTTGTAATTAAACCATGCACTTGGCTCTTAATTCGGCTGGCACAATTAAACTGTTTTTTCTGTGTATTCCAAAATTTTTAAATCTGACTACTTTATGATAAGCTCCATCGTTAGTACTATACTCGTATCCACGCCCCTTTTCCCTCTCAATTCTCCGTCCACAGTCCAAAAATTTTAAGTCTGACTACTTAAGGATATGCTCCAGTGTCAGGACAATATGCTTGCAATTTTCGGCTGCGTAGGTCATTAGGGCTTTAAAGTTAGTCAAATAAAAAAAATAAAACACAATATTGCCTTGCCCCTTTTTCCTCTCAACTCTCCATCTACATTCCAAAAATGTTAAATCGGACTACTTTAGAATATACTTCATAGTAAGGACTACATGTTAGGGATTTTCAGCTTCCGTATTTATTGGGGCTGAGCTTAAAAATACTCTTAAATGTCAAAAAAAATTTTTTTTTTGCCAAGTCTCTTTTTTCTCGTAATTCGCCGCCCACAGGCAAAAAATCCGACTTCGTAAGAATCTGTCCCTGGTGTTTTATTATATACATGCCAATTTTAAGCTTTTAAGTCCATCAATGAGATTCAAAAGGCGGTGGATACACAAAAAATAAGAGAAACACAAAAAAATAAAATATATATTCAGAAAATAGATGGAAATAAATTTACCACGCCCTTTGCCTTTCTTATTCTCCACCCATACACTGGATATCAAAAATCCAGGCTCGTGTTGATCTTCCACATGAAACCTTCTATATACATGCCAATTCTGTGCATTTTCCGCTTCCTTTGGGGCTTCAAAAGAAGTTAAAATGTTAAAAATCTCAATTTTGTCACTCCCCATTTTCCTTTCAATTCTCCGCCCACAGTCCAAAAATTTAAAATTTGACTACTTCAGGATATGCTTCATCGATAGGACTATACGCTAGAAAATTTTCAGCTTCCTAAGTCATTAGAGGACTTTAAAATAAGCAAAAATGCCTATTTTCATCTTCATATATCATTTGGGGTCTTCAAATTAAATATTAAAAAACAAAATTTTGCCACGCCCCATTTTTCTCTTAATTCTCCTTCCACAGTTCAAAAAATTTAAATCCGATTACTTCAGGATATGCTTCATTGTTAGAACTAAATGCTATGCAATTTTCCGCTTCGTAAGTCATTTGGGGTTCAAAAGAAGTAAAAATTTTAAAAAATCCCAATTTTGCCACGCCACTTTTCCCTCAATTCTCCGCCTACATTACGAAAATTTTGAATCCGACTACTTGGGGATATGCGCCATCGTTAGGACTATATTCTAGGAAATTTTCAGCTTCCTAAGTCATTTAGGGGCTTCAAAAGAAGTAAAAATGTTAAAAAATCTAAATTTTGCCACTCCACTTTTCCCCTCAATTCTCCGACCACATTGCGAAAATTTTAAATCCAACTACTTGGGGATATGCGGCATCGTTAGGACTATATTCTAGGAAATTTTCAGATTCCTATCTTTTGGGGGCTTTAAATTAAGCAAAAACGTCAAAAAATTGCATTTTGCCACGCCCACTTTTCCGCTTATATCTCCGCCCACAGGCAAAAAATCGAAAATCCGGCTACGTTAGGATCTGCCCCAGGTGTTTTACTATAAGCATGCCAATTTTCAGCTTTGTAGCTCATCAGTGGGCTTCAAAAAGCTCTGGATAGACAAAAAAAGAGGAACACACAAATAGGGAAATTATATATATAGATTAAACTACGAAATCTAATAAATCAAATTTTATGATATTTGATCTCAATATGCATGACATTTTAATAAAATTATGAATTCCTATTAAATTAAAACAAAATAATGAATCCGTTTCATTATAACCTCCAACCACTTTGTCAATCCGTTTGTAGCGCATAAAAACATCGGTCGGGGTCCCCTTAAAGTATATATATAATTATCTACGATCGATTCTAAGTCATTTTATGAATCTCCGTCAGTCCGTTTGTATAAAACACGATTCAGTCCAAAATAAAAAAGCTACCCTCATAATTGGCACGAAAATTTCTCATGGTCATAGGCCGGTTAAGTTCGGAAATGAGCAAAATCGGGGCAAAAAATGTCACCCTTTAAGAACTAAGCCAACTTAAGTTCGGAAATGAGCAAAATCGGGGCAAAAAATTTCCCCCTTGAAGAACTAAACCAACCTCTAAAAACGAAATTTTTTACAGCTTTTTTTTGCATTTTTGTTAAACAAATGAAACCCTTTTATGTCGAAACGTGTTCAAAGTCCTGCACTTAGACCCAGGGGGGCTACAAAATTTCGTTTTTTTTTTGGCCTGACCTCTTTTTTGGGCGTGGATTTAAAAAAATAGTAAAATACTGAGAAAATTGTATTACTAAAGTTCAAAAAGCATGATATATAAATTAGTAAATATTTATCGCGATGGGAAAGGTATCACCAACCACAACCCACCAAGACCCGAAAACTCTCACTTGTTTTTATTATTAAGTTTTTTTTTGTGTGGCAAAGAATGAGGGTGATGGGGAATAGTATCCCCGATTTTATTTTTAATTTGATATTCTCAAAGAGTGTTCTAATCAATATATCCTTAAACTTTTATCTTGGGACAACAATGGATCCCTTTATTACTAAAGGGGCGTGTGAATAAATGTCTATTATAATCCTCCTGGTTCAAATTCTAACTCAATGAACTTTTTTTGGGAACAAAATGTTCATATGGTTCATAGAATGCCAAAAAATTCATATTAGAACGATATTTTTTTAGAGATGGTGGGGTCATTCTTTGTCAAATCAATCATAAATTTTCTTAGGGGAAATTGTTAACCAACGTACACAGAAAGAATTGAAAACGAAAGTCAATCAACAAAAACGCGGATTCAATTAATTTTTTAATTGAAACTCCTCCGATAAAGAAAATTGTTATATCAATCATCAAATTGTAGGTGATTAATTGATTTTTATTTCAATTAATCAGTTTTTCGATTTTGATCAAAAATTTTATTGATTTTTTATTTAAAGTCAATTAAAATAATTATTGATTTAACAAATGAATTTCACGCTTATGGAAAAATTATGAAGAAATTCATATTTTTTGCTTTCCAATATGTTGCTGACAATAAAAAAAAGTAAAACCGTAGTAAAAAGTATATTTTTGAATTAATGTATTCAAATTAATTAAAGCGAAAAAAAAATCTGGTATGTTGAAAATTTGTAATTTGACAGTTAAAGAAAATAACAAAAATGTTCATCAAAATAATAATTGACTCATTTAAATTTTGTTGATCAATAGATTTAATTGAAATTTTTTAGCCAATAATTTTTTGTGTGTATTTTCGGCTTAGACGACTGACTTACAATTAGAGGACTAAAAATTAGTATTTGTCAGATTTTCACTTTTTGTAACAACTAGATCAAATTTCAAATCAATATCGGAGGGGACAAGAAAATACATGATTGAGATGACATGGATCGATCCTACGAGAAAAAATTTCAGGATATATTCTTTAGGACTAACTCTTTAAAAATAACACGTAAAAAAATCGTGGGATACTGTCTCCCCAAAGTTTTTTTTTTATTATACCCTCCACTTAGTGATAGAGGGTAATATATAAGTTTGTCATTCCGTTTGTAACTCATCGAAATATCGGTCTGGGACCCCATAAAGTACAGTCAAACCCGGTTTTAACGAACTCCGAGGGACCAGTAAAAATAGTTCGTTATAAGCGAAGTTCGCTATAAGCGGGGTATATTTTATATCAACCCAGTTTTATTTCCAAAAAAAAGTTCCAATTTTGTATTATTTGACTTTTTTTTGAAATTAAACTACTTTTTGCGAAGAAATTATTAAAAATATAAATAAATTTTATTAAAATTATAATATTAACCAAAAATTTCTAACCATTTGTGAGTTTGGTAAACATAATTGGCGCAAATTTTAAAGTATTTTTAATTAATTGTGTTCGTGGGACCATAATAAGTAGTACGTTTTAACCGAGGATTCGTTATAACCGAGTTCGTTATAAAAGAAGTATTTTGTGTGAAAATTGTGGCCAAAACGACTGGACTTCAGAATTAGTTCGTTATAACCGAGAATTCGTTATAACCGAGTTCGTTATAACCGAGTTTGACTGTATATATATTCATGATCCCCGATCGATTTTAAGACATTCTTGCGATGTCCGTCTGTCTGTCTGTCTGTGGAAATGGTGATCATGACCAAAATATTACACGGAGATGACTGAAACTTAATACATTTGTTGGAAGTTCTCCCGAGAAGTTTGGTATTGCACTTAAGCAATATCGTTTCAGCGGTTCAAAAGTTATGAACGAAAATGTAAGGACACCTCAAACATTTAGTACATTCAACATAACCTAAAAATACAAAATGCTTTAAACATAATGGAACATCAAATGGTATTTAAACAAGAACTAACATATTTTTTGACAAAAATCGCGGATTTTTTTTAATTTTTTTTTTCGCGTAAATTTGTTCTCAAAAGTAATTTCCCTTTAAATAAAGTTCTTTGCAATAATCTTTTTGAAATTCGGCAAGGCCGAATTTAACTTCCCAGGCAGAAAAATACGAATGGGAAAGCGCTGGCAAAGTACCTTTTATGGTCGCTTGTGTGCTGGGAAAGCATCACAGTTTAGTACTCCCCCAGCGTCCAAAATGATAACCACGGTAAACGGTATGCCGTTGCTATTTTAAAGCGCTTTGAAAGCGCTTTAAAAACAAAAAATATGGTACTATTATAGCACTTTTAGAACAAAAAAATGGGACGTATCAAAATTGTATAAGTCCATAAGACACAACTTTTTTTGGTGTTTATTTGAATAAAGAAATTTATTAAATTAGAATAAAAAATTTATTGACTAATTTATTAGGATAAAAAAATGTTGGACAAACTTTGAAATATTTTCTAATTCCCGGAAAAAATTTGTTTGCAGTTTTCTTTGCGTTTTGGAATAAAAAGTTTATTTAAAATGCTTCTAGGAAAATTTTTGGAAAAGTCCCGAAAAAAAAATGGTGTATTGAACCGAATCGGGTAGTGTTCCAAAGGGATAGGCCCAGTGACATTTCACATGTGATGCATCCGGAGTTTAAGACACTTCCTCACGAAAGAAACAGGTGTTTTTATATAAAAGGTGTCAAGTTTGTAATATGTAGGTTATTGTGTCTATCAAGGACCGGCCACTTATCCTGCAGGGAAATAAAAAATATTCCAGTTGTTACGAAAATTAATAAATTTTAATAAAAAATTTATACTTTGAACGGATTTAAATAGAAAAACATTGGCAAAGCGCTTGCAAAGCACTTTTTCGAATTCATACTACTTTTTACACAAAAAATAAAGTGCTTTGCCGAGACTTTTTCTTTGGAACGGATGGCAGTTTCTGCCTGGGTTTTTTTACTTGTTTTTTTTTTTTTTAAAGTAGGCTCTGTAGCTACAAAAGAACCCACGATATTGAATTTTTAAGGTGCAAGAGTGTCGCTATTAGGAGATTTTGGGGGGAAATCGGAGGAGGGCAAGCAATTTTTTAACAAAGAATGACCTGGTTACAGGTTAAAAAAATAAATATACTTATTTTTAAGGCAATAAAATGTTTTTAATTAGATAAAATTTATCCGACAACAAACATTTTATTAAACAAAAGCACACAAAAATATATATAATTAACAACATCGTACAATAAATAAATGTTAATTAACAAATTTTGACGTTTCGATAAATATTTCATGGAATTATATAATACAGAATTCATATTTATTATGGTACTATAAAAAACGTTTATAATTAGATTTATACAGGTAAGAAAACAGTCTTAAAAAAAATAAAAATTTTTAAAAAAGTTCAATTTATCGATATCTGACAAAGCCTAGGCCAATTATTACAAGAGCAAAAATCATGTTAAAGTAAACCAAGGAAGTGCTCAAAAAAAAATTAACTTTTTAGAACTTTTTTTCTACTTTGTGCGTTTTTAATTTCCCTAAACTTCATCTGATATGGAGAATTATACATGTTTTGGAGTTTTAATTCTTTAAATCTCTCTAGTATTGTCAAAGAAAACAGAAACCTCTTTCAAAACTTAGCGTGTTTTCGACAGACAGGATAACGGACGGTCCAGACCGTCTTAAAATCCTAGACCGTTATTTCGAGGTGTTACCCTTCAATAAAATAACTGTCAGTTTGGTAATGATATATTTTTCCTTTTTTTATTGCCATTTGTTTTTATAAACCATTTAAGGACATATAAAAATGTGAAAAAATTTTATATTTAAACAAATGTATAAATATGTATGTAGTATGTGTAATAGATGAATGGATTATTAACAGAAAATCATTTTCACAGATGTAGTTCATGCTGTCATTCATATTTATAAGTGTTTTTTTTTTTGTTTATCGAAGACCATGTAATGAGACTGCCGACTATAAAAATTGTTGACAACAAAAGATTTTGTTTAAAAATATTTTTCTTATGCATTTTCTTACACAAGAATTTTTACACTAATTGTAGGGAATTCTTGTTAAAATTACAAGATTTTTTTTTTGTTTTTATTTCTTAAATTTATTTTCGTAAACAGAAATTTTTAATTATCGTTCAACAGGTGAATATCCAAATAACACAAGCGTCATATTTGGTTTGACACTTTGCGGACTTGAAGTCAATTTATACAATTAACAATGCTTTTTTATACCATCCATTCTAGTGATAGAGTGTTTATATAAGTTTTTCGTTCCGTTTGTAACTCATCGAAATATCGGCCTTGAACCTAATAAAGTATAAAGTATCATTGAACGATTCAGAGACATTCTAGCGAGGGGGACTGTAAAAATGCAGTTTAAAGTTAAACTGAATTTTTAATTTTGGAAACTTTCTGGACTTTTTTTTTTTTGGAAAACAATAGGGCGTGCTAGGAGTAATGAATAGAATATAATATTAAAAATCTTAAACTAAAAAAAAAATAACACAGTGCTACAAAAGTGAACAAAAAAAATGTGTTGGGGTTTTTATATAAAAAATTCGGGTTGGTTGGAGTTAGATAATGGAAAATTTTCTTATTTATTTTACGAAAAATTTGTGTGGGAATCGTGGGAATTTAAAAAAAAATAAAAAAAAGTATGAAAAAGCTTAAATTCTATTAAACGACTTTTAAAAAAGCTTAAAACTATCAAAGGAATCTGCAAGTTGTAGAGGCACAATTGTTAGTGTGTTATTGTTTTATCTAAACTCAATATTCGGCAAAATTTTCATTACTCGCCCGAACCCGACTATTAATAAAACATTATTTAAGTAGTAAAAACAAGTAAAAAACGTTTATTCGTCTTAGCGGAATCCACAAATTATTAAAAGCTTTGTTCAGAATGATCTTATTTCGAGCAAAAAGCTTTTTTAGACATTTTTCTAAAAATAATGTTAGACAGCAATTTTTTTCGGACAGAAAATTGTTTTTAATTGTAAAATTAATTTCAAGTTGTAAAAACACTTAATAAAATGTTTTCGTGGCTTACTAATATGATTCAAAGTATCCCAGAAAAACATATTTGGAGTGCTTTAAAAATATAACAAATGTAATCAAATAAAAAAAATAACAAGAAAACACAAGAAAAAACGCATACACTCAAAAAAATTCGTTAGTAGATTTACAAATTTTTTTTGCTAATGCTAGTTAGCTAACTTTTAGCAAATTTTTAGTTGAGATTAGCATATTAGCAAAAAATTCTTGTAAACTACATTTAGCACATTAGCAATTTTAAACAAACTTTGAACTAATTTCTTTTGCTAAGATTTGAAATTGAGTTGACAACATTTTTACAAGATTTTTTGCTAATATTAGCAAAAATAAATGGTAATTTTTTTTTAATTTTCAAAAAACTTAAAATGGCGCTATCTCGGAAACTAAGACAGATAGAGCAAAATGGAGGCCATTTTTGGTTCTCGGGTTCTCCATAGTATCGCCGGTCCTCTTCACATGTGTGGACCCTAATGGGTCCGAACTTTGGATCCAAAAAAGTTAGCATTCCCGAAAATTTTAAAATGCTCATATCTCGATAAATATTGCCGACACAACAAAAAGTCCAACACGTAGAACAAGATCGCAAAATAATCAAAAGCTCTCCGAGTAATATTTTTGAAGTTATCGAGTTTTGTAATTCTCAAAACCCCGGTGATGCCCTAAAATCACGTATCTCAAAAACTAAGCAAGATAGAGCGAAACGGACAAAAATTTTGGATCAAAAACTATGACGATTGTTAAGGAACCCAACTAGGTCTAGGCCCATCGGGGTCTGGACCTATCGGGTCCGAACCCAATGGGGTCCTCAAATCTGTATGATCTAAGTCGAAATAAAAAAATTTCAGTCAACTAATTTTTGGCAAAACATTTTTGCTAACTTTACCAAAACAATTGTGGGTTCAAAATCAGCTAATTTTCTTGTAGGTTTACAAGCTTTTTTTTGCTAACATTACAGTTTTTTTTTTTTTTTGAGTGTAGGCATTCTTTTCTACTCCAAAATTTATTGATATTTAGCTCTATATTTACCCCCCTATTCTAAGAAAATTGTCATCTATAATAAATGACAAAACTATAACAAGGCAAATTTTCTATGTAAGTATCTTCACAATTATCGAATTTTGCAAAACATTTTTCATGACAAAGGCTTTGCCAAATTGTATTTATGTATTTACACATTTTTTGAATCAATAAAAATTATTAATATCGCGAGAAATCAAAATACAAAATTCTATAACAAATTGTTATAATGACAATTTTTTCTAGAATAGGGGGGTTAGTAGTAGATATTCAGTAGATAAGAATTCTAGGAAATTCTTCTTATCTACTGAATATCAACTTTTTATGGAGTAGAAAAGAATGCATGCCCGTTTTTTTTTTTTTTTTTTTTTGTTAGAAGTAGTCCGCACTTTTCTTGCTGGGTATAAACCAGCCAATAAGAAGGCTATACGGCTCTGCCGAATCCAAGGTACCCTCCACACTTCCAAAGTTTTGTTTCCAGATTTTTTGATTTTTTTTTTAGAATTTTTCAATTATTTGCTGATTTTTTTAATTTTTTAACATTTTCCAAGGTTGTCTGAATTTTCGTAAGTTTTTCTGATTTTTTTTCTAATTTTTCTGTCAATTTCCTGGATTAACCTCATTCTCTTTTATATTTTGCTGAATTTTCCTTTATTTTTCTTGAATTTGTAACATGTACATTAGGGTGGAGCAATGTCAAAAAGTTCCGAGTAAAGTGAAATTTTTTTATTTTTAATTTTTTATCTTAAAATACACTGCGGAACACAAAAAAATAAACAAGAGTTACGACCATCATTTCTATATATTTCGGGCATGTTGATTTGAATGGCGTACTCCGTTTTTCGATGCATGCTACAGTTTTCTTACAAAATGTCATTAAAGATTGGCTGGTTTTCAGCTGGTTTTTTAAAAGAATAATTTCCAAAGTTAATGATTTTTAAATTTTATGGCATGAAAAGCAATGATATGACTTGCAGCAATATTTCTTGTGCAAATTTGGTTTAAAGCTTTTTATCCTAAGCCCTAAAATTCGTGAATTTCTTCATTAACCGCCAAATTGGTGGATCATAAAAGCAACCATAACACTACGAATAGTGGAGAAAAACAATCTGCATGTTATGGACTATCATGTGAAAAATCGCGAAAAACCGGGTTTTTGTATATGACAGCATCACTTTATGAGATTATTTAAGGCTCCATCTTTTAGTATATAATTTGGGAAACTTAAACAATTCACTGACCAAAAATTTGGCCAAAAAAGTTTTCATTTGCAAAATCTTATCGTAACAAAAACTATTATTTCAGTGTTTCCCTACAATAAATGAAAACTTGTTTGGACAAATTTAAGGTCAGTTCATTGTTTAAGGTTCCACATTATATACTAAAAGATGGACCCTTAAATCATCTCGTAAAATGATGCTGCTATATAAAAAAAATCGGTTTTTCGCGATTTTTATCATAATGGTCCATATCACATAGCAGTTTTATGTCCACTATTCGTATTAGGGATGCCTTTTTGATTCATTAAAAGCAGGGTTTGAAAAAAAAACTCTAACGTACGGTACGTTAGTGTTCTGTACGGAACTATGGAGCGACCGTACGTTATCGAAACGTACCGTTCCAAGAACACCCAATTGGCAACGTCCTCGAGCCATCGTCGGTGACGGAGCGATGACATGTCAGAGTCACACCTGACATCCACAAGACATCTCTATGTACTGGGTTGAGGACAGTTTCATACAAATTTTCAAAATGTCCTCACTCAAAGTCAGCAGTGGTCAGGGCTGACCTTCTGGGGATATTTCACCTAAGACTTCTTTGGGGAAATGTCTGACATAGGTCATGCGAAAATACAAAAAATTTTCGTATTTCCTTTAGTTTTTACTTTTATCCATTTTCCTTTATAAATTATCTTTCTCATATTTAGAAAAAACTTTTCGCCTTTTTTAGTCCCAACTGGATTTGAACCTGGTCCCACACCTAACCACTTGTTCCAAACTTTATTTTTAAAATTGTTTGTCTATTTTTCTACTTGTTAGATTTTGATTTTATTTTAATTAAGTCGATAATATTGCCTTCTTTTTCTTGGAAATTAAAGAGTTGCCCAGATTTAAAATTCTAATTTAATATACTGCTATTCTGAAGACATTTCTTTTTAGACGTCTTAGAGGAATTGTCCACACTCTCAAAGCAAACATTCAGTGCTGACAATGTTAGGACATGTCATCAAGGATTGCCTATGATTTGTCAGAACTTGAAGACATTTCCTCAAGGAATCGCTGTGGAAATTTCCTCAGTGACACATTTTCCAACTGGGCACATTCACTAAAAAGTTGACTTTTCATCGTGTCGGCAGTATTTAGCGAGATATGTGCATTTTTAAATTTCCCGGAATGCTAACTTTTTTAGATTCAAAATAAGGACCCAATGGGGTCCACCCATGTGTAGAGGCCTAGCGATACTATTGAGGTCCAAAGAACCAAAAATGTGCTCCGTTTTGCTCTATCTTGCTTAGTTTTCAAGATATCGCCATTTTAAATTTAAAAAATGTCTCAAAGGTTCGCAAACAGAACACTAAAAGAACTTTATTTTGTTTCTAACCTAGTTCGGTACGTTATCGTAAAGTTTCTGTTCTTCAACTCGCAGGCATAACGTTCGGAATTCTGTTTGCGAACACCTTCACAACCACTAAAAAACTTTTTAGTGAATGTGTTCTTGGAACGGAACGTTAAATAACGTACTGTTTTTTTCGAACACTGATTAAAAGTAAGTTTTTTATCAAAGACCAATTTGGCGGTCAATTTCGCTAAAACCTAAAAAAATAAGAAAATCGCAAATTTAAAGGCTTAAGATGAAAAGCTTTAAACTAGAGCCCTCCGTTACCCGGGTTTCGGTCTACCCGGGTAGACTGGGTTTAAGACCGGGTATGGACTCAATAGGTCCGAAATTTTGAATTAAAAATTCGCATTCCGGATAATTTTAAAAAGCCAATATTTCGGTAAGTATTGTCCACACGATAAAAAGTCCAATGGCGTTTTTGTTGCTCTTTACTTGAAGAACTTGACCACAGAATATCCGAAAGCCCTGAGATCAAAAGTTTTCGAGGTATTTGATTTTTAATTTTTTTTAGGACCCCAAAACTCATATGGAGTCATTTGAAGCAACCACAAAAAAGTGCCGTCCTAAAGACCGAAAAAGACCATCCCAATTTCATGTAAATATACGGAAAACACAAGACTTTACGAGTTTAACAGCCGATTTCTCAAAATTTTTGTTCTACGAAATTTTCATGTAATTGCGACGGTCTTTTTCGGTCTTTAGGACGTCACATTTTTGTGATTGCCTCAAATCACTCCATATGAAATAGGGATACTCTAGACATAATTTCCGATCTACCCACAGCTTTTTGTGCCGGTCGTAGAACAAAAATTTTGAGAAATCGGCTGTTAAACTCGTAAAGTCTTGTGTTTTCCATGTATTTACATGAAATTGGGACGGTATTTTTCGGTTTTTAGGACGGTACTTTTTTGTGGTTGCCTCAAATGACTCCATATGGAATAGGGATACTCTAGACATAATTGCCGATCTACCCACAGCTTTTTGTGCCGGTCGTAGAACAAAAATTTTGAGAAATCGGCTGTTAAACTCGTAAAGTCTTGTGTTTTCCATGTATTTACATGAAATTGGGAATAGGGATACTCTAGACATAATTGGCGATCTACCCACAGTTTTTTGTGCCGGTCGTAGAACAAAAATTTTGAGAAATCGGCTGTTAAACTCGTAAAGTCTTGTTTTTTTTCCATATATTTACATGAAATTGGAACGGTCTTTTTCGGTTTCTAGGACGGCACTTTTTTGTGGTTGCTTCAAATGACTCCATATGGAATAGGGATACTCTTGACATAATTGCCGATCTACCCACAGCTTTTTGTGCCGGTCGTAGAACAAAAATTGTGGAAATCGGCTGTTAAACTTGTAAAGTCTTGTTTTTTCCATGTATTTACATGAAATTGGGACGGTCTTTTTCGGTCTTTAGGACGGCACTTTTTTGTGGTTGCCTTAAATGACTCCATATGGAATACGGATACTCTAGACATAATTGCCGATCTACCCACAGCTTTTTGTGACGGTCGTAGAACAAAAATTTTGAGAAATCGGCTGTTAAACTCGTAAAGTCTTGTGTTTTCCATATATTTACATGGAATTGGGACGGTCTTTTTCGGTCTTTAAAACGGCACTTTTTTTCGGTTGCTTCAAATGACTCCATATGAAACAAGGATACTCTAGACATAATTTTCGATCTATTCACAGCTTTTTGTGCCGGTCGTAGAACAAAAATTTTGAGAAATCGGCATTTGAAATCATAAAAAAATAAGTTTTGGGGTCCTAAAAAAATTAAAAATCAAATAGCTCAAAAACTTTTGATCTAAGGGCTTTCGGATATTCTGTGGTCAAGTTCTTCTAGTAAAGAGCAACAAAAACGCCATTGGACTTTTTATCGTGTGGACAAGATATTGGCTTTTTAAAATTTTCCGGAAAGCGAATTTTTAATTCAAAATTTCGGACCTATTGAGTCCACACATCGATAGAGGAAGGCTGTTCCATATTTTTGTTTGTTGTCTTTCTTTTGAAAATTTTCTCCGTTTTGCTATATCTTGCTTAGTTTTTAAGATATCGGCATTTTTAATTTTTAATGAAAAAAAAAAACAAATTGTTCTTAAGTTTTGTAAAAAATTCACTTTCTCTACATAATATTCCAGTTGGCAACGTCCTCGAGCCATCCTCAGTGACGGAGCGGTGACATGTCAGAGTCACTGCTGACAGACACAAGACATCTCTATGTACTGGGTTGAGGACAGTTTCATACAAATTTTCAAAATGTCCTCACTTAAAGTCAGCAGTGGTCAGGGCTGACCTTCTGGGGACATGTCACCTAAGACTTCTTTGGGGAAATGTCTGACGTAGGTCATGCGAAAATACAAAAAATTTTCGGATTTCCTTTAGTTTTTACTTTTATCCATTTTTCTTTATAAATTATCTTTCTCATATTTAGAAAAAACTTTTCGCCTTTTTTATTACCAACTGGATTTGAACCTGGAACCTCCAGTTTACTAGTCCCACACCTAACTACTTGTTATAAACTTTATTTTGAAAATTGTTTGTCTATTATTATTCTACTTGTTAGATTTTGATTTTATTTTTAATAAATTGATAATATTGCCATCTTTTCCTTGGAAGTTGAAGAGTTGCCCATATTTTAAATTCTAATTTAATATACTGCTATTCTGAAGACATTTCCTTTTAGACGTCTTAGAGGAATTTTCCACACTCTTAAAGCAAACATTCAGTGCTGACAATGTTAGGACATGTCATCAAGGATTACCTATGATTTGTCAGAGCCTGAAGACATTTCCTCAAGGAATCACTGTGGAAATTTCCTCAGTGACACATTTTCCAACTGGGATTTCAGTTTGACACTTTAGTTGTTCTTAAAAATGGTGGAAGTGGGAAATTTAAAAAAAAAAAAAAATATTAATATAAAGACAGATCTGCCCGGGTAGACCGGTCTACCCGGGTAACCGGTCCTGACCGTAGGCTCTATTTTAAACCAAATTTGCAAAAGAAATATTAATACAAGTCATATCTTTATTTTCCATGCCATAAAATTTAAAAATTATTAACTTAGCAATTCTGATAAATTTTTATTTTTATTATGCTACTTGTAGTATAGGTTTTTGATATTTGCTAAATAGTCTTGACAATGGAATCTGACAAATTTAGAAACACTTGTCGGCTCAGTCTTGTAAGAATGACCAACATAAATACATTTAAAACCGAAAAATAATTTTCTTGAAAATTATTCTATTAGAATATCCCCAGCAAAAAAAGTGCGGAATACTTCTATTTGGAGTGCTTTAAAACTATGACAAATGTAATGAAATACAACAAAAATAACAAAAAACACAAGACAAAAACAGACAAACAGTTTTTTCTACTCCAGAATACATAGATATTCAGCACTTAACTCATTACCTACCGCGAAACCTCCATACAAATGTAAGTAGATATTCAGTAGATAAGAACTACTCCGTGGAAGTAGTTGGAAGTTGTTTAAAAGCTCGGAGTACTTCTTATCTACTGAATATCTACTTACTTTTGTATGGGAGTGTCGCGGAAGGTAATGAGTAAAGTGCTGAATAACAACTTTTTATGGAGTAGAAAAAAATGTTTGTGTGTTTTTTTCTTGTGTTTTTTGTTATTTTTGTTGTATTTCATTACATTTGTCATAGTTTTAAAGCACTCCAAATAGAAGTATTCCGCACTTTTTTTGCTGGGGATATTCTAATAGAATAATTTTCAAGAAAATTATTTTTCGGTTTTAAATGTATTTATGTTGGTCATTCTTACAAGACTGAGCCGACAAGTGTTTCTAAATTTGTCAGATTCCATTGTCAAGACTATTTAGCAAATATCAAAAACCTATACTACAAGTAGCATAGAAAATTTTAATTACAAATCGCTAATGTTCAAACATAAATATTAATACACATTAGCGTGTCCCGAAAATGAAAAATGTTAGGGTATACCCCTAGAACGATGCTAATTAACGAGCTGATTACGGGGAAAAAAATTAAAAAAATTTTGGAGGTCATATTCAGGGTGCAACCAGCGCTTAAAGTTTGCATTCGTAGTGCATTTGGTCAAAAGGTATTTTTTTTTTTTTATTTTTAAAATTTGTGCCAAAAGTTTCTGTAAGTAGAGTACTTTGAGGAAAAAATATTTATAAAGTTTTCATGGAACAATTTTGGTCCAGCAAAACGTTTTGAAATTTTTTTAAGTTTTTGTATAAACCGGAGTTCGTAAGAGTTCTTTTAAGATTTTGTATAAAATGGAGTTTATGTTCAAGCTATTGTATAAAAAGCAGTTTTAAAAAAATCTTAAAAAAATATATAATATAAGTATTATGCATCTTTGAAGTTTCAAAACGTTGTGCTCGAACAAAATTGCTCCATGAAAACTATAAATATTTTTTTCCTCAATGTACTCTATCAAAACACTTTTGGCACCAATTTTAAAAATTAAAAAAATATAGATGCAAATTTTAAGCGCTGGTTGAGCCCTGAAGATGATCTCAAAAAAACTTTAAATTTTTCTTTCAGTAATCAGCTCTTCAGTAAACATCGTCCCTAAAAGGTTTCAAAAATTTTCTAAAAACTACAAAAAAACTTTTGGCACCAGTTTTAAAAATTAAAAAAAATATTTTTTTAACGAAATGCACTACGGATGCAAACTTTAAGCGCTTGTTGAGCCCTGAAGATGATCTCAAAAAAACTTAAAATTTTTTTTTCAGTAATCAGCTTCAGTAAGCATCGTCCCTAAAAGGATAGTTTGATGCGTTCCGGAACCGATTATTTGGAACAGAAAATTTTGCTGGGTATCTATATTCTCCAGAATTTTGTCCAAAAGTGTCATAATTTTGCAAAACGATAAACAAAAAAAAAAAGCAAAACAAGAAAAGCTCTATTGAAATTTAGAAAAGCCCTATTGAAATTTAGAAATACCAAATTTAAATTCCGAAAAGCAAATTGATATTGATATTCAGAAACCCCAATTAAGAGTTTAGAAAGCAATATTGAAGTTTAAAAATCACTAATGACTGATTGAAATTCAGAAAAGCCAACTGAAGTTTGGAAATTATAATTGAAATTTTAAATTCCAAATAAAATTAAAAAAGCCAATTGAAATTCAGAAATCTAAAATGAAATTCAGAATTCACAAAGCACAACTGAAATTGATGACACTCAATTGAAATTACGAAATCCTAATTGAAATTCAGAAATTGCCCATTGAAATTAAGAGAATTTGGAAACTACTGGTAATTTTTAAATTTTAATTGGGCTACACAATTTTAGTCATAAGATTTTATTTTAAAAATAATACAAATAAATAAATAGTTTACTTAAATTTTAATTTTTACGATTAATCGATTAATCGCCAAATTTTCCGATTAATCGAACCGAATAACCGATTAATGAATTTTTATCAATCTTCGAATAATGCCCTAACCGGTTAACCGGAAGGGTCGAATAATTGGAAACACTAGCCCTGCCCAACAGCAAAATTAATGATGTTTACAAAAAAATTCATAAAAAATAGAAAAAATAAGCCAAAACTAAAATTTTAAACAAAATATGACCTAAAAATATGCTTTTATAGCAGAATACAGAATACTAAAAAAAATGTGCATTTTCAGCAATATATACAAAAATATGTAACGATCGATTTGATGCCATTTTAAAGCAAAATCTTTGATTTGCAAAGATATTTGGTTTATGCTGTTCTAAGACTAACAGGAAAAAATCATGCATTTGCATTGGAGTCCTCTCCTTGCTAATCACTTACGCAAATTTTTTGATTACCTACGCTGACTCACTAAACACGTAAGTAAAATTAAAATTGCTCACGCTTGAGTCACGCCAGATTAAATCACACTCTACTACTAAAAACTGCTAAAAATATTTTTTTGGCAAGATGAAAAAAAAACAAATAAAGTTAATAAACTCAAAAATTTAAATCACGCAAACAAAAAATTAATCACTCACGCAAATCACGTGACGAGCGCCCATTTCTAATTGCGAGTGTAATATCATATAAGTATTAAATATCATATAATGGACAGTAAAAAAAGAATCTCGATTTTGGTCGAAAAAAATTTATTGCTGATTGAAATTTTCCGTTTCTCGAACAGGCGTTAGAAAACTGGAAAATCCGTTGTTGGACGAGAAAAATCTTAAAAATTTAGTAGTTTTTGGTAAAGCAAAAACTAAAATCGACTGCAGTCGATTTTAACAATATTTGAAGAAAAATGTATTGTAAGTTTACAGAACCCAAAAACAAAAAAGTTTAAGTCACAACTCTCTTTAATGTACTTTAATCTACTAAGAAATTTCAAAATAAAAATGTTCCCTTTATTACATAGTATAAACTTACCTTAAAATCGGATAGTGATGCCATTAAATCATCTAATTCTTTTGTAGCCGATGAAGCATAAGCTTGATGGGCAGCATTATTTGGCGTAAAAGAATCCTTTTGTTTAACAACTTTCTCTTCCATTTGTCTCACTGAAGAAAAAGATAAATAAATATTTTACATTTGTCTAACGATTTAATAAAACAAATTTACTCACCTGGACCTTCAGGACCAACTAGATTTTCTGTTTTAGTTTCACGTACAGTAATTGTAACATGACGGCCAGGCGTTGGAGATTTAGTACGGGCTCTTTAATTAAAAAAGTTTATAATTAAATTTCCCATTAAATCATCAAAAAAATTTAATATTTATTTACCCATTCGGTACAGCATACAAGGATGCATTATCCATTTCATTCAATAAACTATCTACAGTTGGACGTTCTTCAACGGAAGCATAACTATTGTAAGTATTATATTTTGATGATGGAGTACTTTGGAAACCGGATGGACCAGAGTTATCTAAAAAAAGAAAATTTTTATTAATAAATTGATTACAAAAAACTGGTTTCATAAAATGTGATGAATTTATTATTAACGATCTGCTAAATGTATTTTTTGGGAATACTCTTTTGTAATAAGGAGTGAGATCATAAAAATGTTAACACACATTTTTGCCTACAACTTTGGTGTAAAGCTTCCAAATTTTTTTTTTTCGGCAGTTTACATTTTAAAAATATGTCAGTTAATAAATTAATTTACATCATGAGTTTTAATTTGCAATTTTTTACACAATGGACGATGAAAGAAAAGTGCGTTCAAAAATAATTAAATATTTTCAACAAAACCAAACATGGACATACAAAAAAATTGCCAAAGAAACTAATGTATGCCGCCAAACAGTTTCAAAAGTGGTAAAAAGGTATCTGGAACACCTAACAATTGAAAGGAAGCCGGGAACAGGAACAACGACTGGTTATCGTAACATTGGTAAGGCATATAAAGTTAAAAGCATCCTTAAGAGAGCTCCTAACCCATCTGGCAGAAAAACAGCTCGGTTAGTCCAATGCTCAGACTTTTTTGTACGTAAAGTGAAACGTAAGGCGGGACTAAAGTCCTACAAAGTTCAAAAAGTTCCCGATAGAAACGCTTTTAAAAATTTGGAGGCCAAAACCAGAGCTAGAAAATTGAAATCAAATTTTATAAAAAAATACAACTGTTGTGTAATGGACGACGAAACTTATGTCCTGGCTGATTTTGCGCAGCTCCCTGGTCAAGAATTTTATGTTTCCGATGTTCGAGGAAATGTTGCGGAAAAATTTCGGTCAAAAAAGCAAACGAAATTCCCCAAAAAATTCCTAGTATGGCAAGCCATATGTAGCTGCGGCCAAAGAAGCCAGTCATTTGTGACATCTGGCTCTATAAACAGCGAAATTTATATCAAGGAGTGTTTGCAGAAGAGACTTCTTCCGTTCTTGAGTCAGCACAATGTATCCACTTACTTTTGGCCCGATTTAGCATCTTGTCACTACAGCAAGAAAGCGCTGGAGTGGTATAATGATAATAATGTGGTTTTTGTACCAAGAGAGGCAAATCCACCAAACTGCCCGGAGCTCAGGCTAGTGGAGAGATATTGGGCTCTTGTTAAAAAAGAATTAAAGGGCACAAAAAAGGTCTCCCAGGACATGCAAGATTTCAAACGTAGATGGACCACCTGCTCTAAAAAGGTGACAGAAACTACCATAAAAGCCTTAATGGGAGGGTTTCCTGAAAAAGTGGATAACTTTGTTCGTAGTGGTTAGAGTTCCATGCGGTTTTTTTGTTATGATTTTGTATTAAATTTTATTTAATAAAAATTTGGTTTGAAGTCTTAAAATTCAGTAGTCTGTTTTTTATTTAACTTTATGTGTGTTAACATTTTTATGATCTCACTCCTTATAAGAATTCTGGAGAAGATTGATTGAAGACGAAAAAAAAATCTGTGAAATTTTTTTGTCTGAAAAATTTTTTGTACTTGTTTAAATACCAATGTCCAACTGCAGCCTTATCCAATTTTAGCTCCCCTTTCTCTATACACAGAAAAAAATATGGGGAAAAACAATTTGAGTAATCACTTGTTTAAATTTAAAAAAAGTTTTGAGTAATTTTTTAATTGACGCAATTAAAAATTTACTCAAAAATTTAAAAACAAATTGAGTAAATAATTTAATAAGAATTTAATAGCTTTTTTAATTTTTTTTTGGAGTTTCCTTAGTTTTTTTAATTCTCGTTTAGTTTATAGTTTTTTGTATATATACATGAAAGTTTGTAATCATATTTATAAAATTTTTTTATGTCTTTAAGACAAAAATATATTTGGTAAAGTTTGAAAAAACATGTTTTTTTTCTTTGTAAAAAAATATGAAATTTTTTTAAACTTTGTTTTTTTAGAGTAGAAACAGAATAAGCCCGGCACGACTTTTTCCATACGGTTTGGCAGATTAAACCGGTGGCCGGCGCCGATGTGAAATAAAACTTGTTCTGTTTTTAAAAGGTGGTGCTTCTTGTTCTGTTCCTGCACTTAATAGTGTCAATTAAAAATTTACTCAAATTTTTTTGGCAAACATTTAATAAATTTTTATTAAAAATTTACTCAATACTATTAAATCGTTTACTGGTGGAAAATTGAGTAATTTTTTACTCAATAGTATTAAAAATTTACTCAAATTTTTTTTTTATTTCTTTCTGTGTAGTATCATCTACGGTTGCTAAAGAGCTTATTGAGAGAAGCGTGTTAAGAATGTATGTTAATCGTAATTTCCAGTCATACAATAAAAGATTTTCGAATAGATTTATTTATGAAGAGTCAAATGTCACTCCCTTATTCTACTATGCCCTGACTCTTATGAGAACCTTTGTAGTACAAAGAATCCAATTCCATGATAATACGTTGATTTCGGACATTTATAGCCGTGAAATAGCTTTAAGTTGGTCAGACAACTTTTATATATCCCCTATTGGGGTGCTTAACGAGGACGCTGGAGCGCTAAGCGATGTTCCCCTCCTACCTGAAAACACAGACAAAACGACCGCACTTGGCATCGTGGCTGATGGCAATATTACAACCTAACACATCTTATAAACAGTCTGCTATGTTCGTAGGGAGTGTGGGAGCTTAGGATCCGTTTTGAGGGGTCGGTAATTGGGCTCACATAGTTTTACGAACATGGCGTTTTTTTATATAATAGTTTTAAGTAGTTTTAAGAATATTATGTTTAGTTCATAGTTTTAAGTTTTTTTATTTTTCTGCTTTTGGGTCCGTGGCCACCCTAAGACCGTAGTGCCGGGAGCAAGCACTTTCTTAGACATATATTTATCCGCTATATTAAATACCACACTCTTACGTTAAGCTAGAAAGACGCGTACCCTTTCCACTTCATTAGAATAATACACATAGTTCCAAGTTCACTCTAATTTAACGTTAAAAAATAATCCTGTTTTTATTTATTATGAAGTCTCAATAAAATCTTTACTTACTCACTTACTGCAGCCCTATCAAAGCCTATCAAGTTTCTACCCAACTAATCTAGACTATTTCTAAAGAAAAAATTTACAAAAATTTAAGACTCTTTCTATAGTAAAAACATCTCAGAACCTGAACAAAAATGTTTCTGAAGGTGAGAACACTTTTGTAAAACGAAAATTTCTCAGAATCTGGTACTGTTTTAAAGATTTTTTTTTTTAAATCTTAAAAGGTTTTCACTTTCACTAGATTCGTTCGATTACTGTATACAATTTTTTGCTACTTTCAATACAGCTGAAAATTATCATTACAAAAAATAAACAAAGCTTTCCAATTGTAGTAAAAATAGCTAGGGACACTCTTAGGGCAATTAGAGCGGTTGGAGTAAATTAAAAAAAAATCATTTTGTATGGGAGCCCCCTTAGAAATTGGAGATGGAGTTTTAGTTTGTTTTGAAAAAATGTTCAGGCGTAAAAATTAACAACAGTCAATACAATTTTTCAAAAAATTTTAAAAAATAGTAATAATCGTTATTCACGCTCCTACTGAGCAAAAAATTTGTAGAACCGATAGAAGTTTTCCACATCAAAAATTAAAAAAAATTAAAGAGTACATGGGGCATTCCATGTCAAATCGGACACTTTGAATAATTCTTTTTTAGCATTTCCCAATTTGTTGACAATTTTTAGTACCTTTCGAAAACTCCTTCGCTGTAAATTTTCAGATTTTTTTGATGACCCGTTCAAAAGATAAAAGATATAAAGAAATTGGTAATTTATTCCTTTACTCAAACTACTCATAACTTCTGCAATAATGGTCAAAATTGCAATTTTTTTTTCAAAATTTTTGTTTTTACGTTCTTTTTAAAAAAAAAATAAAAAAAAAATCTTAAAAGTCCTCTAGTATGCGATTTTTAAGTTTTAAAATTTAAATCCATTTTTGAAAATGTACTCTTTGTTTTCTTTAAATTTTTTTGTGTAAAACTTCTATTGATTCTACAAATTTTTTGACAAGTAGGATCGTGGGATAACGATTATTACTATTTTTTAAAATTGTTTGAAAAAATTTTGTTGCAATTTTCCAATCTTAAAATCATTTTTACTGCTCCAATGGTGCGTCATAGAGGGGTCATTTTCAAGACCGACCCCCATTAATTTTTACGTCTTAACATTTCTTTGGAACAAACTAATACCCTATCTCTAATTTCTAAGGGGGCTACCACACAAAATGACATTTTTAAAATTTGCTCCAACCGGCCTAAGAGTGCCCTTAGAGTAATAAAATATATGACCGACCCACAATATTTTTTAGTCCAAACATTTTCTCTGAACATACCTACCCTCTATCTTTAACTATTAAGGCAGTTCAGCTTCTACCGGGTGCTTCCGAGAGGGGTTATTAGTGAGACCGACCTCCATTTATGTTTACCCTCCAAAATTTTTTTAAAACATATTTACGTCCTAAAATTTTTTCAAAGTGTCCGATTTGACATGGAATGCCTCACATACATTTTCATTAATGAGATTTAAATTTTAAAACGTAAAAATCGCATATACTTCAAGATTTTTTTTAAAAAGTACGTAAAAAAACAAAAATTTGAGAAAAGTAGAAACTACCAATTTTTGACACTTCGAAATCTTTTGCAAGGGCCATAAAAAAATCGGAAAATTAAACACGAAGGAGTTTTCGAAGGGTACCAAACTGTAAAAATATTGGGAAAATCTATTTTTCAAAGTGTTCCATTTGACGTGGAATGACCATATTTATATCCATGATTTATCGGCACAGCCGAATTTAACACTCTCACTTGTTTTCTTTTTCTTTAGAATTTTGTTTTGGGGTGAAAATTTCCTCCCTTTTAAAAAAAGTTCGGGTTGTGGATCGGTTCTTGGAACTTTAGACCAGTCCAAAACTGGTCACTGGACCAGTTTTGAGAAATGTTTGAAAACAAAAGCTGTAAGCTCTCATTAATAATGCAAATCGGTCTGGCATGTGTTCCCTTGTGAAAAAAATTTTCTGAGTAAAAAATTTTAAATTTTATGTAACCGGCCCTAAGTCTATTTGATTTGAAAACTTAAAAAAATTGCTTAACCCTACAAAGTTAACATAAAAAAGGGACTTAGCCAAGTTATCCACAAAACGTAACGAATCAACCATTTATTTTTGTTTTACCTAAGAAAACAGTTTTCTCTCTTTTGCAAACGGTTAAGAGATTTTAAAATAGACAACGAAAGTTTTTTAATACCAACCTTTTCTATCATAACCATTGCCATTATATCTGGCACTACTCAAATCTTGTAATAATGAATCCAATTCAGACAAATTACTAGCAGTATTCAATTGCTGTTGTTGCTGATGAGTTGATGGAGCAGCAGTTGTGCCATTGTATTGTTGACGTGGTATGGCTCCTTGATTTTGATATTGACTAGAACTTGAGTTACCGATACCATTATAACCGCTATGAGGTTGTTGTTGTTGATGATGATGTTGCTGCTGTTGTTGGTGATGGTGATGTTGACCAGCAGCAGATGGAGATACTGATGTACGTGTTTCCGAATAATGTTCTTGATAAACAGGCTAAACACACACACACACATAATAAAATAGATAAATAAAAGATTAGAACCATTAGATTTTATTCTCGAAAAGAAATCTTAGTATACCTGTGTTGGTGGAGCTTTACCACGAAGACTACCATAACCTGATGAAGATTCAATATAATTGTGTTGTTGTGGCTGCGGTACTTGACGCTGCTGTTGCTGAACAGATGTTGTTACTGTATTTGTTGTATAATGTGGTTGAGGTTGATGGCCGGGAACACTATTTTGCAAGTCGGCAAGTAATGCATCTGGAAGAAGAAAATATAGAAAATATAATTAATAATCTGTTGTTTATTTATAAATAATAATAATTTTATAAATAGACTTCTTCTTTTAAAAATAACAATTAATTAAATAAAAGTATACCAAGATTATCATAATCGCCCGTATTACTCATGTTTTATTTTTTTATTAAAAAATTTATTAAATTTTCAATTGCAATTGTTATTCTTTGTAATATATGTATTGATTTATTATGTATTTTTTAGTATTTGTATGAAATTATAACATTTCTTTTCAACAATTGGTGTATTACTAATCATTATTGTGGGAAAAAATGAACCTAAAAAAGCTCCAAAACAGTTTTTATCTTTTTTTGCCGTACCCTACTACAATAACGTAATATATTTCTTATCTCGACTTTCGAAGGTGTACTTAATGTACGTGTTTCTTACGTTTTTTTAATACCCTCCACATTATTGATGAGGGTATATATTAGTTTGTCATTCCGTTTGTAACTTATCGAAATATCGGAATCTGATCGATTCTAAAACATTCCAGCGATATCCGTCTGTCTGTCCGTCTGCCAATCGGTTGAAATTGCGATCACAGCTAAAATATTATACGGATATGACTGAAACCTAATGTGTTTACTTGTTGTTGTCCCGAGAACTTTGGTATTGCATTTGAGCGAAATCGCTTTAGCGGTTCAAAAGTATGCTCCATAAAAATATTGCTTGAAATTAGTTTCCCTGGTTATGAAAAAAAATTTAAGGACACCTCGAAAATTTTGGTACATTCAACATAACCTGGAAATGCTTTAATTCGGCTGCTGGTTGTCATATTTGAACAGAGTTTAACACCAAGTATGAACATATTTTTTTTTAAATAAAAAAATAGCGGATTTTTTTCACCAACATTTCTTCGCGGATTATTTTTTTAAGTATATTCTTTTTTAAATAAAGTTTTTTTGTAATAATCTTTTTCACATTGTGGAGGGTATAAATACATTCGGCAAGGCTGAATTTTAGTTTTTTTACTTGTTCTCTTTTTTCAAATTGTAACAGGGGCGTTTTTTTTTTAAGAAAACAAAGGTGAGACACATTCGGAAATGGAGTAAATTTATTCGATAAGAAATTGATTGGAAACAAAAACGATATTTAATAGGCATAAACATTAGGGTGTCCCAAAAAAAAAAAGTTGTCCGGGCTCAAGCACAATTTGAAAGCTTATAGGATAAAGTATTTTTGAGATTTTTTTCAGATTTTTCGGAAAAGGTTTTAAGGTCGCGCAAATCGATTTTTTGCTGAAAATCGGCTTTGCCGACCGTTTTTTTAACTTTCTTTATAAAATCGTTAATAGTCACGAGTTTCTTCACTCCTGAGGAAATATTTTTAAAGAAAAATGTCCAAATTTTATTTTTGTGTGCATAAACTATATGTTTTGGCAACTCTTTTGCTCATTTGGGTACCCTACATTAGATTTTTTCGTAAATTTTCCAAAAATTTTGAAAATAACGCTTTGTAACTTTTAAAATTTCTATGAAAGTCAAAAAAAGTAATAATGCAGTTTGAAAGATAAATTAATTCTTTATAATTTAGCAACAATAATTTTTGAATTCGCTCTTACCGTTCCAAAGTAATACCATTTTAAAGCTTTCAACCCATTGTATAAAACTAATAATAAAATAAAATATTGAATTTAAAAAAGTTATTGTCTTCCACTATTTAATATCTTGGGGTAAAAACTTGTAAATAGGCTATATATGATGGGTTTAAAAGCTAAATACCGGGACTATGAGATGCAGCTTTCAGAAATAACAAACAAGAGTGTTAAATTCGGTTGTGTAGAATATTTTATGCCCTGCAATATGTAAAAAAATAAAAAAAATGTTTATAAAAATGTTTTTTGACAAGGCAGTATTGGTGGTCCCAAGCGGCGGCCGGAAGGGGAGACCTTCCCCCTCGCGATAAATATTACCAATACATTCATTGTGCTTTTTCCACTGAAGTAATCAAATTTTCATCATTATTTGAATAAATCCGCGCCCACAAAATGGGGCGGGCCGAAAATAAGCATTTTCTTATTTCCTAGGTGCAGGTACATGACTTTATATATCTTCTTTTACAAAAAAGTTTTATTTTTTTAACAAAATTACAAAATATAATGTAAAAAAATACGTTATTTGTTGATTCTTCAAGGGGCAACTTTTTTCCCCCTTGACCGATTTTTTCCATTTGTGAAGATAACCTTCCTATGACCATAAGACATATTCATGCCTAACATCAGGAGTCTATCTCTTTTATTTTTGACTCCATCGTGTCTTATACAGCCGGACAGACGGACATTTTGACCTTCTATCCTAAATTACCACCAAACGTGACTTGTTAGGGAGTTGCTAAAAGCAGTTTTGTGTTCAGCATAAAAAAATCTTAAGGCTCCAACTTCTCACATTTCTGTTACTGACCAAAACTCGAATTTTTCAGGTCTTTATAAGAACTTTATTATTTTATTATTAGTTTTGTACAATGGATATAAATCTTTAAAATGGTATTACTCTGGAACGGTAAGAGCAAATTCAAAAATTATTGTTGCTAAATTATAAAGAATTAATTTATATTTCAAACTGCATTATTACTTTTTTTGACTTTCATAGAAATTTTAAAAGTTACAAAGCGTTGTTTTCAAAATTTATGGAAAATTTACGAAAAAATCTAATGTAGGGTACCCAAATGAGCAAAAGAGTTGCCAAAACTTATAGTTTATGCACACAAAAATAAAGCTTGGACATTTTTCTTTAAAAACGTTTACTCAATAGTAAAGAATATTGTGTTTATTGACGAACTTATAAAGAAAGTTAAAAAAACGGTCGTCAAAGCCGATTTTAGGCACAAAATCGATTTGCGCGACCTTAAAAACTTTTCCGAAAAATCTGAAAAAAATTTCAAAAATACTTTACCCTATAAGCTTTCAAATTATGCTTGAGCACCCAAGGAAATCGAATAAAGGTTTTTTTTTGGGACGCCCTAATAAACATTGTTTATTATTGCAACAGACTCAAGTTGCAATGCTGAAACCTAAATGCGGGAAATCAAATCCAACGTATTGAAGAAAAAAAGTATTTGAAACAACAATCTAATGGCGTTTTCTTTTCTGGCAAAAAATGTCACATTTTACCGTCCCTTTAAAAATATTGCACTTTTTTTGTTCTTTTCTAAAAAACTGGCAACACTTTAAAAATTTATTATGTTTTTTTCTAAAAATGTTGCATTTTTTAAGTTTGAAAATGTCACACTTTTCCCACTTTCATAAATTGACGGGGTAGTAAAATTGCCTTATAAAAACAGCTGATTGCCAATATTTTGGTTGAAAGAAAAATTTTTTGTTTTTTTGTAATCACAAAACTGGCAACACATTAAAAGGGTTGTGGCTACATTTTACAAATGATACTATTTAAGGGTGCAACATTTTGTTTCAGAAAAGAAAACGCCATAAAGTACGTAGCGTATGATTTTTATTTATTTATATTCCAACTAGAGATGGACGCGTGTTCACACACACGCATGATCTCAAATCACGAAATTAAAAAAAATAGGGCAATTCCAAAAAATGTCGCCCCACTGTTCGGAAACATGCCTTTGGACGTCACTGAAAATTTGGCTCATAGATATCCACACTACACAGAAAAAAATATGGAGGAAACAAATTTGAGTAATCACTTGTTTAATTTTTTAAAACAAATTTGAGTAATTTTTTAATTGACGCAATTAAAAATTTACTCAAAAATTGAAAATAAAATTTGAGTAAATAATTTAATACAAATTTAATATTTTTTTTTTCTCTTGGTGTTTTGAATTCTCATTTAGTTTATTGTTTTTTGTATATGTATATGAAAGTTTGAAATCATCTTTATAAAATTTTACTTTGTCTTGAAGACATAAGTATATTTGGTAAAGTTTGTAAAAGCAATTTTTTTGTAAAAAAAAGTTAGACCTCGAGCCAGAATAAACATCCTCACAAAATATAATATTTTAAAGGTCGAATAAAACAATTTTTATTTATTAATAAAAATTAATCAGAAAAGTTAGAAACTTTTTAAACTTTTTAAAAAAATAATTTGATACATTTTGAGTAAATTTTTACTTGACACAATTAAAAAGTTACTTAAAAATATTAAAAAATTTTAAGTAAAGATTTAATTGTGTGAATTAATAATTTACTCAAATTTTTTATTAAGAATTTAATAATTTTTTATTAAAAGTTTACTCAATACTATTAAATCGTTTACTGGTGGAAAATTGAGTAAATTTTTACTCAATAGTATTAAAAATTTACTCAAATTTTTTTTTTTTTTTTTTCTGTGTAGGGTGGCCCAAAATTCCATTTGCTTCGCTACAGGTCAACGTACCTTAATAAGTGAAAGATGGTATCGTAACTAATATTTTGAGGCAAATTGCAGCACCTTACGACGAGTAGAAGGGGATGCTAACTGATCACATGTGTGTGCAACCTCCGAAGAAATCTAAAAAAAATATTTTTGCAATCCTAAAAATTACTACATGGAATGGTATTGTTACAAGAGCAAATAAGTCACATATGGCTACTTTGCGCTAAGGTTGCCTACAAAGGACAATATAGACATTTTAGTTTCGATTAGGAAAAAAACAAAAAAAATTTTTTTTTTGATGTTACACTTAAATTAAAGATATTTGTATTACCTTTCAAATGAACTTTATCGCAACTTAATGGTCCACATAGTTTTTGAGTAACAACGGTTTAAGTGAAATGCAGGGTTCCGCTTTTTTTATTATGTATTTTTTTTTTTGTTCAAGGACAATCTTAGGACAAAATGGCCACATGTGAATTATGTGCTCTTGTTACGCTAGCATTCCATATGGTAATTTTTAAGATTCAAATAAAAAAAAAATTAAGATTTCTTTGGAGGTTGCAAACACTTATGATAAGTTAGCATCCCCTTCCAATCGTTGTAGGGTGCTGAAATTTGGCGCAAATTGTTCGTTACGATGCCATCTATCATATTTTGAGGTACGTTCAGTTGTGAGTTATACTTGGTATTTTTCCATATGTTGATGGGCCACACTAATTCACACTCAAAATAATAACTCTGTTAAATACTCTGTAAAATGACTGTAATCTTAATTCAACAGATATTTGACAGTTTTCTGTCAAAATACATAATTAAAGAAAAAACTTTGTATTTTGTTGTGACAAAAAACAAAGTTTCTTCTGTAATATTACTTTTAACTTTGTAATCTTAATTTTACAGATAATTAACAGAGATTTCTGCTAAAACACAGATTTAAGCGAAATACTCTGTATTTTTTATAACCAAAAAACTAAGTTTTATCTGTATTTTTACACTCAAAAAAATAACTTAGTCAAAATATTAGTAAAAGGTGTTGTAATTTACTTCAACCAAACTTTAGCAAAAAAAAATGTAAAAATTTAACTTTTACAGTTTTTTTTGGCAATTTACTATTGGTAAAATACAAACATTTTGTGGTACTTTTACTATATTTTCTTGCTAGTTTTTTTTTTATTTTACTATAATTTTAGCAAAAATATTAGTATTTTCCTTAAAGAAATGGTAATACTTTTTTTTTTTTTTTCTTAGTTTTAAGAAAAAAAAAAATTGTTCTAGTGTAAAAAAAAACTCATTGCAGATTGATGATGCTGCCAACACCATAGCAAAGTAGCCACCCATCAACTGAATGTGCGCTCAAAAATAGGCTACACAATTTTTAGTATTTTTTACCATATTTTTTGCTAATTTTACCATATTTTTTGCTAATTTTATATGAAAATTTTTTAAAATTTGCCACCTAAATTGTTAATAAAATGTTGATAATTTTGAAAAATTATTTTTTTAAAATATTAACACATAGTTAGATATCTAATCTTTAATATCCAGAAGTTTTTTTTTTTATTTTTTTTTAAATACATGTGAAAAAAATTAAAAATTCGAAAAAAAATTGTTAATTTTTTACAAATTTTACCTGAAAATGTAAGAAATTTCTTGTGTAGACTCCCAGTCAGAAATTGCCAACCGTACCAAAAATTTTGTGTTGGTACAATATCGGGCTAGCCAAAAATACAACATTGTATAATGTAAAACAGTTTTACTAAAAATATTGTGTTGGCACAACTTTGTGTTTACATAAAACACTACACTGTAGATTATAATTTAAAAGATTAACATTTTTATTTTTTTAAAAAGTTTTTGATTTACATATACCTCAACTCTTTAATCTTAGTGAACACTTAAGTAGTTGCTTTTTCAACCAATTTGTACAAAATGGTAACTAAAAAGCACTACATCGAGATTTTTAATACATCCCTAAGCAAGAGGTCAATCTAATGTCGTAAATTTGTAAAATCAATGTTAACCCAACGTCAAAACAAAAGTCGAGCGATCGTTGGCCACTGTTATCATTTTAACCTCGGAATGACGTCGTAGACTTAGAAACGGGTATGATTTGCCAACGTTGGTACCGTCGCCGCCAACTTCATTCCAACGTTGGCCCGTTTGTATTTGTCTGCCTGGGCTACTACGCAATTCTCAATTGTTCTACTTAAGCTAAAAAAATGACGCAAAAAAATAAAAAAAGTGAAGTGTTGTTCTTTAAGTTTTTTGTTTAAAGTGTTTAAGTGAAAAGAAAAATCATTTTGTATTTTGATGTTGTTGGAAGTCCAGTTACTGCAACTACAGCTGCTGAGAAGAAGGCAAAAGAAGATGCTGCCACCATCAAGCCGAAGAAACCATCCAACAACTGAAGTAATAGTTGATGCTACTATTACTACATTTAAAGAACGTGGTGCTCAAAAACAGGCAAAATTTTTTTTAGTATATTCACCAAATTTTAAATCAACTACTAATCAGAGAAAAAAAATTACTAAATAAAACAGTTTTTTTTACCAAATTACAAATTTTTTTATCTATTTCAATTTTACAATTTTTTTTTGGTAATTTTACCATATTTTTTGATAATTTTACAAGGTTGATTTTTTACAAAAATAAAATGGTATTCTTGTAATTTTACCATTTTTTTCCTAATTTTTTGATTAGCAAAATGGTTTTGCTAATATTACCAAAATTTTTGCAACGTCCAAAACTACAGTTTTTTTTGCTAATTTTAACCATTTTTTTTGCTAGTTTTACAATATTTTTTTTTGAGTGTACTTATTTCTATGTAATCTTAATTTCATAGTTAAAAACAGAGTTTTCTGTAAAAACATCAAAATTGTATCTGTTTTTTTTTTTTGAGAAAATGTTAAAAAATTAACAAAAAAATCTTTTCTAAAATCTTATAAAAATTTTACAAAATAACATGTTTCTTTACTAAACTCTGTAAATTTACAGAGTTTTTTCTGTAAAATTTTGGTTGCATCAAATGCATTTTACAAATATATGTAAATTTACAGAGTTTTTCTTTGCTAAATGGTGTTTTATTTAACCAATATTTTACTAGAAACTCTGTAAAACAGTTTTTTTTTTGTCAAAATCATTTTACAGAGTTTTATAGTAAAATTAACAAGAAATGTTGTTAGCTGGAAAAGTATGGTGTACCCTGTTAAATTAGCAGAGTTTTTCTGTAATTTAACAGAGTTATTATTTTGAGTGCATGTTTATATGAGATATGTTGCATATTTGGAATTTCAAAATTCGGTGTAGTTTTCAAATTATTGTGGGTCAAAGTTCGACTTTTTTTAGCAAAAGTCAGAAAAATACATCACGTTTAACGTGCTCTAACTTTTTAACTAGTAACCCGATTATCACAAGTAATGGCATATATGAAAGCTTAGTTTTTCTGGTGATAAACAATACTGTTTTGTATAACCCCAATAAGCAATTTTAAAATTCAAGTGCAAATCAAGTATAAAACAAGTGTAAATCAAGCCATAAATTCCAGCCCCTGCTTGATTTATACTTGAATTACACTTGAATTCAATAGCATACTCCAGCAAAACGGACACTGGAATTCAAGCCCTGTTTTTACAGCCTTTTCCCTGGTTTTCAAGCGTAAAAACAGCGCTTGAATTCAAGTATCCGTTTTGCTGGAGAATGCTATTGAATTCAAGTGTAATTCAAGTATAAATCAAGCATAGACTGGAAATAAGGGCTTGATTTACACTTGATTTATACTTGATTTGCACTTGAATTTTAAATGTGCTTATTGGGACATATTCAAAATTTAGAGTGGGATCCCTATGGGATCAAAAAATATTCTGGTTTGAGTACGAGGTTCTTATATTTTACCTTAGAAAAAATTAAAAATTCAAATTTTAAATTTCTTCAATATAAGAATTTAAATTTTCAAATAAAATTATACTTAAAATGCTTTTATTTAAGAGTATCGAAATATCGGCAACGAATAAAAATTAAATTTATTTACAATACTGGCATCGAGCTCGAAATAAAAGCATTTTTATTTATAAATCAACTTTAATTGATAAAATTATACTTTTAAAATTTAGAAAAACATTCAAAATATTAAAAATTTAAATTTTATAAGGGAAAAATATGAGAACCTCGTACTTAAAACCGAATATTTTTTGATCCCATGGAGATCCCATTCTGAATTTTGAATATGTTATACAAATCATTGTTATTTTTCACTTAATTAAAAAAAAAACCGAAGATGTGTTGTTTTAAATATTCGAAAAGAAAAAATGTTTTGCATCATTTCTTTTAAAAAAAAACCCGTATTATTTTAATAAAATATTTCCTAAAAAAAGAAGACCCCAGCTTTCACATGAGCCAAAATTTGATAAAATCGGATCATTGGTTAAAAAGATACAACTCTTTAAACGTGATGTATTTTTTTTTCATTTTTGCTAAAAAAGTCGAACTTTGACACGCCACACAGTGGGTTCGATGGTACCCAAAATGGCGATTAATTCAGATAAGCCGTAGTTTTAGAATATTATATTTTCTTTATTGATGAACTAACATAAAAACGTTACATATTTTAGAAAATAATGTGCTATCAAAATAGTTAAAGAAAGAAAACATAATATGTATTTATATTATTATAAATTTTATTTAAATTCTAATTTTCGTTTTTCACAAAATCTCACAAATGCTCAAATTTATCTGAAAAAAAGTATTTTTAGGGAATAATATAGTTTTTTATTAACGAATTATCAAAAATTAAAAAAACACAGCATTTAAAAAAAAAAAACAAATTTTAATCTAACGGTCGTTTTTTTGTTTTTCGAAAAAAAAAACATGAAACCCTTGAACTTTTATTAAAGCATTGGAGGGAAGGGTTTACCGGGAGATTTTGGGGACACCATTCCCTCTCCATAAATGTTGCCAAATAAAAAAAATTAGTTTTTGCACCTAATTAATATAAATTTATCATTATTTAAACTATTTTTTTTACACACGCTCCCAAAAAGGGGCGGACCGAAAAAAAAAATCTTTCCTGATCCCCGTTGGTTCAAATTCAGGTCGATGAACTTCATATGGCATAAAAATGTTTCATTTATTGAACAAATATACAAATAAAACATCCCAGCAAAAAATGTGCGGAGTACTTCTATTTGGAGTGCTTTAAAACTATAACAAATGCAATGAAATACAACAAAAATAACTAAAAACACAGGGAAAAAACGCAAAGGCACTCTTTTCTACTCCATAAAAAGTTGGTATTCAGCTCCTAACTCATTACCTTCCGCGACACTCCCATACAAATGTAAGTAGATATTCAGTAGATAAGAAGTACTCCGAGTTTGCAAACAACTTCCAAATACTTCCCGGAGTACTTCTTATCTACTGAATATCTACTTACATTTGTATGGGAGTGTCGCGGAAGGTAATGACTTAAGAACTGAATAACTATGAATTCTGAAGTAGAAAAGAATGTTTGTGTGTTTTTGTCTTGTGTTTTTTGTTATTTTTGTTGTATTTCATTACATTTGTTATAGTTTTAAAGCACTCCACTAGGAAGTGGTACATAATGATGTAAAAAAAAATATTTTTCTGGGGTAATTATAGTTCTTCAAAGGGGAACTTGTTCCCTCCTGGTCCAATTTTGCCCGTTCAAGAACTTAACCAGCCTATAAGCATTATACATATTCGTGACAAACTTCATGATTGTAGCTCTTGTTTGTTGTACTTTTTTGTGTGCTCCACAACAGACGGACGGACAAGAAAATTATTTTTCTGTTTTAAATTTATTTATGTTGGCAATTTTTGCAAGACTTAGTCGACATGTGTTTCGGAATTTGTCAGATTCCATTGCCAAGGCCATTTAGCAAATATAAAAACCCTGTACTACAAGAAGTAAAGGGAATTTAAATGACAAATCGCTAATGTTCAAACTGAAGTATTAATTCATATTCGACTCTACTCTCATTGAGAGCTAGAAGACGAAAATTGCTAGCATGTTAGCAAAAATATCTTGTAAACTTCATTTAGCGCATTAGCAATTTTAAACAAAATTTGTTTTTTTGCTAAATTTAAAATTGACTTAACCAAATTTTTACAAGCTTTTTTGCTAATATTAGCAAAAATAAATTTAAAATTGAATTTTTTTTAAGAAAACTTAAAATGGCGCTATCTCGGAAACTAAGCCAAATGGAGCAAAATGGAGGCCATTTTTGGTTCTCGGGCTCTGCGTAGTATCGGCGGTCCTCTTTACATGTGTGGACCCTAATAGGTCCTAACTTTGAATCTAAAAAAGTTAGCATTCCCGAAAATTTTAAAATGCTCATATCTCGGTAAATATTGCCGACACAACAAAAAGTACAAAGGCATTTTTTGTAGCTATCAACACGTAAAACAACACGTAGAACAAAAGCTCTCCGAGTAACATTTTTGAAGTTATCGAGTTTTTTAATTCTCAAAACCCCAGTGGTCCCCTAAAATCAAGTATCTCAAAAACAAAGCAAGGTAGAGCGAAACAGACACAAATTTTGTATCAAAAGCTATGACGATTTTTAAGGAACTGAATTAGGTCTAGGCCCATCGGGGTCTGGACCTATCGGGTCTGAACCCAATGTGGTCCTCAAACGTGTATGAACTAACAAGGGAAGTCTCCCTAGTGTCACCCACGGATCTTTATGGAATTGGTTTTATTTTGTAGAGCAGAAAAAATAATGGTACACGTATTTTTTTTAGCGGCCCAAATTCATATTTAGGGGGTAAAAAGGAGGGGGGAAGACAAGGCCATTTTTCAGTTTTTTTCGTTTATCTTCTACTAGCTATACCCGGTCCGCGTTGCTGGCCCTAAGAAAAAACTGTTTTATATTGCATCTTAATTTAAATATCGTGTCGGACAAAACTAAAGCACGGGTCAGGGTCCAGCTAGTAACCTTTGGTTCCACCCTCAGCACAATCTATAGAGAAATCTCAACAAAATCGGTTCAGCCGTTTTTGCGTGATTTCGAAACAGACAGACATAACGTTAAGTATAGTACAAAGGGGAGTGTCATTTAACGCATTTTTATCGAATCGTGATAGTTTAAAGTTCCATGCTGCATCCTCGATTAGTACTATATGTGCTGCAAATTTCATTAACATCAGTTTTGTCGTTTTTGTGTGATTGCGAAAGAGGAGGAAATAACTTTTTATTTATGAAAAACGGGAGTGATATTTTAAACCCTTTTGCCGAATCGCGCTATACATATGACTTACAGTTCCCGCTCGGTTAGTTCTATCAGTAGTGACAGATTCGGCTTATCCGTTTTTGCGTGATTTCAAAACAGGCAGATATAACGTTCAGTATAAAACAAAGGGGCGTGTCAATTTACGCCTCTTTGTTCAATCGTGGTCAGTATAGTACTAAGGGCGTTGCAATTTCGATCCTTTTTCCAATAACGATCTTATATGGCCTACATATGCACTTGGCTAGCACTGTATGTAGTGAAAATTTCAAGAGAATCGGTTCAGCTGTTTTTGTGTGATTGCGAAACAGGCAGACAATGTCCAGTATAGTACAAAGGGGCGTGGCATTTTACGTCCCTTTTTCCAATCGTAGTATAATATGGCCTATAGTTCCACACTCGGTTAACACTATCAGTGCTGAAAATTTAATTAAAATAAAATCAACAGTTTTTGCGTTATTGCGGAGCATGCAGAAATAAAATTCAATTCTATACAAAGGGGCATGGCATTTTACACCCATTTGTTCGATCACGCTCTAACTTGGCACACAGTTAGTACTTGGTTAGTACTATCGTTGGTTAAAATTTCATCAAAATCTGTCCAACCGTTTTTTTATATGAGGAGTTCCGGCTAAGACTTAAATTTTGAGGTAAAAAATATGTGATTTTTGTTTTGATGGCACATCGATGAAAGTTGGCATACATATTAGAAGCTGTTTAAGAATAAGAAATTCGTTCGCGTCAATTAAATCGCGCAAGTATGGCGGTTTTAAGATTTATCGGTTTTAAAAATCTTAAAAATATTGTAAATATATTTATTCTACACATTTGTTGCATGCGTTATATCATTTCTTCTAAAATATATGATATAAATTTAACCCTTTAATGACCAAACGATTTAAAAAAAATATATCTAAGTACCTAAAATCGCGATTAATTCGCGGTAAAAGAAAAGTTTCACAATTTTTTATAACATATTTAGGCAATGCGCGTTGATTTTATTGAAAAAAAAAAATCACGGAAAATCGTATCATTGTACCAGTGTTTAAAAAATCGTTGATGCTTTTTTATAACAAGAAAATTTAATATGGTCCAAAAAATCTATAATCATCAAAATTTTTTAACCCGCCTCTGATTTTATGATGACACATCAAGTGGGCTTTCATTTAAAAAAAATTTCATCCGATTTCGTGTGAAGCCTTGGATGTGCCAGATCAAAACAGGTTTAGATAAAATCATCGCGCTTTCCGCTCAGAATGGCTTAAAGTAAAAAGTCAAAAAGCAAATCAGTTCTACTCGTTAAGGCACGTCTTTTGGTGTATTAAAATTAACATGATGCATTAATTGCTACTAAAAAAAATTGGAAACAGATTTGCAAATTTCGCTCAATTTTCAAAAATGCCATAAAATTTTTGCAATTTATTTTTTATAAGCCCGCCAGTGATTTTTTTATGTAAACTCCTAAAAAACTCGGTTTACGCAAGAGTCCACCAAATTTCGAATGAAACCGCGAATGTGCCTCGCGAAAAACTGGTATTTTAAAAAAATTACGTTTTTTCTTTCGAACTTTGATCTGCTGAAACTCCTTAACTATTCGTGGCACATTAACGGGATTAATTCCAAAATGTTAAGAATTACAACAGCTACCAACTCTAGTTCAACTTTTTTCATTTTATAGAGGGGGCCGAAATCCCTGAACAAAAAACCTCAAAAATTTAAAAACTCTTAATTTTTGGTTTCAAAACTTAACCGTCTTATAACTTCTTACCAAGCGATGAAGCATCTATCAAGCCAACATTAAAATAATCTTTTATATGTACTGACTTTGTGTTATGCCGGAAAAGAATGAAATATAAGGAGAACTTTAAAAAAGAAGCGAAAGAAGGTAAAAACTATGGATTATTTCAAGCCATTTTTATAGATTTTTCAACTTTAACCCTCTGTAACTTTTACGGATAAAGTGGGGTAATCCTTAAACATTGCTCAGTGATGGTTTAATGTCTTGTTTACACAACTGCATTTACAGTTTTTCTCAATTACAAAAACTGCCGGTTTTTTGAAACATTTATTTCAGTTTCACTGAGTTGAAATTTAAAAAAGATTTCATGATATATAGATGTCATTAGTGGTGCAATGTAAAAATTCGATTTGGCCACCCCTCCGCCCACTGGCAAAAAGCATGGCATTTTACGCCCATTTGACCGATCACGCTCTTATTTGGCATATAGTTAGTACTTGGTTAGTACTATCTTTGATTTAAATTTCATCAAAATCGGTCTATCCGTTTTTTATTTATAGATGTTATTAGTGGTGGAATGTAAAAATTTGATTTTGCCACGCCCCTCCGCCCACCGACAGAAAATCATAAATCTGACCGCACAGTGTTACTCCCTGGACTATTCTGAATATTCCCTGAAAATTTCATCAAAATCGGTCCAGCCGTTTTCGAGTCCATCCGGAACATACATACACACATACATACATACATACATACATACATACATACATACATACATACATACATACATACATACACACATCCATTTTATATATATAGATATTATGCAAAGAAACCTAGTCATGTTGCATACCAAATGAAAGGTCTTTGGAAAACCTATCTACATGTGCTAAGAACGTGTCCAAACATGCACAAATTTTCGTCATATTGAGTAAAATACCAAAATTTTAGGACATTTTTGTTAATAAGTCGAAAATAATTAACTTCTTTGGCCCGTTGTTAGCACCACGAGATATGTATTTTTAATACCTTTAATCTGATGTCACACATGCCTATATTAATTTTGTTTAAATAGGCGTAAATCGTAAAAAACTGAAAAAGGTCAATTTCCCCCATACAAATCGACCCCCCCTAAAAATTAGTTTGGACCGCTAAAAAAAAAATACGTGTCGAATTAATTTTCGTTCTTAACAACATATCCAAATTTCATGAAGATCGGAGGGTGACACCAGGGAGACTTCCCTTGTAAGTTGAAATACAAAAAAAAAAAAAAAAATCAGTTAACTAATTTTTGGCAAAACATTTTTGCTAACTTTACCAAAAACATTGTGGGTTCAAAATCAGCAAATTTTCTTGTAGGTTTACAAGCTTTTTTTTCTAACATTACATTTTTTTTTTTTTAAGTGTAGACTCTGATGTCCATTGGGATACCATGGGTTTCCCTACTGGTCCCTGCCGTTAAACCAATTTGAGCTGCTTATTAAACACATAAGATATGGAAATTTGACATCTGACATCCCTAGATCCCAGTGAAGCAAATCTCTGACCAGAAAGTGCCGGGCAATGGCAGATGATTGGTTCGATAGTTTTCAACTTCTCATCATCCATACAACTCCGGCAAAAGTCATTGACGGCACATTTAACCGCTCTGCGTGCTTCCCTATAAGACAGTGTCCGGTAATTACAGCAAAGACAGAAATAGAGATTCTATGTAAACAGCTTATGTTCCTAATGGAATACGCTAATAAATACAATTTCAAATTATATATGGTTAAAAAAAATTAAATATTTCTTAATAATCATATAAATTCGATTTAACGGTTAATTGTTCGATTTAACGGTTAATTGTTTGTTGTTATTTAAAAATTGTGTTTTTTTCAAGTCTTCAGTTAATTATTCGGTTAACCGGCTAAACCTCAAATATAACGTCGGCAGCAATTTTGTTGAATGTATGATATACAATTTTGTTTAGTGTATGATATAATTTCGATCATTTTAATTCCTCAATTTAACAATTATAGAAAAACCACTTTAGTATTGCAAAAAAAAAAAAAAGCAACTTACCCAAACGTCTTTCAAATTCGCCTACTTTAAAACAATCAGTAGGTGAACTATAAAATGATGATGACAAAAGTTTTGAAGACATTTTTAGTAATTTTTATTTATTTTTTTAGCTTTTTGGTATTTTTGGTATTTTTTTTTTACAAATTTATTAAACAAACTTTGGTAAAGTAGTAAAATTCCTACTTAATATTCTCACACTTATGCACGACGCTTTTTTTTTTTAAATAAACACAAATTAAATGAAATTGAAATATATATAAAATGATGTTAACGGTTCAATAATCCAGACATAAATGGAATTTTTTATAAGAGATACAAGAAAACAAATCAAACCAATTTTGGAATATGGTATGAAACTTTATATGTATATATTTTTTGATTTTTGGTGCGAAAAAATGAAATTGATTTTTTGGTTGTAAGAAAAAATAAAAACACGAACACACTTTATTAAAAAAAATATTTGAAAAGACAAAAAATCATGGTGTTTATGCCATCACACTAAATTAGATAATAATCTAAAATAGTTTTACGTTTATGAATATGAAACATAAAACTACAAACATATACCATTTACTATTGCATTTTTAGATTCAGCCAAATTTATTTCAACTATTTCAGCATAAAAACTGTCATATCGTCGTCTCGTTGGCCCCTGTACAGGACTTCAAACTTTTTCAAAATCGATCGTTATTTACTAACTTAATCTGCCTATGATACCTGTGAGAAATTGATAGCCCCTACAGGACCGATTGATCTCAAAAACCTTCTATCCTCAGAGAGATAGAAGAAAGTATGCAGGGCAATGAAATCGAAGATAGGTGATGGTGAAGCGAGGAAGGTCGTTACCACAGGCACTCCACAAGGGGGTGTTATATCTCCCTTTTTGTGGAATGTTGTAATAAATATAAATAAGATTCTCGAGTCAGTCAATGAAATGGGTACCAGGTGGTTGCCTGCGATGATTACGATGTGTTCCTAATCAAAGTCATAGAATCAGCACTAAAGATACTCTCGGCATGGGCAAAAGAAAATGGTCTGGTAGTTAATTCCGCAAAAACCGAACTCATTTTGTTCACAAAAAGGACTTAGTTTGATCTTATCAAATAAGATGAAACTAACTAAAGAAGCGAAATACCTATGTGTCATCCTGGACTCAAAACTTTCTTGGAAAAGGACTAAGGAGAAAGGATGAAAAAGTTGATATGTGCTCTCTACACCCGCAAGCGAACTTTCGGAAGAAGGTGAGGTCTAATTATGGTGCGATAATTAGACCAATTCTGACCTATGATGCCCTCGTGTGGTAGATAGTAATGAATAGAAATCATATCTCCGCAATCTACAAAAGGCACAACGACTGAAGTGTAGAGGTATCACAGAGAAAACAGTTTAATTGTGCCAGCCGAATTTAGAGCCAACTGCTTGGTTTAATTACAACAGCCGAAATTTTCGGTTGCTTTTACCGAAATTTATTTGAACCAACAGAAGTTAAATTTTCAAAACAAATTTTGGTTATCGCAACCGAAAATTTCGGTTATTGTAATTAAACTATGCAGTTGGCTCTAAATTCGGCTGGCACAACTATACTGTTCTCTCCGTGTATAAGATCGGCACCCCAGGCCAGCCTAGTAGTGATACATTCACCCTATGGATATCTACATCACGAGCACAGCAGCAAAATCTGCTATCAGGTTAAGATAGTTGCAAATACTACTGGAACAGAATACCGACTTATATCTCACCGCAGATGAACTTTGGGAGAACATTTGAAGTCCAAGTTCCAACTAGGAAAGACTGGGCGGAAAACGTAATAACAGAGAATGAATCACATTTTTTTACAGACGGACGGATAGAAGATGGAGACAGGTACGGGTTCGGGAGTATATTCTGAATGAATCGAAATAAGGACCACATTGAGCCACAGTGGAGTCGCTGGTAAAGAATTGGCTGATGAATATGAATCGCTCTGAGTCGGTGGGGGAACAGGTTGACATCTAGGTTCTTATAGTGCACTCAAAAAATTATGACGGTAAATTTCACTACAAAAGACAGTTAAAACAACAACATTTGCTGTTGTTTACATTTTACATTTTACGTTAAAATCAACCAAAAACACAAAACAACATAAAATAACTGTTACTACAATGTAGTAATTTTTTGTATTTTTTTTTTAAAACGACTACAAAAAGTAGTTATTTGAGATTTTTCATACAATAACAACTGAAAAACAACAAGCACTACTTACTACACAAATTACCGACATGAAGTAACTGCAATAATTCTCTAACAATAAGTTAGGAATTTATGAATGAAATTGACAGCATATCAGAGAACAGAATGAAGGAGGAAGGAGGAAGGAGGAAGGAGGAAGGAGGAAGGAGGAAGGAGGAAGGAGGAAGGAGGAAGGAGGAAGGAGGAAGGAGGAAGGAGGAAGGAGGAAGGAGGAAGGAGGAAGGAGGAAGGAGGAAGGAGGAAGGAGGAAGGAGGAAGGAGGAAGGAGGAAGGAGGAAGGAGGAAGGAGGAAGGAGGAAGGAGGAAGGAGGAAGGAGGAAGGAGGAAGGAGGAAGGAGGAAGGAGGAAGGAGGAAGGAGGAAGGAGGAAGGAGGAAGGAGGAAGGAGGAAGGAGGAAGGAGGAAGGAGGAAGGAGGAAGGAGGAAGGAGGAAGGAGGAAGGAGGAAGGAGGAAGGAGGAAGGAGGAAGGAGGAAGGAGGAAGGAGGAAGGAGGAAGGAGGAAGGAGGAAGGAGGAAGGAGGAAGGAGGAAGGAGGAAGGAGGAAGGAGGAAGGAGGAAGGAGGAAGGAGGAAGGAGGAAGGAGGAAGGAGGAAGGAGGAAGGAGGAAGGAGGAAGGAGGAAGGAGGAAGGAGGAAGGAGGAAGGAGGAAGGAGGAAGGAGGAAGGAGGAAGGAGGAAGGAGGAAGGAGGAAGGAGGAAGGAGGAAGGAGGAAGGAGGAAGGAGGAAGGAGGAAGGAGGAAGGAGGAAGGAGGAAGGAGGAAGGAGGAAGGAGGAAGGAGGAAGGAGGAAGGAGGAAGGAGGAAGGAGGAAGGAGGAAGGAGGAAGGAGGAAGGAGGAAGGAGGAAGGAGGAAGGAGGAAGGAGGAAGGAGGAAGGAGGAAGGAGGAAGGAGGAAGGAGGAAGGAGGAAGGAGGAAGGAGGAAGGAGAAAGGAGGAAGGAGGAAGGCTCCCATACAAATTACAGTTGGAGCAAATTTTTTAAAAATGTAATTTTGAATGGAAGCCTACTTAGGAAGTGGAGATAGGGCGTGCGTATGTTTTAAAAACATGTTGGAGGGTAAAAATTAATGGGGGTCGGTCTCACTAATGACCCTTTTCGGACGCATCATTGGACCGGTAGAAGCTGATTAAATAAAACAAATTTACAAAAAATAAAAAAAATTGTATGGGGACCGCCTTAATAGTTAAAGATAGAAGGTAGGTGTGTTCAGAGAAAAAAAGGTCTGTTTGTTTACTTAAATTTCTTACTATTTTTACTACAACTGGAAATTTTTGTTTACTTTTTGTACTGAAAATTTCCAGCTGTAGTAAAAGTAGTAAAAATGAGTAGATTGTAGTAAGTAAACGAACAGGCATAATGTTTGGATCGATTGCTCTATGGGCACTCTTAGGGCAGTTAGAGCGGTTGGAGCAAATTTTAAAAAATGTTATTTTGTGTGGGAGCCCCCTTAGAAATTGGAGATAGGGTATTAGTTTACAATAAATTTTTTTTTTTTTAAATTTAAAAAAAATAGTAATTATCGTTATCCCACAATCCTACTGGGCAAAGAATTTGTAGAATCGATAGAAGTTTCCAAAAAAAATTTAAAAAAAATTAAAGAGTACATTCATTTTCAAAAATGAGATTTAAATTTTAAAACTTAAAAATCGCTTATTATAGCACTTTTAAGAATTTTTTTAGATTTTTTTTTTTAAAACAACATAAAAAAACAAAAAAATTTTAAAAAAAAAGTTGTAATTTGGACCATTATTGAAGAAGTTTTGATTAAAAGAAGTTTGAGTAAAGGAACAAACTACCAATTTTTAAAAATACGATATCTTTTGAACCGGTCATCAAAAAAATCGAAAAATTTACCACGAAGGAGTTTTCGAAGGGTACTAAAAACTGTGAACAAATTGGGAAAATCTAAAAAAAAAATTATTCAAAGTGTCCGATTTGACATGGAATGCCCCATATATTATTGATCAGTGATTGATTCTAAGACATTCTAGCGATGTACGTCCGTCCGTCTGTAGAGGACACGATACAGTCCAAAATAATAGAGTTAGATTTTCGAAGTTTGGAACGAATATTTCTTACACTCAAAAAATTATGTAGGTAAATTCCAGTGAATATTCACTTAAAACAAATGAAATTTTATTTAAAAACCATTCCACTGTTTTTTTCATTTAAAATAAAAGCACATTACAGTCAATTTTAAATGTTAATTTAATAACTAACCAAAACATTAACAAACTACTGAATATTCACTTATTTTGTATTGAAAAACAGTTAAACTATAGAAAAAATTTTTACTGCCGAAATTGAATGTTACAGAAAATTCGTTTTTGAGACAGTAAATTATTTTTTTTTAAACTACAGGAACAGTAAAAAAATTAAATCCTTTATAAAATAAGTGATTTTTCTTTTAAAATAACTTTACTGATTACGTTTTAAAATAACCTACAAACAGTTAATGACATAATTTTCTTAGTGTATGGTCATAGGCTGGTTAAGTTCGGAAATAGGTAAAATCGGACCAAGGGGAAAAACTTCCCCCTTGGAGAACTAAACCAACCTCAGAAAACCGGAAATTTTTGTACTTTTGTTAAGCAAATCCAACATTTTTGTGTCAGAGGAAGTTCAAAACCCTGCATGTGGACCCATCGGATTAAATAATAAAAAGTTTCACCCGCCCCCTTTTGTGGGCGCGGATATATAAAATGTGTTTTAGTAAAGATTAATTGGATTAAATAATTGCAAGAATCATAATAAATACATTTGATAATATCTATCGCAAGGGGAAGGTGTCCCCCAACGTCTCCCACCAAACCCCACCCCCCAAAAAAAACGCCCCTGAAAATTTTTTACACGTTGGAGAGTACAAAAGATTCGGCACAGCCCAATATAACACTCTTACTTGTTTTAGTTGGATTAGAAATTTAAGAACACAGGTTCAAACACCAGTCGGCTAACAAAAACAGTTTCTATAGCTTGTATCCCATGTATTTCCTATAAATACAGAAAAATTTTAACTACTGTAAATTTGAACAATTCTAACAATAACTTGGAAATGGTGTAATGTTTGCATAAATCGTTAATTTTGACCAAAAACTACTGTAGTATTGAATAATTATTGTATTTTTTTTACAAAATTAAGAATGAAAACGAAAAACACCCACTACATGATAAAAAAACATATCAATGAATGAATAAAGTAAATTAAACTTTAACAAAAACCTCCGACATTCTAATGGCATGCCAGCCATGGCAAGACATTTAAATATGGTAACACTAACTAACGTTATTTTTGTATTTCAAATTTTGTTCGTGGGTTGTTTGGCAATAATCTTGAAGTAGTTTTGACCTAATAATATTTAAATCTTACTAAATTTTTAAAAATGAACATTAGAATAAAAAAGAAAAAACTTGATTTAATCATATCAAATCGCATTTTGTATTGGCATTTGATATTTTGGCTAACAAAACAAGTAAAATTAAAGAAAAATATCAACAAAAACTGAAAATTATAGCAAAATGGCATGCAAACAAATTTGTAATGAAAACAAAAACATACCCCAGCCACTATAATATCAACAAAAAACAATATGCTAAAATACAGTTATGCCAAATGTTGGGTACAATAAAGTACCAGAATCTGAAACGTCTCAGAATTTGAGACTTTTTCTATAGGAAAAATGTCTCAGAATCTGAAATTTTTTCTATAGGAAAAATGCCTCAGAATCTGAGACTTTTTCTATAGGAAAAATGTCTTCGAATCTGAGACTTTTTCTATACTAAAAATGTCTCAAAATCTGAGACTTTTTCTATAGAAAAAATGTCTCAGAATCTTGAGACTTTTTCTTTTTCTTTCTTTTCCATAGGAAAAATCTCTCAGAATTTGAGACTTTTTCTATAGGAAAAACGTCTTAGAATCTGAAACTTTTTCTATAGGAAAAATGTCTCAGAATCTGAGACTTTTTCTATAGGCAAAACGTCTCAGAATCTGAGACTTTTTCTATAGGAAAAATGTCTCAGAATCTGAGACTTTTTCTATAGGAAAAATGTCTCAGAGTCTGAGACTTTTTCTATAGGAAAAATGTCTCAGAGTCTGAGACTTTTTCTATAGGAAAAATGTCTCAGAGTCTGAGACTTTTTCTATAGGAAAAATGTCTCAGAGTCTGAGACTTTTTCTATAGGAAAAATGTCTCAGAATCTGAGACTTTTTCTATAGGAAAAATGTCTCAGAATCTGAGACTTTTTCTATAGGAAAAATGTCTCAGAATCTGAGACTTTTTCTATAGGAAAAATGTCTCAGAATCTGAGACTTTTTCTATAGGAAAAATGTCTCAGAATCTGAGACTTTTTCTATAGGAAAAATGTCTCAGAATCTGAGACTTTGTCTATAGGAAAAATGTCTCAGAATCTGAGACTTTTTCTATAGGAAAAATGTCTCAGAATCTGTCTCAGAATCTGAGACTTTTTCTATAGGAAAAATGTCTCAGAATCTGAGACTTTTTCTATAGGAAAAATGTCTCAGAATCTGAGACTTTTTCTATAGGAAAAATGTCTCAGAATCTGAGACTTTTTCTATAGGAAAAATGTCTCAGAATCTGAGACTTTTTCTATAGGAAAAATGTCTCAGAATCTGAGACTTTTTCTATAGGAAAAATGTCTCAGAATCTGAGACTTTTTCTATAGGAAAAATGTCTCAGAATCTGAGACTTTTTCTATAGGAAAAATGTCTCAGAATCTGAGACTTTTTCTATAGGAAAAATGTCTCAGAATCTGAGACTTTTTCTATAGGAAAAATGTCTCAGAATCTGAGACTGTTTCTATAGGAAAAATGTCTCAGAATCTGAGACTTTTTCTATAGGAAAAATGTCTCAGAATCTGAGACTTTTTCTATAGGAAAAATGTCTCAGAATCTGAGACTTTTTCTATAGGAAAAATGTCTCAGAATCTGAGACTTTTTCTATAGGAAAAATGTCTCAGAATCTGAGACTTTTTCTATAGGAAAAATGTCTCAGAATCTGAGACTTTTTCTATAGGAAAAATGTCTCAGAATCTGAGACTTTTTCTATAGGAAAAATGTCTCAGAATCTGAGACTTTTTCTATAGAAAAAATGTCTCAGAATCTGAGACTTTTTCTATAGAAAAAATGTCTCAGAATCTGAGACTTTTTCTATAGAAAAAATGTCTCAGAATCTGACACTTTTTCTATAGAAAAAATGTCTCAGAATCTGAGACTTTTTCTATAGAAAAAATGTCTCAGAATCTGAGACTTTTTCTATAGAAAAAATGTCTCAGAATCTGAGAATTTTTCTATAGGAAATATGTCTCAGAATCATGACTTTTTCACGAAAATTTTCTCAGAATCTGAGACTTTTCTTTAGGAAAAATGTGGCAAAAGCTGAGCATTTTTCTATAGGAAAAAATCTCAGGATCTGAAAATTTGTAAACAATTCTGTTTTGAGTACTTTAAAGGGCCTATAGTTGGTCATTTCTATTTGTTTTAATATTTTCAATATTATACAATATTTTAAAATTTTTTTTCATATGGGAATATACATAGAACACCTGTATTATTATAAATAAAGGTGCCAATGCCAAGCCAAAAAAATCATAAAAAAACATCAACATTTGAAACGTACAATACGAATATGAAGTATTTATAACGCAAAATTTATATATAACGGCGGCAGCCTACGGTTTTTTATTTTCTATTCATTATCACGAATTCAAAATCTACATAAAATTTTGCGTTTGCCACGCGGATATTATAGAAAATTTTCATTTTATTTTGTTTTTTTTTTTAATTAATTAAGCAAAAATAAAATAAGAACAAAACAAACAAAATTTTCAATATCACTTTAAGAACATTTTCAGTAAAAACATAATTTACTGGGATTTGTATAGAAAATATGACGTCGTTGTATGTTTTTTTGTGAATTTGTAATGAATTTAAATAAATATTGACTATTTCTAGTGATTTTTTTAAAAATGATATGCATCAGTGAATTTTAAAACATAAATGATTTATTAATGGATTGAAAATTAGAAAAAAATATATTGAAATACACTTTAAAGACAATGAAGTCATATCGAGAAAAGAATATAATTTGCTTATGAATATTATTTTTTGCTTTGCAAGACAAATATTGTTATAACGATTTTTTTTTGAGTGTATGATAGATTATTAATACTTTTGAATACAAAAATTGGGAAATTGGCAAATTAGTTTGTTTTATTGTTTTTAAATGTTTTGTTTTTTCTTTTTGTTATGTTTCAAATGAGTGAAAAAACAAGTGAAAAGGTTAAATTCGGCTGTGCCGAATCTTTGGTACCCTCACTCAAAACATTATGACGGTATATTTCAATACAAAAGACCGTTAAAAATACTACTACATTTGTTTTACAGTAAAATCAACCAAAAATTGTTGTTATTTTTAACTATTGATTAACAACTACAAAAAGTTGTAAAAACTACTTCAAATTACAGTTGTTTTTACTATAACTCAAATTGTCTGAATTTTTTTATTAACAAAAAAAAAATTCTAAACGTCAAAAACGGTTAAAATTATTTCGAAATAATTCCTGCACATCCGTTTTTCTAAAAATTTCTAGAAATTTTTTTGTAGACTAAAAACATCTTCATAAAACAACTGTTACTACAATGTAGTAATTTTTTGTATTTGTTTTTTAAAACGACTACAAAAAACAGTTGTTTGAGATTTTCATACAAAAACAACTGAAAATTGTAGTTAACAACAACAACTACTACTTACTACACAAATGACCGTCATGTAGTAACTGCAATAATTTTCTAACAAGCAATTAAATTATAGTCGGTCAAGATTGACCATATAATACTCGGAGACCGGTCATAATCCCTACAGACATTATCCCCAAAATGGAAATGTGGATTACTATGTGTGGGGACTATGGACGATTCCCATAACGATCATAGTACCTATGGGGATTATGTCCTTACCGGTTGGGACTAAGACTGAAACTTGTTCGGTCATAACCTGAATTTTTTTATCATGGGGACTAAGTCCACAACAATTTCAATTAAATTCCCTTTTTTGCGGAGAGTGGTTTAAATGCATGGAGTTTGAAATCCCTAAGTCCGATCGAAGGCCGGCTACGCTAGAAAATTTTGAAGACAAAATAAAAATAATTGATATGTTTTTTTGGTATTTTGACCAACAAGTATTTTGAACATAATCCCTGTAATGAGGATTATGGATTTTCTTTACGTGGACATTGTCCCCATAAATCTGGGTATTATGTCTATTTTTTATTGGGATTATGTCCACATTTTTTGCGGTCATATTCCTCGAATTCAAATAAGAATTATGAATTCATTTCGGTCATAATTCTCATAACAAAAATGGGGAGTATATCTGTGAGAATTATGACATGTAACCATAAACCAGTGATTGCCAGAAAATGGATCCCAAGTCCAAACATATACCAATTGGAAATATCTTTTGTTTTATCTAGCATATATTTAGGGTAGAAAACACACAAACCAATTTGTTGCCAATATACTGATTAAAATGAATATCGGACGAAATTTGTATATACACTCAATAGAAAATATTAACTAAAAAATGGAGAATTAACAAACTTTAAAAATGTTCAAATGTTAAACATATTAATATAATAATATAGAATCACTGATGACCCTTAAATGCAGAAACAGGCGGGTTCAAAAATTATATTTAAAATTTTTTGGGATGTAAAGTTATTCAATTCCCAATTTCAAAGCTGTACAATTTCATCAATATTTAAACGATTTGTATACCAACCCACCACAGTATGGGGATAAACTCACTTTGTCATTCCGTGTGTAACGCATCGAAATATCGGTCTAGGACCCCATAAAGTATATATGGGGCATTCCATGTGAAATCGGACACTTTGAAAAACTTTTATTTTAAAATTTCCCAATTTATTTGCAGTTTTTAGTACTCTTCGAAAACTCCTTCGTGGTAAATTTTCAGATTTTTTTGATGACCCGTTCAAAAGATATCGAATTTTTAAAAATTGGTAGTTTGTTCCTTTACTCAAACTTCTTTTAATCATAAATTCTTCAATAATGGTCCAAATTTAAATTTTTTTTTTTTCAAAATTTTTGTTTTTTTACGTACTTTTAAAAAAAAAATCCCAAAAAATTCTTAAAAGCGCTCTAGTATGCGATTTTTAAGTTTTAAAATTTAAATCTCATTTTTGAAAATGTTTGTACTCTTCGATTTTTTTGAAATTTTTTTGTGTAAAACTTCTATCAATTCTACAAATTTTTTGCCCAGGAGGGTCGTGGGATAACGATTATTACTATTTTTTAAAATTTGTTGAAAAAATTTTATTGTAATTTTCCAATCTTAAAATCATTTCTACTGCTCCAATGGTGCGTCATAGAGGGGTCCTTTATAAGACCGACCCCCATTAATTTTTACGTCTTAACATTTCTTTGAAACAAACTAATACCCTATCTCCAATTTCTAAGGGGGCTCCCACACAAAACGACATTTTTTTAAATTTGTTCTAACCGCTCTAAGTGCCCTAATAGTGCCCTTAGAGCAACAAAATGTATGACCGACCCACAATATTTTTTTAGTCCAAACATTTTTTCTGAACACACCTATCCTCTATCTTTAACTGTTAAGGCGGTCCCCATACAATTTCTTTTATTTTTTGTAAATTTGTTTTATTTAATCAGCTTCTACCGGTCCAATGCACAGTGACCGAAACACCCAATCTAGCGGCGCTTAAGTCGGAAATGCAAAATAATAAAGCCCAATGCATATTTGGTATTATAAAACTTAAAAAGAATTTAATTTTTAACCATATTTATTTATTTCAGTGTTTTTATGTTTTTTTGGGAAATTTATGTGAATATCGGGAAGGTGGTCTGTATGAAGACTAGTAGTTAAAATGTTCCGATTCCGTTAAAATTTAGAGTGATTATTTTTGGCTACAAAAAACATTTAACAGTCGAATTTCAAGAGGATATTTGTTAAAATACTATTGTTAGGGCTTATTAAGTGAAACTGGAATGGGTAATTAACATGGGGGCTATGGGATAACATGGACCGATTTTGTCAAAAATTTAATAGGTTTTGTTATTTTGATAAAAAATCTTAAATTTCAAATTTTAGCCAAATCGATTGAAAATTGTGGTCTGTATCGCGTTTATACTGTTTATTTGGACATGCAGATGGACCCTAAAAAACCGAACAACTTGCGCGAACTAGCACGCCATACTGAAACGTCACAACAAGAATAACCCTAAATAATAAACAAAACAGGAATTGGACCGAATACGATCGAATTTCAAAAGTTGCAGTCCATGAAACTATAGTTTATCACAAATGTCAACTTCTATAATGCACTAATAATAAACTAGATACACACAGGCCACAAACGTTACTTTTTGGCTCAAAATGTATAAACAATTGACTTAAAAGTGTCAAGAAAAACTCACTGAGTAATTAGGCCCCAAATTGCAGAAAATGTATATTTGACAGCTCACAGCTGTGCGAATATTGAAAGCAAAACAAAAGTAAGAACGTTAATTTTTTCTGTAAAGTATAGGTAAACGATGCAGTGCAAAAACATTTATCTATCTTAATATTTTAATTTTGACTTAAGCGCCGCTAGATCAGTGATTTCGGCCACAGTGCAATGGTGCGCCCGAGAGGGGTCATTAGTGAGACCGACCCCCATTTATTTTTACCCTTCAACATTTTTTCAAAATAAACCTACGCCCTATCTCAACTCCCTAAGTAGGCTCCCATACAAAATTACATTTTTATAAAATTTGCTCCAACTGTTATTTGTATGGGAGCCTACTTAGGGAGTGGAGATAGGGCGTAGGTATGTTATGAAAAAATGTTGTAGGGTAAAAATAAATGGGGGTCGGTCTCACTAATGACCCCTCTCGGACGCACCATTGGACCGGTAGAAGCTGATTAAATAAAACAAATTTACAAAAAATAAAAAAAATTTTATGGGGACAGCCTTAACAGTTAAAGATAGAGGGTAGGTGTGTTCAGAAAAAATGTTTGGACTAAAAAAATATTGTGGGCCAGTCATACATTTTGTTGCTCTAAGGGCACTATTAGGGCAGTTAGAGCGTTTGGAACAAATTTTAAAAAATGTCGTTTTGTGTGGGAGCCCCCTTAGAAATTGGAGATAGGGCATTAGTTTGTTCCAAAGAAATGGTAAGACGTAAAAATTAATGGGGTCGGTCTTATAAAGGACCCCTCTATGACGCACCACTGGATCAGTAGAAATGATTTAAAGATTGGAAAATTACAATAAAATATTTTAAAAAAATTTAAAAAAATAGTAATAATCGTTATCCCACGATCGTCCTGGGCAAAAAATTTGTAGAATTGATAGAAGTTTTACACAAAAAAATTTCAAAAAAATTGAAGAGTACAAACATTTTCAAAAATGAGATTTAAATTTTAAAACTTAAAAATCGCATACTAGAGCGCTTTTAAGAATTTTTTGGGATTTTTTTTAAATAGTACGTAAAAAAACAAAAATTTTGAAAAAAAAAAAATTGAAATTTGGACCATTATTGAAGAAGTTATGATTAAAAGAAGTTTGAGTAAAGGAACAAACTACCAATTTTTAAAAATTCGATATCTTTTGAACGGGTCATCAAAAAAATCTGAAAATTTACCACGAAGGAGTTTTCGAAGGGCACTAAAAACTGTAAACAAATTGGGAAAATCTAAAAAATTTCAAAGTGTCCGATTTGACATGGAATGCCCCATATACTTTATGGGGTCCCCGACCGATATTTCGATGCCTTACAAATGGAATGACAAAGTGAGTATACCCCCAAGGCAACAAACGCGATATATTAACTCCCTTATTGAATTACACCTAGGTCAATCATGGTCTACCACTAAAAGGGCGAAATTCATCTGTTTTTGAGTTTTTAACAGCGAATATCTCAAAAATGGTACGTGCTAGAAAAAAATGGATGGCCGATTTGGAATCAGGAGAGCAAAATCTATAAGAATCAGTTGGATATTTCATTGGGAGGTTTTTGTTGTCGAACAGTGTCATTTTTTAGCAATAACTAGAAAACAGGGTCAACAGGATTTCGTGTTAACGATTTTTAAAGTTCAAAATAAAGAAAAGTGAAATGCAATTACCCGATTTTTTCACTATTTTAACAAAATCTAAACTTGCTTGAAGAGGGGTGTGTGAATATCTTTAATTTAAAAAAAAATCCTAAATTTCAAAAACATTTTAGTCAATTAAACTTTGACACTATATGACAAAACAATTGATCGATTTTTGACATAATAGAAATAGAAAGAAAATCAAATTTTAAAACCCACAACTTTTGAAAACCTCGTCACCCCTCTTAAAAAATTTCTAAATTAAAATTGATCGACAAGAGACAATTAATCAAGCCGCACAGCTGTTGACAACGGAATAAAACTACATAACTTGACTGCATAATTGGTGTATTTAACCAAAGTTGAAGACAGTTTTCAATTATTTTATTTTTTTTTTTCTTTTTTTCATAAAAGATTACAGTGGTTGGTCACTCAAGCCCATTAACTTCAATTAAAAAAAATTTAACGAAACGAATGAATAGAAAATAAAAAAATAAAAAAAAACATGATATCAACAGTTTTAAATGGAATATTTATTATATTGTAAATGCAATTGATAGTTGCTGGTTGCATAGCAATTGTTGTTGCTGCTTTCATTGTTGCAAGAGTTTCAATTGTAGTTAAGGCGACAGGCGACGTTGTACAAAATACTACATACGCACACCCCTCATCAAGCAAGTTTAGGTTGTGCTAAAATGGTGACAAAATCGGCTAATGCCATTTCACTTCTTTTTATTTTAACACGAAAATCCTATCTGATCCTGTTTTCGAGTTATTGCTAAATAATTACACTGTTCTTTAACAAAAACCTCCCAGTGAAATATTCAACTGATTCTTATAGATTTTTCGCTCCTGAATTCAAATCTGCCATACAATTTTTTCTGTCACGTACTGTTTTTGAGATATTCGCTTTTGAAAATTCAAAAAAAAAAAAAAACAATAATTTCGCACCTTTGGTGGTCCACTGTAACAGATTCTTCCAAAATATGACTTGATTTTTAGAGTCCGACCGAATATTCGGTTTCGGTCTCGGTTTCGGCCGAATAATGGGGTTTCGGCCTCTATTCGGTATTCGGCAAAATTTTGGCCGAATATTAGCCGAAACCGAAACTTTTTGGTATTTTAAAAAATATATAAAAAAGTCGGTAAATTTTTTGATTTCGTATTTCATTACACTTGTTTCAGTTCAATTGAAGAAAATGTTACAAGTTTATGCAATAAATGTAAAACTGTTTCAGTTCAAAAATTATTTTCTCCTAATCTGCAAATAAAATATACAATTTGTTTGTAAGTATTTTAAAAAAAAATATTTTTTTTTCAAAAATACAACAATTCCTATGGTTTAAAAGCATTATATGCTGTATATTAATCTTTAACAACTTTTTAATAATTTTATTCATGCCAGGCGGTAATTTTTTTTAAGTTTCGGTTTCGGTTCGGTTTCGGCCGAATATTACTTTTTCGGCCGAATATTCGGTTCGGTTTCGGTTCGGCCTCGAAAACTGGTTTCGGTCGGACTCTATTGATTTTATATAAAATGGACCTCGTGATTCCAGAACTGAAGTTCAAATTTTTCTAGCATGTTTCGTTTTCAAGATAGTCGCGATTGAAATTTTTCCCCGCGAAAATCTCGAACGCGAATATCTTGAAAAAGGAACATGCTAGAAAAATTTGTATTGCAGTTTTATTTTAATGAGTTTGTGCTGATGTTTGCAACTACCCAAAATATTGGTCCTAGACCCACTTTTAAGTATACCGATCGACTAAGAATCACTTTTTGAGTCGATTTAGCGATGTCCGTCCGTCTGTCTGTCCATGTAAACGGTGTAAACACGATACAGGTCGCAATTTTTAATCAATTGACTTGAAATTTAAAACTTAAGCCTCTTTTGGCCCAAGGACGAAGCCTATTGAAATTTTTAGACCTAGCCCCAATACAAAGGTCCTCTTTAGTTTTGGCTCAAATGACTCTAATAACCGTATTATATTAGGTATATTTTCAAAATTTGACAGGCAAACGTGTTTTGTCTTCATAAATCACCATTCCGAATTTAAAAGGAATCGGACCAATTCTTCTTGTAGCCCCCATATAAACCAGCTTCCCGATTTTCACATAAATCTTTCAAATTTCATGAAAAAAGAAAATATTAAATTAAAATTTTGTTTGTGTATGTTTTTTTATTAAATAACCTTTTCAAATCTGATAATCATCGGACCAGTTTTGGACTTAGGACCCTTGGGAAAATTTCGCACGATATTCAGTTAAAGCGGTTTATTATGTCAACAAATAAGAGCCTATTTCACTCAAATTTGATTTGTAAGTGTTTTTTACACTTATTAAAGATTTGACAAAATATAGATTGAATCGGCCCATGAGACCCATTTTCCGGAAAACTCTGGTGTAGGGTATTATATGGTCGGTCTTGACCGACTATAATTTTCTTACTTGTTTTTTTTTTTTTTGTTTTTAACAGCGAATATCTCAAAAACGGTACGTGTCAGAAAAATTGGATGGCAGATTCGGAATCAGGAGACCAAAATCTATTGAGACCAGTTAAACATTTCACTGGGAGGTTTTTGGTGTCTAACAGTGTAATCATTCCAAATTTTTGAGGATTCGGAACAGTTGTACTTTTAGGCCCCATAAAAATCACCCTCCCGATATTCAAAATACCAAATTTTTAAGGAATCGGACCAGTTGTACTTGTATGCCCCATAAAAACCACCCTCCCGATATTCACAAAAATCTTTAAAAACTCATAAAAAAATTAATAATTTGATTGAAATTTTGTTTGTAGATTTTAACGTGTAATTTGGTAGCTTTATCAAATATGATTATAATTGTACCATTTTTGGACTCAATCCTTATATAAAAATTTTCACGGATATCCAGTTTATCGATCTTTAGAAAACAAAAAGAAGTTTATTTCGCTCAAATTCGGTTTGTGTGTGTTTTCTACAATAACTAAAATTAAAAAGAAATGATATATTCAATCCAAGTCCATGTTTGGACTTGGAACCTATTTTCTGGAAAAAACTGGTGGATGGTATAATATGGTTTAATATTGACCGACTACAATTTATTCACTTGTTTTGTTATTTTTTTGTTTTTTTAAAAATTCGGCACAGCCGAATTAAACACTCTCACTAGTTTTGATTTATTTGACAGATATTTTATTTTGAGTGTATAAAAACATATGTAAGAAAATGTTATTGACACAAGTCATATAAAAAATTCAAGGAATGACATAAAATAATTGCCATAAATAAACACAATAGTTGTAATTTTTCAATAATATTTTTTTTTTTTTAATTTTTTGTAAACACAAACATATTGACATTAAATATAAACAGACATGAGCAAATGACAGTTTAACGGGCAGACAGAGAAAACAAATGTCAGACCAAAATATAAAAATGGAAATAATTATGACACCACACCAGCAACCACTTTATGACTTTTTCTTTTCATTCAAAATTTTGTATATTCAACCAAAAATTCAAATCAATTTCATTTTCATGCAATTTCACGTTTTTGAATATTTAATTCAATTATTTTTTTATTTTTTTTAATTATTTTTTATTTATTTATTTTTTTAATTATTTGTAATTACAATATTACAACAAAAACACAGACACACACTTTAATTTCGTTTACGCGCAAAACTACGTTAACGTGACAAAAATCGCTCGCAAAATCTTATAGACTGACTGACAGTTGTACCAAATGATGCTGCAAGAGTAAAAACATTAAAAGATCAGATCGTTTAAAAAAAAATAACAAAAACAATAAAAATATTTATTAATTTTCTTACTCAATTTTTGTAGCATTCACTCAATAGTTTTCTGTTTTCATAAACACATTTTACTGTGGTATTCAGTGATGCCAATTTAGTGCTTTTTTGAGTGCTCAAAATGTCAGTATAAGCAAAAGCACTTACAAGAAAAGTCTTTTGATGGACCTTCGTCAATTCAAATAAAAAAAACTTGCATGTATTGCAGAGGAAGGATGGGGTATGTATTTTATTTTGCGGCCTAAATTGGTAAAAAGAATTAATTCCGCGTTTTTTTTTTCAACCGCGAAAAAATATTTTTTGGGTAAAAAATATGTTTAAATACGTTTTTGTATCCAATTCTGTTCACATATGTCAACCAGCAGCCGAAATAAAGCATTTTGTACTTTTGGGATATGTGGAATGTACCAAAATGTTCGAGGTATGGTCACATTTTTGTTCATAAATTTTGCTCAAATGCAATACCAAACTTTTTAAAGCAACAACAAGTAAATATTTTTACATACAGTGATATCTGTGTACTATTTTGGCCGTTATCTATATTTCAACAGACAGAGGGACATCGGTAGAATGTCTTAGAATCGATCACTGATCATTTATTGGGTCCTAGACCGATATTTCGATAAATTAAACATACCCTCTATTACTAATTGTAAGTGGAGGGTACAACAAAAACAATTTGACATTTATTGTTTTTGTTTCTTATACGTTTTATCTTCTCTCGTAACATATTTCAGTCAGGTGTAGAAATCGTGAAGCGCATCGCAATTTCAGTGCAGAACCCCATAAATTATGTATATTATTCCATGAATGTCTGTCCATATGTGGAAGCCGCAATGCAGTATAAACAAAAAGAGCTGGGCTCCTGAAATTTTATTTAATATTTATTATAGTCATAAGCTGGTTAAGTGCGGAAATGGGATAACTTTGACCAGGGCAAAACATGTTCCCCCTTGATACACTAAACCAACCTCTGAAAAATGTAATTTTCTGCTATCGGTCTTTTGTGATTTTGTTAAACAAATGAAACATTATAGGCACATAGGTTTGTTTCCTTTAAATTTGGCTCGAATGACTTTAATCCGCATTATAATAGGTATTGTTTGGCAGGTAAACGTATTTTTTATTCAAAAATCATTATTCCAAATTTAAAAGAAATCGAACCAGTTCCACTTATAGTCTTCATATAACCCACCCTCCCGATATTCACAAAAATCTCTTAAAATTCATGAGAAAATTAAAGATTGGAATAAAATTTTGTTCTCCCTACATAAAAAGTTTTCCCGTTATTCAGTTAAATCGGGTGTTTTAGCAACAATTTTCCCATTTCACTCAAATTTGGGCTGTGTGTGTTTTTTACTTTAACTAAAGGTTTAACAAAGATCCAGGTGGCCCATGTTTGAACTTGGGACCCAAGCAAACACTAGTGTAGGGGATAAAATTGTCAGTCTTGACCGACTATAAGTTTCTTCCTTTTTTTACAACAATTAAAAATCTAAAATATAGATTCAACTAGTCCATGTTTGGACTTAGGTCCCATTTTCGGGCAAGCATTTGTAGTTTCTTCTTTTCAGTTATTTTCCAAAAAAACTCGGCTTTTTTAAATGCTAATCTTTTAACTACACAAAACCTTTTTTTCAAAAAAAGTGGAATAACACTGCTCGACACCTTCCAGTTTTGGTGCTCTTCGTTCTGCACCTACGGCTGCATTAGAAACCCACCTTCACCTGATACAATTAGACGTATTGGGTAGGCAGTATGCGAAAACGTCGATAATTTGACTTAATAGCACACTGCAATGGAGGAGCAGCGATTGTGGCCGTAGTACGATCTTGAAAAAGATAACAATACCACAAAATGTGAACTGTGCTCCTTCTACGAGCCTTTTTGAGCGCCACTTCACCACTATGATACCATCCAGGGAGTTTTAAAAAAGGGGCATTCCGGGTAGTGGAGATTCCATAGATTTTTACACGGATGGATCGAGGCTGCACAAACAAGCTATGGAGTCTATTCGGAAGAGCTTGATTCAGCCTGGCTCGAAGATTACCAGAACACTGCAGTGTTTACCAGGCAGAGATACTGGCAATAAAGGAAGTGGCTGGCTGCTTGAGTTGCAATGTCTTGTCTACAATCACAGTCAACATCTATTCTGACAGTCAAGCCGCGGTCAAGTCACTGTAGTCAATGTTTCTGAAAACAAGATCTGCCCTTAACTGCAGCACATCTTTAAATGAGAAGGTTAAGCAGTTTGACATACGACTCATTTGGGTCACAGGGCACAGAGACATTCCAGGGAATTGCAAAGCCGATGAGATTGCAAGACAGGGAACTACCTTAAAGGTTCCAACAGAATTATAATGTGTTGGTATGTCTCTAGAAACTTGCAAGCAAAATCTTCGGCTTTTTTCCGCGACGGAGACTAATCAGAGATGAGCAAATGAATGAACGTGTGAGACAACACGACAGATCTAGCCTTCTTTTAATCAGAAGCGCACAGGTTAGCTGATATCGCTTCCAAGAGGAAAGATTTGGACGGTGGTTGCTGTAATTTACGGATACTATTCCGGACATTGCCGTCAAATGACTTTTGCCGGAGTTACATGAATGAAGAGGAGTTGGAAACTACACTTCATCTGCCATTGCCCGGCACTTTCTGGTCAGAGACTTGGTTCACTAGGGTCTAGGGAGCTGAACGATCTTTCTGATTTGTCAGATGTCAAAAGTCAATATCTTAGGAGTTTTATACGAAGCTCAAATTGGTTTAACGGCAGGTACCAGTAGGGAAACCTATTGTAGTCCCGTGGTATCACAATGGATCTCAGAGTCTATGTGTGATGACGTAAAACGTCAGCAGCCAATTACAACCTAACACCTCCCAGTAAAACATCCACAAAAACCATCCACAAAATAGAACTTGACTCTAAAATGTTACAGGGAAAGACCAAAAAAGCGCTAAATTATCGTTTTTCTTCAATATTCAAACGTGAATATCTTATAAACGTTACGAGAAAGAAACAAATTTGGGATCAGGTTCTCAATATCTATTTAATTCATTTATTTTGATTCATGGGAAATTTCAACAAAAACAAGTGAGAGTGTTACATTCGGCTGTGTCGAATCTTTTATACCCACCAAAATGAAAAAAAAAAAACACAATAAAAAATCCAGGGGTGTCTTCTTTTTTTTTGGGGGGGGGGGCACCTTTCCCTTGCAATTTTGAACTTCTTCTGAGACAAGAATGTTGCATTTGCTTAGCAAAAAGTACAAAAAACCCTGCAAAACATGCGGGTTTTCTTAGGTTGGTTTAGTTCTCCAAGGGGGAACTTTTTTCCCCTTGGTCCGATTTTGCCCATTTCCGAACTTAACCTGCCTAGGAATATAAGGCAGTTTTGTGGCAATCTTCGGAAGTCTAGCTCTTTTATTTTAGACTGTATCGTGTCCTCTACAGACGGACAGACGGATGGACGGACATCGCTAGAATGTCTTAGAATCGATTACTGATCAATGAAATATATACTTTATGGGGTCCTAGACCGATATTTCGATGCGTTACACACGGAATGACAAAGTGAGTATACCCCCATACTGTAGTTGGAGGGTATTAAAAGCGCTTAAATAGTTTAGCAATAAAAAAACGCTTAATTATTTACACTCAAATATTTGAGTCTATTTTAAAGTTGTTTTTCACCAACACTCTTAATCAGTCTCTTCTTATGACTCTCTATGTTTCTATGTCTCTTTCAATATAAAGTCAAACAAAATAACAGCTGTTATTGTTGTTACCCAAATGCAATACAACAATTGTTGATCAAAATTTAGTAAATAAAGTATTACCCTCTCCTAACAATAGGGGCTATAATTAAAATGAAAAATTTGACATAAATTAAGTTGAAAAAATATATGTATATAAGAGATTTTTGACCAACATAATAAACATATGTTGTGTTTGCTAAAATGTATGAAATTATGATTTTACAATTCTCTTAAGACTCTAAAAACACTGCCTGATTTATAAATTATGGGGGTGTTTTTTTATACTCTTTTGAGTTAAGACATATTATTGGCAAAGAGCGTATAAGCCCTCTATGATGTATTTTTGTTATTTTATTGGATTTGTTGTATGAAAAATGTATTATGTACGTGCGGTGACTGCTACTGCTGTTGATACTACTGATGCTGATGATGAATCATTTGACTTTGACTAAATTTAGAATGCAACAACACTTTTATGACAAGCAGTGTTGCCAATTTAGCCATTTTCCGGCTAAATTTAGCTCCTTTTGAACTCGTTTAGCCGGAGAAAAAGGCATTTAGCTCTTAGCCGTTTTTTTAGCCATTTTCGAAACTATTTTAGCAGTTTTTTAGCCATTTTTGAGATTTCGGTTAAAAAGTAATTTTTAGTGTGTTTTTTATACTAAAATAGAGAATTTATTGGTTTTTAAGTTTGTACAGATCGATCACAGACTCTAATACTATTTGTTATAAAGGTTTAAGTGTAAAAATGTAGGAGAAAATTAAATTTCTAAAAATTATTGACATTTCTAAAATTGTCATTCTGGTTTCAAGCATTTTAGTTATGTGTTATCATCAGAAGGATTGTAAATGTTGGTTTATTTTGTTAGTAGGTAATTGTTTTTCATATATTTAATTTTTATTAACACTAGTCTGGAATAAAACCACGAATATTTTTGTCATATTCATACCATAAACATTATACTAAATTTTAGACGATCAAGTGATGCCCGTTTCTCTGTCTTTTAAAAATACACTAACGTTCAAAACTCAACTTGAAGGCTGATTGCTGAATCTTAGCATATATTTTTGAAATTCTTCTGATCAGGTTTCAGCAAAAACGGTCCCACGAGTAAAAAGTGTCACCTCGAATTCACGTGTTGAAAAACCTTTTTTAAGCCAAAATAACTTAAAAAGATTTTTTACTTAAATACATTTTTTGCAATCAAAATTTTTATATATATTTTTATAAAAAAATTTAAATCATTAAAAAAGTGCTTTGAACTCTCTTCATTTTATCTAAAATATGTCAAAACAGTAACAAAAAATCTCCTTATTTGAATATGAGGCATTCCACACCAAATGTCCCGCTACAGAAAAACATGTGTCCCGTAAATTCCTGAATAGGTTGTTTGGATAGCCCTATATGTAACTAAGAAAATTGCGTTTTTGGTTTTTCAAATTTTCGAAAACTGGGCTTAGGAGGCGTGGTCAAATATTGGAAAAATGGTAAAATTTGTGGCGAGTTGCCTTGATTAAATATTTATCACATTAAAACGGAATGCACCACAATGTCAAAAATTTACGTTCTTATATAGTTTTGTATGGGCTATCGATTAAAATTTTTTTTTTTGGAAAATTTTCAGAACCCGTTCTGAAATTTTCCATTTTTTAAAAAAGTCAATTTATCAAAAATCCGGCCACTTTTTTTTTTCTTTTTTATTTATTTTTTTAAAAGTTTAGATGTTTGTCCATCCACACAAAAAAAATCAGAAACACGTTCATCTTTTTTTTCGAGAAAATTGCATTTGAACTTTAAATTTCATAACAATTTTGTTATTTGCTTGTATTTCTTTGTTTTAAAGTTGCGAATGAGTAATATTAATTGCATAAATATTCGTCATACGCTCTGTTGACACAAGAAAATACAAGCAAATTAATAAATTGTTATGAAATTTAAAGTTCAAATGCGATTTTCTCGAAAAAAAAAAGACGAACGTATTTCTGATTTCTTTTGTGTGGATGGACAAACATCTAAACTTTTAAAAAAATAAATAAAAAAAAAAAAAAAAGTGGCCGGATTTTTGATAAATTGACTTTTTTAAAAAATGGAAAATTTCAGAACGGGTTCTGAAAATTTTCCAAAAAAAAAAAATTTAATCGATAGCCCATACAAAACTATATAAGAACGTAAATTTTTGACATTGTGGTGCATTCCGTTTTAATGTGATAAATATTTAATCAAGGCAACTCGCCACAAATTTTACAATTTTTCCAATATTTGACCACGCCTCCTAAGCCCAGTTTTTGAAAAATTGAAAAACCAAAAACGCAATTTTCTAAGTTCCATATAGGGCTATCCATATCACCTATTCAGAAGTTTACGGTAGACGTGTTTTTTTTCGCTGGACATTTGGTGTGGAATGCCTCATATATGTATCAAAATCGGTACAAAATATGAATTTACCTTAGTTTTTCTTAAAAAGTAAAATATATATTTTAGCCGTTTTTTAGCCATTTTTTAGCCGTTTTTTCAAAAGGATTTAGCCGTTTTTGATTACAAAGTTCTGGCAACACTGATGACAAGCAACTACACTCGCAACGCTGCTATATACGATTTTAAAAGAGATAGACGGGGGTGACAACAATTAAATGAACAAAAAAAAACAATAACAAAAGAAGGTAAATACAACTTATAAGAAAAGTATAGTCGAATGTCAGATGTCAATACTCATCCCGTTGTTGTAACAGCACAAACTGTTACGTTCAATTAATCTTCTTCATTGCGTTGTGCAGACTTATCAATGTCCAAACCCAAGAACTGGGAAAACTCAACTTGGTGAGTCCAGATGGATTCAGGGCGCAGGTAATTGACATTCGGTGTACATCGGAAAAGGTGGTTGACATCATGAAAGCCTTCTCCACGTGCTGTGTTCACATTTGAAGAGACTACTCTCGACCGGTAGGTGTTGAGACGACCAACTCGATCTTAATTGGGCCAGAAGGTATCGGGTTTCTCTTTGAAGATTTTATACTTCTTCTGCAAACAGGGATGGGGGACGGCCTCCCCGAACAATGTTGTATCCGGTATGCACCACTGTGACCGTATCTCTGTGAATAGTGCTTAACCCTGCCTTGTATTACTGTCGGTTCAACGGTCATGCATTCAAATATCTTTCTCGACATGCCTGGGAGGTATTCAACTCGGCTAGATGATAATTTGGATTGTCCTCTGATAGCAAGGTGTTGTGTTCCTTTACTGGCAGGATCTTTGCATTTTCATGCAGTTAATCGATCGGGGGGATTTAAAAGCAACCCATATCCGTAATAGATTCTCCCACTAGTCCCTGCCGTTAAACCAATTTTAGCTCCTTATGCAACTCCTATGATATTGAATTTTGACATCCGACAAATCAGAAAGATCGTGTAGCTCCCTAGATCCCAGTGAAGCAAGTCTCTGACCAGAAAGTGCCGGGTAATGCTAGATAAAGTGTTCGAAAGTTTTCAACTCCTCCTCATTCATGCACATCCGGAAAAAGTAATTTGGCGGCACACTTAACCGCTCTGCGTGCTTTACAATAAGACAGTGCCCGGTAATTGCAGCAAGCACCGTCGAAATCTCTGTTATTGGAAGAGATATCAGCTCAAGTGTGCGCTTCTAATAAGGAGAAAGCAAAATCTGTCCCGTAGTCTCACACGTCAACCCATGTGCCGTAGATTTTGCTTGCAAGTTTCTGGAGGCATATCAGTACATTCCATTTCCGTTAAAACCTGTAAGGTAGTTCGCAGTCTTGCAATCTCATCGGCTTTGCAATTCCCTGAAATGTCTCTGTGCCCTGAGACCAATATGAGTCGTATGCCAAACTGATTGGCCATCTCATTTAAAGACGTGCGGCAGTTAACGGCAGATCTTGTAAACTGAAACATTGACTCCACGGATTTGTCCGCGGTTCTACTCTCAGAATAGATGTTGACTGCGGTTATAGACAAGACATAGCAACTCAAGTAAGCCACTTTCTTGATTACACTTCATTCTTCTTACACTACAATGATCTGGCAATCTTGAAACCAGGCTCAACCGAAAGCTCTTTCGAATAGATTCCGAAGCCCACTTGTTCGTGCAGCTTCGATCCATCTGTGTAAAAATGTATGGGGGCTTCACTACCCGGAATACCCCTCATCCAAGACTCCCTGGATGGCATCATAGTGATTCCAAAGGCTCATAGAGGGAGCACAGACCAAATTATGTGGCATTGTTTTTTTCAAGATCGCGCTATGGCCACAATCGCGAATTGCCGACGTAGCCGCATACTAGTAACCAATGGTATTAGGTGAAGGAGAATTTCTAATGCTGCCGTAGGTGTAGTACGAAGAGCACCAGTGATACACGTCGACGCCATTCTCTGTACCTTCGTGATAAAGACACAGTTTCTTTTGTATCTTCCATACAACAGAATTGAACGCACCACTGCTGCATAAATTCAGAGAACTACTTTGGGGCTAAAGCCCCATCGTTTTCCAATGGCCTTTTACAGGAATATAAAGCAATCGTTGCTTTTTTAACCGTTCCTCAATATTACGCCTGAAATTCAACTTCCTATCTAGAAATGCTGCAAGTTACTTGGTTTGATCTGAAATGGCGCTTTCAGTGCCGTCCAGAGAAATGGTTTTAAAAGCAGGAATCTTATTTTACCTTGTAAACAAGACAAGCTCAGACGGAGACTAACCAAAGATTGGCGAATGAATGGACGTGTGAGACAACACGACAAATTTGGCCATCTTTAATAAGAAGCGCACAAGCGATCTGATATCGCTTCCAAGAGGAGAGATTTTGACTGTGGTTGATATAATTACCAGACACTGTCTTATAGGGAAGCACACAGAGCGGTTAAATGTGCCTTCAAATGACTTTTGCCGGAGTTTCATGGATGAAGAGGAGATGAAAACTATCGAACATTTCATCTGTCATTGCCCGGCACTTTCTCATCAGATACTTGCTTCACTAGGATCTAGGAAGCTGTACGATCTTTCTGATTTGTCAGATGTCAAAATTCTTTATCTAAGGAGTGTAATAAGAAGCTCAAATTGGTTTAACGGTAGGGACTAATAAGGAAATCTATTACATTCCCGTGGTATCACAACGAACCTCAGAGTCTACGTGTGTTGACGTAAAACGTCAGCGGCCACTTACACCCTAACCAGACCACAGTCAGGGGCAGTCACAGTCTGTGAAGTTGTTACTAGGTGTTTTCTACTTATTTAAAATATCAAAATTACGTTTCTATGATGGACAAAGTTTCTTTGTTAATTGTCGATGTGGTGCGCCAACAAAATAGCACATAAAATAGGATTCGGGATGAATCTTATAAAAAAATATACAAAACTAATAATATCGGCTCTTTATCTGTGTCGGGAACGCGTTTGGTCCAGGAGAACACAAAGTTTATAATTAAATTTGTTGTTTTTAAAAATTAGAGAACACACAGTGACAACTTCACGAACCGCACTGGGGTGTGGATTATGTACTTTATGGGGACCCCACAAAGTATACATATTATTGACGCATGGTCGATTCTAAGACGTTCTATGAATGTCCGTATGTCTGTGGAAAGCACGATGCAGTCCAAACAAAAAGAGCAAGACTCCTAAAATTTGGCACGAAATGTTTTTCGTTCATAGGTGGTTAAGTTCGGAAATGAGCAAAACGTTCCCTCTATGCATATTTTATGTAGTTACAAACTTTAGCTATAACTAATAATACTCATAGATTGAATGCAGGGTATTCAAACCAGATAACCGCCATATGTGGTGAGTGAGTGTGATGTGAGTGCGTAAATTGTGTTTCGGTTTTATTTTTTTTTTTGCTGTTTTGCGACATCAATCATCAATTAAAGTTGAATTTCAGTTGAATTTTCTTTAGCATCAATGAATTGTAAAATTACTATGTATGAGTTGTTTGTGCAAAAACAATTGTTTTTTAATTTTTTTTTTTGTTCAGAAGTGCATAAAATTGGATGAAGGTCATTAAAAGTAAATGTGACATTTTGTGATATTAAAGTTGAATTTTTATTTTACTTTCAACCGGTCGAAGTAAATGGATTTGAATACCCTACATGTGGTAATACATGAAGTTGTAAGAGAAAGTTATCCGTAGGTTAGTTGGTAGCGTGCTAGCCTATGAAGCAGGAGGTCCAGGGTTCGATGACCACCAGAAGCCTTGGTCGATTTTGCAACAACGAGGCTACGAACATTGATTTCAGTTCTCAGTTAGGTTGAAATTATTAAAAAAGTGATTTGTAATTCATTGATTAACAAAAAAAAAATATTTGATCATGCGATTAAAAATTATTATTATTAAATTACACGATTGAACAAATTAATAGAAATTCGCACTTCCATAAATCAGAATACATGAATTAAATAGATTTTGACCTCCTGATTCCAAATCTGCCTTCCAATTTGTTCTATATCGTAAGGATTTTAAGACATTCGTGTTTGAATATTAAAAAATACGCTAATTACGCTTTTTTAGGTCTCTACTGTAACTTATTCCTAAGTTGCTCACACAAAATATGACCAGATTTAGTATAAATGGTACCTCTTGATTTGAAATTTGTCATCCAAATTATTCTAGCGCGTGCCGTTTTTGAAATATTGGCCTTTGAAAAACTCAAGCTCCACTGTCACGAACTTATATATTCTTGATAAATCACACCAAACGCGAATATCTGAAAAACGGAACATGCTAGAGAAATTTGGATTGCAGTTTTGGAATCAGATGGTCCATTTTATATAAAATCAAGTCCTATTTTGTGGAAGCAACGCAAGAATACGTAACAGAAGACTCCCAAAAGTGCTAAAAATTTATTTTTTGACTTTTTAACAGCGAATATTTTAAAAACGGTACGTGCTAGAAAATTTTGGAATCGGGAGACCAAATCTATAAGAACCAGTTAGACATTCCACTGGGAGGTTTTTGGTGTGTAACAGTGTTATTATTAATGAAAAATATTGCAATGATATTGAAATTTATTTATTGAATTTCAAATTGAAATCATTTTGAATTTGAATTAATCTTTTTTAAATTTCGATTGTCGTTTTAGGGAATTTCCACGGATCTTTTACGATATTTAATTCATCATTTTTAAATTCCAGTTGAAATTTTAACTTTTTAACTTGATTTATTTTAAAATTTGTTAGACGATATAATTTCATTGATGTCATCATATTTTGTTAACTTTACTGTATATTGAAATAGTATTAGGTCAAAACAAGGTGATTAACTTTTATTTATTTCAAAATAGTACAATATAAATTTTCACAAAAAATTCTTTTTCATCAAAAAGTGTTCATAAATTTCATATTTCAATTAAGATTTCACACTAACCGAAACGCACGCACACACACGAACTCAAGAGTGAACATTCAGTTAATTTTAAACAGCCCACACTCTAATGACAACATATTTGATATTTTGTTATTTTAAATTAAATTAACAACAACCATCAATTAATTATAGTTTTTATATATTTCTTAAAATAAAAATCTTTTAACATAATTCCCAAGACGTTTTCGTAATCTCTTACCAATCATGTTTTCCAAAATAAAGTAGTTCGTTACAATTGCTGTTGTTTGAATAACGATGATTTTTCAACTGTTTTCAATTAAACTTGATTTAAAACTAAAATTGTTTAAAAACACAAAATCTGGTGTGAGCCGTACAAATGCAAATTTAATTCTATGTTATTTTCATTATTTTTTTAATAATTCTAGTGTAATAAACTTTAGATGACTGGAAATGAATTGTTTCGAAAACTAAATCTAAAGACAGAATGATGATACACAATTTAAATGTGCAGTAAATACTAAAATTTATTAAAATTCATACCTTGTTATTAGGAAGGAAACAGATAAAACAAATAAAAAAACAAGTGAGAGTGTCAAATTCGGCTGTGCCGAATCTATAATACCCTCCAACAGATAAATTTTTTTTTTTTTTTTAAATTTCAGGGGGGTTTTTTTGGGGGGTGGGGTCAGAAGGGGTCATTGGGGGACACATAAACCAATGCGATAAATGCTAAAAAATTGATTTATTATGCTTTTTGAGCTTAAGTAATACAATTTTATCATTATTTAAAAACATTTTTAAAATCCACGCCCACAAAAGGGGGGCGGGCAAAAAAATTTTTTTTTTTATTTCCCAAGTCCAAGTGAACTTTTTTTGAACTTTTTCTGACATCAAATTGTTTCATTTGCTTAACAAAAATACAAAAAAACCTGAGAAAATATGGCGTTTTTCAGAGGTTAGTTAAGTTCTTCAGAGGGGAACTTTTTTCCCCCTGGTCCGATTTTGCCCATTTACGAACTTAAACTGCCTAGGACCAAAAGACATATTCCTGGCAAACCTAACGAGTCTGTCTCTTTTATTTTGGACTGCATCGTGTCTTATACAGACGGACGGACTGACATACGGACATTCTAGAAAAGTCTTAGAATCGATCATAGATCAATAATATATATACATTATTGGGTCCCCGATCGATATTTCGATGCGTTACAAATGGAATGACAAAGTGAGTATACCCCCATACTGTGGTTGAAGGGTATAACAAGTAAGGGAGTTAAATTCGGCTGTGCCGAATCTTTTATACCCTCCAACATGCATAAAAAATAAAAAAAATCCAGGGGCGTTTTCTTTTTTTTTGGGGGGGGGGTCGCTATTTGTAATTGCGGGGGGGGGGCAAATTTCCTCTCGAATATGTGTTTAAAAAAATTAGATGCTGTTTGCACAAAAGAAATACAAGTTCATCATGATTTTAAAAAAAATTTTATTCTACGCCCATTGGGGGGGGGGAGGAGGACCGAAAAAACGACATTTTCTAATTCTCTGGGTCCAAGTGCAGGACCTTGAACTTCTTGTAGCATAAAAATGATGCACTTGTTAAACAAAAACACAAAAAATCACGTAAAAAAAATGCTATTTTTCCAAAGGTTGGTTTAGTTCTTCAAGGGGGAACTATTTGCCCCCTGGTCCGATTTTGCTCATTTACGAACATAACCTGCCTATAAATATAAGACATATTTGTGCCGATTAATATAAGACATATTTGTGCAGTCTAGCTCTTTTATTTTGGACTGCAGCGTGTTAACTACAGACGTCCTCCACAATGTTAAAAAGATTATTTGCAAACAAAAAAAAAAATTTAAAAAAAAAATTTTTGCGAAAAAAATGTTTGTACCTACTTATTTAAATACTTTTCGGTATCCAATTCTGTTCACATATGTCAATTAGTAACCGAATTGAATCATTTTGTATTTTTAGGTTATGTTTTATTGGGCTTATTGTCGAAAAAACCCATCTCAAATTCATGGTTTTATTCATAATTTCCGAACCCCTCTGAACTAGTGTTGGGTTGAATAGCTTAGTAAAGTGATTGATCTGTTCAGCTCAGCTCTTAAGTGAAGTATTTCACTCTTGAAGCTCAGTATTTTATATAGCTTTTGGGCTGCAATGCAACACAGAGGAGTCCCATCAAAACTATGCGACCTCATCAGGGCACAGTACACAAATTTCCAATGTCGGGTACGTCACAACAATCAATTATCAGACGCAATTAAAGTTACATCAGGTGTCCGCCAAGGATGCATTCTATCCCCAATACTCTTTTTAATCGTAATCGACGATGTATTGATAAACGCGATCGATAACCATCCTCAGCGCTGTATTATATGGCACCCTATAAAAATGGATCATCTTAACGATCTTACATACGCCGATGATATTGTTTTACTGTCCAATAGAAAAATAGATATGCAGACGAATACGAAGAATAATTTTAATAAAAAAATAAAAATTTCTGCTTTTCGGACTTTTTTTAGCAATTTTATCAGGGTTTTTCTATAAGGATTTTGATAAATTATAAATTTCTGTTTAAACTTATCGAAAAATTTGTTACGAAACACATGTTTTTTGGGTTGAGTAAGAATCATAAATGGCATCTGGGAAAGCGGAACATGAATTAACGAGAAAGATGGTGAAATATGAGAAAGACAAAGAATAATTTACTGACAAAATATTTTAAGAGCTAAAATAGCGGATATGAACGAACTAATTCAGAATATACTCCCGAATCCGTAGCCATCTCCATATTCGATCCGTCCGTAAAAATTAAGGTTGCATTCTATCATAACAGAGTTTTCCACCAGTCTTCCATCGTTTTAATGGTGGAAAACCTACTTGCCAATAGACGTATACGTCTGAATTGGGAGCGTCCGTCATATCTCGATTTGTCTATAGGGGCACACCACAGGGAGGTGTTCTTTCGCCACTTCTTTGGAACCTGGCACTGACTTCAATGCTGCTATCTCTAGAAGCAAGTGGTTGTCATGTTGTCGCATATGCTGACGATGTCCCGATAGCGGTAAAGGGGAAGCATCTGCCAACATTGAGGGGCATTCTTCAGGGTTCTCTGAAAGATCTGTCTAAATGGGCAAGAGACTGTGGTCTAGGAGTTAATCCAAGTAAAACAGAGGTTGTTTTGTTTAAAAGGAAAAATAAGATTCCTGCTTTTGATCCTATTTCTCTGGACGGCACTGAAATCACCTTCTCATATGGAGCCAATTATCTTGGAGTATTTCTAGATAGGAAGCTGAATTTCAGGCGTAATATTGAAGAACGGGTGAGAAAAGCAACCTTTTTCCTCCTCCTCATAACCTCTTTTCCTGATATCAACACAATGCATTGCATTAGTAGGGGCATCCCCTGAGTGTTGGTTCATCGTAAAAAAAAAAAAAGGGCCATTGGAAAACGATGGGGTTTTAGCCCTCAAGTCGTTCATTGGATCTATACAGCAGTGGTGGGTCCAATTAAGCTGTATGGAATCATTGTCTGGTGGCCTGCTTTAGAAACAAAAGCGAACTGTGTCCTTATCACGAAGGTACAGAGAATGGCGTCGATGTGTATCACTGGTGCTCTTCGTACTACACCTACAGCTGCATTAGAGTTCTCCTTCACCGGATACCAATGGTCATATTTGGTAGGCAGTATGCGGATACGTCGGCAATTCGACTTAATAGCACGCTGCAATGGAGGAGCAGCGATTGTGGCCATAGCGCGATCTTCAAGAAGATTACAATATCACAAAATGAGGACTGTGCTCCCTCTATGAGCCTTTTTGAGAGCCACTTTACCACTATGATACCATCCAGGGAGTCTTGGATGGGGAACATTCCGGGAAGTGAAGCCACCATAAATTTTTACACAGATGGATCGAGGCTGCACGAACAAGTGGGCCTTGGAGTCTATTCGGAAGAGCTTGGATTGAGCCTAGCTCGAAGATTGCCAGATCATTGCAGTGTTTACCAGGCAGCGATGCTGGCAATAAAGGAAGTGGCTGACTGGTTGAGCTGCAATGTTTCGTCTACAACCTCTGTCAACATCTATACTGACAGTCAAGTCCCTGGATTCAATGTTTCTGAAAACAAGATCTGCCCTTAACTGCCGCACGTCTTTAAATGAGATGGCCAAGCAGTTTAACATACGACTCATATGAGTCCCAGGGCACAGAGACATTCCAGGGAATTACAAAGCCGATGAGCTTGCAAGACTAGGAGCTACCTTACAGGTTCCAACAGAATTGGAATGTGTTGGTATGCCTCTAGAAACTTGCAAGCAAAACCTACGGCTTTGTTCCGCGACAAATACTAATTAAAAATGGGCAAATGGATTGACGTATGAGACAATACGACTGATTTCGCCTTCTCTTAATCAGGGGCGCGCAAGTGAGCTGATATCGCTATAATTACCGGACACTGTCTTATAGGGAAGCACGCAGAGCGGTTAAATGTGCCGTCGAATGTCTTTTGCCGGAGTTGCATGGATGAAGATAAGGTGACCATACGTACTCTTTTTTAGAGGACAATACTCTATTTCAACTGGCTGTACTCTATAAAATTTGTGTCCTCTTTCTGTCCTCTTTTTTCAAATTCTGTCCTCTTTGTCCTCTTTATTTTTAAAAGCGTGATCAATATTTGTTTTTATTTTTATAAATTAAAACAAATTTTATTTAACGGCGGACACCGGTTGTTACTGTTAAATCGTATGTTCAGATTCGTCTGAATTTTCTTTTTGTAAAAGTGACCATACACTTGCAGTATCGTTGTACAACTTGTTGGACGTGTATTAGACTGACTCACCTTATATGGGGAAAAAAAGGTTAAAGTTGTACCCCATGAAAATTAACTTTGACATTTTTATGATCATTCCAAAAATATTTGGATTTTTTCTATAATCTATCGTGAGTTAAACCATAAATTACGTCAAAAAGGGTCCAAAACTTGTATTTTTTATGAATAAAAAATTCATTTATTTATGAAAAATACAAGTTTTTAAAAATCTAACCACAGACTCGAATAACGAGATGCTTATGTTAGTTTTTTATGCTTTTCAATTTTACTGATAATTAAACTTTGCCTTTTTTTCCGATTTTCACTTCTAATACATCGTTAAAAAGGTGTTGACCATAGTTTGGTGGTACTTGTGGTCATTTATGTGATTGTACATTTGTCTGTAAAATATGTAAAAGATTTTGAATTCGATCTTTTTTTTTTTCTTTTTTCTTTTTGTCCTCTCTTTTTGTTTTCAAAATCTGGTCGCCTTAATGAAGAGGAGTTGGAAACTATCGAAAACTTTATCTGCCAATGTAAATTTATCAATGTAAATCTTCAATTACTGATAAAATAGGGAAGAAAATTAGTTTTTCCCAGTTTTTTTTTGACATTTATACTGAAGAGACAATTGTCAGATTGGTTTGTAACTAAATGTGTTTTGAAGACCGATCTAATGGATTTAACATCACGTTCATACATTGCTTATCTCTCTCTCTCTAGTTATTGAGGTTTGAACTCGTCAAATTCTGAATTTTTACTTTTATCCATTTCAGCGAGTTGAGTTCCAAAAATCTCAAAAATCTTTTTGGCCATAAGAATTCATATTCCGCATCAAGAGTTGCAAAAATCCAAAAAAGCGTTTTTTTTTATTTTTTCTGTAAGTACAGATCGAGCACGGGCTCTAATTATATTTTTTTTGTTTTGAAACGCCCTAATGTACATTGTTTACAAAAGATTTTCTTTTAAAATTACATGTTTTTTTACGTGTATGCTTATTAAATTCCCTTGATTCAATTAATTTATTTAATACACCTCAATTTACCTTATCGCATAATAAAATCACAATATTCTCTCAATGAAAATGACGTCATATGTAGTAGTACTATTTTATTTTTTTTATACCCAAGCAATTTCTTCGTGATATAACTGCAGTTTGTTTATTGATCAAAAATAACAACAAAAAAACGTGAACGAATGTACAAAAAATTAAACTTATTTTTTGTTTTGAACGAATGAAAAGAGAAAAAGAGACGAAAAAAAACTTGGCAATCCACAAAGTTGTGGGCGATAATAATAATATAAATATATAAAGCAAGTTTCAGTTATGTTTTTTTTTAGTTTAATAAAATGATCAAAGATCAATTAAAAATCACAATATGAAAATTTAATAACACAAAAACCAAAGCATACTTTAAGGCGTGGCAAACAAAAAGTAAACAAACTTCCAGTGATGCTTATTGAGTGATTTTTTGCAGTTGTAGTTTAAACAAAATAACTAGATAAGCCTACAAATATGCATTTTTATTTAAAATAATCATTAATTAAAATAACGGTATTTTGTTTAAAAATAACTAAATAATGATGTTATGTTAATTATAATGTGTTTTTTCTTTTAATTCAACTTACATCCTGGTTGTATTCCTTTAGATCTTACAGTACGATATGGTTGACGAGCACCGGGATCAAATTTACCATACATTGTTCGATCCATTTTAATTTGTTTATTTCTTTTATCAACAAATTTTATTAAAAATTAACACTTTTATAAAATATTTACTTGTTTTAGAAACTATAGTTGAAGAAAATTAATGATTACATATTGTTGAGGATTTACGGTTGATCGGATTTATATTGTTTATGAGTCATAATCATCATCATCATTAATAACACGTGAAATCTGTGATGAAATGTGACATGGCGTGTGCTTTGATTTTGTAGATTGTTGTCGTTAAATGTCAGTAAAATATTTAACAATGAAAAATTACAATATGACAGGCAGACAGATAATTGTTAATCTCGCTTGCTATGTGTTATGTGTAAAACATTCAAAGATTTTTTTGACTTTTGAATAAATGAGTGTACGTGAAAACAAACGTTTGTTTTTTTTTTCAAATACGTTTTAAATATCTATTAATGAGTCAAAAATAAACCAATTTTTTACGGTTTCCTTTGAATTTTTTTATAAATTTTGTCAAAATTTTATTATTATTTATATTTGTTTGTATTTATAGATTTAATAAGTCGTGAAGAAAATGATGATAATGATCATTTTCATCGTCGTCATTTTTATACAGTGTCACAAAAAAGTTTTGGTACAATTAAATTTCTTCGGAAAAAACACAACCTTTAGTAAAACGAATATACTCGTCTACACCCTTTACAGGTGTAATTTGTAAGGATTAGAGGGAATTGGGAGCGTCTGTCATATCTCGACTTGTCAACCACAGGGAGGTGTTCTTTCGCCGCTTCTCTGGTATTGAATTCAATGCTGCTAGAAGAAGCACGTAGTTGTCATGTTGTCGCATATCCTGACGATGTCGAGATAGCGGTAAAGGGGAAGCATCTGTCAACATTGAGGGGCATTCTTCAGAGTTCTCTGAAAGATCTGAGCAAGAGGCTGTGGCCTAGGAGTTAATCAAAGTAAAACCGAGCTTGCTTTGTTTACAAGGAAAAATAAGATTCCTGCTTTTCTGCGGTTACGTCGGCAATTCGACTTAATAGCACAACGCAATGGAGAAGCGATCTTGAAGAAGATAACATTGCGCGATCTTTAAAGGGAATTGCAAAGTCGATCGCCTTGCAAGATTGGGAACTACCTTACAGGCTCCAACAGAATTGTGATGTGTTGGTATGCCTCTAGAAACTTCCAAGCAAAAACTACGGCTTTGTTCTACGACGGAGACTAATCAGAGATGGGCAAATGGATTGACGTGTGAGACAACACGACAGAATTGTCCTTCTCTTAATCAGAGGCGCACAAGTGAGCTGAAATCACTTCCACGAGGAGAGATTTCGACTGTGGTTGCTGTAATTACCGGGCACTGTTTTATAGGGCAGCACGCATAGCGGTTAAATGTGCCGTCAAATGACTTTTTTCGGAGTTGCATGGATCAAGATGAGTTGGAAACTATCGAACACTTTTTCTGCCATTACCCGGTACTTTTTTGTCAGAGACTTGCTTCACTGGGATCCAGGGAGCTGCACGATCTTTCTGATTTGTCAGATGTCAAAATGCAATATCTTAGGAGTTTTAAAAGAAGCTCAAATTTAACGGCAGGGACCAATAGGGAAACCTACGGTATCACAAAAAATGACCTCAGGGTCTACGTGTGCTGACGTAAAACGTCAGCAGCTAAACTAACATTTAAGAAGTCGTTAAGAAAATGATGATAACTATCATTTTAATCGTCATTCTTATAATGTGCCATACAAAAGTTTTGGTACAATTACATTTCTTAGAAAAAAAACAACCTTGCGTATAACTCGTCGAACCATTTACATACGTAAAGATTAAATTAGAGCTGGCGGAGTCAAAGACTTCACATAAGACGGTTGATCCATAGCGAAACCACAATAATTCGTTAGCGACGCTGATAGAACGCGTTAGTTCTAAACGCGAATTGTATTATTGGTCTTAGGTCGACATTCGAAACCGTTTCCAAGCTCTTGAAGACATATCTGCTCAATATGTGTAGGCAGGTTCTGGCAAAAGCAAAACAGTTGCAATGAATATGTTCGACCGTTTCCTCGGTGTTAAGTTCATCGGACCTCCTGCAGCTAGCATCGAAGATTAGTCCCCTTTTTTTTCTTTAATAACCTATAAGGCAGTGCCCGTTAATCATTCCAGTATGCTATTGATTCCCTGGAACATCGAAGAAATGTGGGTTGTGTAGTTGACTTTTACAGATTCTATTAAGGGTCATGTTCTGTGGAAATATTAAACAGAGCACACCCATTTGTTATCGACTGGCAAAACAATTCGTATGTGGAATAAACTTCCAGCCAAAGTTTTTCCTGCTATTTTAAATATTTATAAATTTAAGACAAACGTTTAGAGACACTAATCAGCGAAACTTGTAAATATCCGATTTTAAGATATTCCGATAGAATAACTTTTTGGAAATTCATTTGGTACTTTTTCTATCTCGTGATGGCTATAGATAGAAAGGGTAAACAATGCTCTTTAGTACTTTTTCTTTATTCTGAAAAAATGGTTATAGAAACTTGAAATTCGGAATGTAGGATCATCCAGCGAAAAACCATTCTGACAAAAGCACTTTTTATAAAATTTAGATTCTAACAAGGGAAAAATTTCAACCCTTATGAACCGATTTGACTGAAACTTGTAATATATATAGAAGAGACGATTTTAAGGTTGGGGTGTCTCGGCTTATCAGCCATATAGTATGTAAAAATTTCGTTGTCCCCTTATGAAACAGTATGGACCTTCGGGAAAATTTTGATAGCTCCCGAACTAACAGGAATATCGTCGAGGGCAAAAATCAGTGTCGATTTAAATTTAATAAAGATTATTTCGAATTCATATGAATACCGTAGTTCTATGTCTTCATATAAACACCCGAAAGGTGTCCAGTCGTTCCAGGACTCAAATTTGCCCATTCACTAAAATACAAGTAAGGTAACTTTCACTAAAATACAAGTAAGGTAACCTAACCTAAATACGAAAAACGTGAAAGTATTAGTGATTTTGGTGGAAATACGAGTGTGTATTAGTGAAATTTTGTAAAGCGAATGAATTTATCAAAGCAAACGACGGCAAATATTCTACCATGTGAGCTTATTTCCAGAGGGTTCATCCACTTTCCAGATAGTACGTCTTCTTTAATATGTCTTTGTAAACACCCCCAAAAATTTACACTTTTTAATGAAAAAAGTATTTAACAAAGCCGAATTTTTACAGGATTATACCACAGCCGGGCTTGTTCTGTTTCTGCTCTTATCCAGATCCTTCTTAAATCCGGTATTTAATATTGCAGATAACAAAGTTCGGGCATGCTAGTTGTATGTCATAAAAATGTCAAATTTGTATGACAGAACGTTGACGCTGATGCCAACAAAAAAAGGCCTATTGTTGTATGTTGTAGGTGTTTTTCAATTTGTTTGTCATCACTAACATAATCTTCAGCAATGACAACGACGACATCAACAACAAATTTTGTCACCAGCATCTTTAGTTTTTTTTTTTTACTTCTTCTTCTGTAGCAGTAGTACACGATTAGTTTTGTCTTCTTTGACATTTATGATAAGTTGTTTTTTATAAAAGTTTTCTTTTTCATTGTTTGTTGCTGGATCGTTTTGTCAAAATACATAAATTTACTTTTTGCGGTATGTGTCACATATAAGATGATAATTAAGATCAAGAGAGTGAGATTAATAAATAATAAAAAATAAAAAACAACGAAAAAAAAAAATTCAGTGATAACAAATTAGCGTTTTTGTAAAATATTAAGGCAATTCACCTCAATTCCTTTTTTAACTAGATCAATGGTTCCCAACCTTTGATTCTCGCCCCACTGTACAGTGGCCGAAACATCCAATCTAGCGGCGCTTAATTCGGAAATGTAAAATAATAAAGCCCAATGCATATTTGTGATTATAAAACTTATAAATAATTTAATTTTTAACCATATTTACTTATTTCAGTGTTTTTATGTATTTTGGGAAATTTTTGTGAATATCGGGAGGGTGGTCTGTATGAGGACTAGAAGTTAAAATGTTCCGATTCCGTTAAAATTTAGAGTGATTATTTATGGCTACAAAAAACATTAACCAGTCGAATTTCAAGAGGATATTTGTAAAAATACCATTGTTAGGGCTTTTTAGTTAAACTGGAAGGGAAAATTAACATGGGGGCTATGGGATAACATGGACCGATTTTGTCAAAAATTTAATAGGTTTTGTTCTTTCGATAAAAAATCTTAAATTTCAAATTTTAGCCAAATCGATTGAAAATTGTGGTCTGTATCGCGTTTATACTGTTTATTTGGACAGGCAGATGGACCCTAAATAACCGAACTTCTATAATGCACTACACTCAAAATAATAACTCTGTAAAATACTCTGTAAAATGACTGTAATCCCAATTCAACAGATATTTGACAGAGTTTTCTGTCAAAATACAGATTTAAAGAAAATACTTTGTATTTTGTTGTGACAAAAAAACAAAGTTTCCTCTGTTATATTACTTTTTACTTTGTAATCTTAATTTTACAGATAATTAACAGAGTTTTCTGCTAAAATACAGATTTAAGCAAAATACATCGTATTTTTTTATAAACAAAAAAGTTTTCAGTTTTGAGTAGTTTTTGTTACCAAACATCAAAATTTTATCTGTATTTTTTTTTTTTGAGAAGAAGTTGAAAAAGTAGCAAAAAAAGCTATAAATTTTTTTTTTTCAGGAATCTTATAAAAATTTTACAAAATAACAAAACTCTGTAAATTTACAGAGTTTTCTTTGCTAAATGGTGGTTTATTTAACCAATATTTTACTAGAAACTCTGTAAATTAACAGTTTTTTTGTGTCCAAATCATTTTACAGAGTTTTATAGTAAAATTACAGAGTTTTCTCTGTAAAAAAGCTTTCATATTTAACCAATATTTTACTATAAACTCTGTAAATTAACAGTTTTTTTCTGTTAAAATCATTTTACAGAGTTTTTTAGTAAAATTACCAAGAAATGTTGTTAGCTGGAAAAGTATGGTGTTATCTGTTAAATTAGCAGAGTTTTTCTGTAATTTAACAGAGTTATTATTTTGAGTGTAATAATAAACTAGATCCACACAGGCCACAGACATTTATTTTTGAGTTAAAACATACCTTTTAAGTACTTTCATTTAAAACTTTTTGGTTCAAAATGTATAAACAATTGACTTAAAAGTGTCAAGAAAAACTCACTGAGTAATTAGGCCCCAAATTCCTTTAATACACTTGCTGCAGAAAATGTATATTTGACAGCTTACAGCTATGCGAATATTGAAAGCAAAACAGAAAAAAAAATTTTCTGTAAAGTATAGGTAAACGATGCAGTGCAAAAACATTTTTCGATCTTAATATTTTAATTTTGACTTAAGCGCCGCTAGATCAGTGATTTCGGCCACAGTGCACTGGAGGGAAATTTGAATGCTTTAGGGGGGCAACGACCAAATTTTTAAGATTTTTTTTTTTGTTAAATAAACTAAAAAAATATTATTTTATTTAAATTATTTAGTTGATTGTTGAAAATTTTTTTCTAAAAACTTTGTTTAAACGATAATTTTAACAAAAAGTTTGGTTTAAAGAGTAGAACTTTGTATCAGAGAGGGAGAGGGGAAATATGATTAGGGGAATCACAATGGGCCTTATGGCCTCCGAGTGAACTTGCCAAATGGCGAGCGCCCATCCAACCTAACCTAACCTTGCTTAACCACAAGTAAATTTTGAATTTTAAAACAAATTTGAAAAATTTACAAATTTTTCTTGAGTGTAGGGGGGACATTGTAGTGTTTTTAACTTTAAAGTGGGGCATGGCGCAAAAAAGATTGGGAACCATTGGACTAGATGTTTAACTTGTGTAAGGAAGCGGTTACTTGCCTCAGAATATGAGTGAAAACCTGTCTCAAAATTTTTTCTACAGACATTTTTTTTTCAAAATCTGACAGATTATTGTTCTTTAAAAAAATTTGGCATATTATATTTTCAGCTGCAGTGTATTTAAGCAGATTTTATTTAGCCTTTTTTAATATTCGTATTTCATAAATCTGGCAACACTGGCTGTAAGGGGTTAGCGATTTTCTTTTAAAAAATAGACAAATACTTTATCCAGAGATAAATAAAAAAATATTTTTTCCATTTCTCAACTTTTACCAAATAATATATGATTTTGCATATTTCTGGTTTCCCTGCTGATCAAATTGCTAAAATTTATATTATTAAAAAAATAAATATTAAAAAAAATAAATATTAAAAAAAATAAATATTAAAAAAAAATTTAATTAACATATGTTAATGTTATTTTTAACAAAATTTAAATCAAACATTAAGTTTAAATTAAAAAAAAAAAGTAACTTTATAATAAGTAAATTAACACATTAGAAATTTATTATAAAAACACAGTTTATTTAAAAATTTAACAAATAATTTTTTGTACACCTTGAACTCACGAAAAAAGATTTGTTTATAAATTAAACACACATTTTTTTTTAGTTGTTTTTTGCCAATGTAAATAAATAATTTTCTTTGGCTATTAAAAAAGTATGAAAAATTTGTGTACGTGCTCATTAGCGTATCCCGAAATCAGGAAATTTTTAAATTTCTTTAGGGCATGCCAGTAGAACGATATATTATAGGGCTGATTTCGAACAAAATAAATTTTAAAAAATTCGGAAGTCATCTTTACACTCAAAATAATAACTCTGTTAAATTACAGAAAAACTCTGCTAATTTAACAGAGTACACCATACTTTTCCAGCTAACAACATTTCTTTGTAATTTTACTAAAAAACTCTGTAAAATGATTTTGACAGAAAAAAAACTGTTAATTTACAGAGTTTATAGTAAAATATTGGTTAAATATGAAAGCTTTTTTACAGAAAAAACTCTGTAATTTTACCATAAAACTCTGTAAAATGATTTGGACAAAAAAAAACTGTTAATTTACAGAGTTTCTAGTAAAATATTGGTTAAATAAACCACACTCAAAATAATTACTCTGTAAAATTACAGAAAAACTCTGCCAATTTAACAGAGTACACCATACTTTTCCAGCTAGCAACATTTCTTGGTAATTTTACTAAAAAACTCTGTAAAATGATTTTGACAGAAAAAAACTGTTAATTTACAGAGTTTATAGTAAAATATTGGTTAAATATGAAAGCTTTTTTACAGAGAAAACTCTGTAATTTTACTATGAAACTCTGTAAAATGATTTGGACAAAAAAAAACTGTTAATTTACAGAGATTCTAGTAAAATATTGGTTAATTAAACCACCATTTAGCAAAGAAAACTCTGTAAATTTACATATATTTGTTAAATACATTTGATGAAAAAAAAATACAGAAAAAACTCTGTAAATTTACAGGGTTTAGTTAAATGCATGTTATTTTTTAAAATTTTTATAAGATTTCTGAAAAAAAAATTTTGATAACTTTTTTTGCAACTTTTTCAACTTTTTCTCAAAAAAAAATATACAGATAAAATTTTGATGTTTGATAACAAAAACTTCTCAAAACAGAAAACTTTTTTGGTTATAAAAAAATAAGAAGTATTTTGCTTAGATCTGTATTTTAGCAGAAAACTCTGTTAATTATCTGTAAAATTAAGATTACAAAGTAAAAAGTAATATAACAGAGGAAACTTTGTTTTTTTGTCACAACAAAATACAAAGTATTTTCTTTAAATCTGTATTTTGACAGAAAACTCTGTCAAATATCTGTTGAATTGAGATTACAGTCATTTTACAGAGTATTTTACAGAGTTATTATTTTGAGTGTAGTTTCTTTGCTAAATGGTGGTTTATTTATCCAATATTTTACTAGAAACTCTGTAAATTAACAGTTTTTTTTGCCAAATCATTTTACAGAGTTTTAAAGTAAAATTACAGAGTTTTATCTGTAAACAAGCTTTCATATTTAACCAATATTTTATTATAAACTCTGTTAATTAACAGTTTTTTTCTGTCAAAATCATTTTACAGAGTTTTTAGTAAAATTACCAGGAAATGTTGTTAGCTGGAAAAGTATGGTGTACTCTGTTAAATTAGCAGAGTTTTTCTGTAATTTAACAGAGTTATTATTTTGAGTGTACATTTTTGCATATAGAATTTAGTTAAACCCACTTTGAACTAAATATTACACGCTTATCGAATCATTTTCAAAGCGGTTAATGCGGGGAAACTCATTCCCCCTTTTTGATATTTTGCCTTTTACTAGGACACGGGCTAATTTTTTTCATATCCGTTTTCAAATTCTCATAAAATATGGCTTTGCCTCTCATAAAAACAAACCAAAGGCGTTTTTCTCCTACTGGTCTCCTTTTGACCACAAATGTGTTAATACCAAAAAATATGCATTTTCACCAAAATATGCAAAAACAAATCAATACCATTTTAACGCAAATTTTAAGATGCGGAAAGATAAGTGGTCGATATCGTTTTTAGATTACACCGCTCTACAAATCTGAGGTTTGTCGCTGCGTTTTGGATGAAACCAAAAAAAGTTGATGGGGTTTGGTGCCCCGATTCCAAAACGGTCACTCAAATTTTTCTATCACTTCACAATTTTGAGAAAATCGCGGTTAAAGTGTCAAAAATTCCCATTTTGACCATTTTTGAACGCTTATAAAATAAGATCCTGACATGCAAATGACTTGGTATCTAGCTCATTCGAAAGTGTGTAATTTTCTCTTTCAGACAAGATCAAATGTTCTTGGAGTTTAATTTTCTAAAATGGTAAAAAAATCATTAGCCACAAGTGCTTCAAATCTAAAATTTACGTATGAATTTGTATGGAAATTTGTTTAAAAACACTGTGTAAATAAACTAAATATTGAAAAAATGGAAGGTTTTTTGCCAATGATTTTTTTATCATTTAAAAAATTAAAATTTTTAGAACATTTTATCTTATCTTTAAGAGAAAATTACAGGCTTTCGAATGAACTTGATACCTAGTCATTTGCATGAATTACTCAAAATCCTGACGTGATAGACAAATTTGGGATTTGGAATCAGACACTATCTAAATCACTAACCAGAATCCAATACGCATTTTCTTGTTGAGCTGTGTTATCGACAGAAAAAATACATTTGTATGAAAATCACAGCCCTAGTCTCATCAAATAAATAAAATCACCGAAGGGTTTTGCAAAGTTAGTTCGAATAACATTTTAATGTTTGAGCTTGGACAAAATCAAGGTCTTTCAAAAATTCCAATTTCCATTTCGACCCTCGTAGCACATTTAATGTCTACTAAATCTGGACGCCACGTAAATAGCACACTGCAATGGAGGAGCAGCGATTGTGGCCATAGCGCGATCTTGAAGAAGACTTTACCACTATGATACCATCCAGGGAGTCTTGGATGAGGGCAATTCCGGGTAGTGGAGCCTCTATAAATTTTTACACGGATGGATCGAGGTTTCATGAATAAGTGGGCTTTGGAGTCTATTCGGAGGCCTGGTTTAGCCTGGCTCGAAGATTGCCGGATCATTGCAGTGTTTACCAGGCAGAGATGCTGGCAATAATGGAAGTGGCTGACTGGTTGAGTTGTAATGTCTTGTCTACAACCTTAGTCCACAAGTCCCTGAAGTCTATGTTTCTGAAACAAAATTTGACCTTAACTGCGGCACGCCCTCACTCAGAAAAAAAAATTAACTAAAAAATGGGAAAACTAACTAAATTCAAGGAATATTGATAATGATTTAGCTCCATTGCCATGTTTTCCTTCTTTTAAGTTCATATTTTTCTTAAAAATAAGGAAAGAAAAAAAATTTCAATATTATGCCAATTTGAACTAAAAAATGGGAAAAATTTTCTTTCAATTTAGTTCATACATATTTGAGGACCCGATTGGGTGAAGGCCCCATTGGGTTCGGACCGATATGTTCAGACCCCGATGGGCCCAGACCCAGTTGGGTTCCTTAACCCTGCTGTTAGGTTAAGCCCATTTGGTCCAATTTTTTGATTGTTTCCTATGTAACTTTTGAACGGTGATATATACTGGCTTAGTTTTTTTGCTCATGGGGTCTTTTTATAAAGCAATGTTATTTACAAAAAATCTAGGTTCTGACTTAATCCAGGACTGAGAAAAATGAAAAATTACGTATCTTAGGTTAAGGGACCATTTGGTCCATAGTATATTTTCTCCTGCGATTTCGATAGCTGGAGCCCATGAAACGTCGATTTCACAAAATAGGATTCACGCATTCAAAGCGGGTATTCCAGCAAAACTTTTAAATGGTCACTGTTATGTAATGCATTACCATGTAATGCATAGCAAAAAAATCAAAAATATGCATTTTTTCTCTATCGCTTACCAAAGGAATAACTTTTTTGTATTTTTCACTTTGAGTCTTATCCCAAACAAAAATCATTTATCCAGTATAAAATAAGGCATCCTTACAATACTCTATACTGGATTGATGCTTTTTGTTTGGGATGTCACTAAAAGTAATGCATGAGTTTAACATAATGCATGAAAAATAAATAAAGTGAATGCCTATGGTAAGCGGTAGGCGAAAATTAATGCACATTTTTTAATTTTTTTTTAATTTTTTTTGGCTATGAATTACATGGTAATGCATTACATATCCGTTAACATGTTTAAGGTCTTGCTGGGATATCAAGTATGTTTGCAAATACAATGTTAGGCTATCGATTTGTTGCGCGTTTTGTGCTGTAGAAACCAACCATTTCATCAGCAATATCCACGCCACCTAAATGAGATGAATCATTAGAAATTATAGAAAAAAACAAAACTAACATACCTTTCGCTGAATTGTAATACAAAACAATCTCTAAAGTAAAGAAAATGAAAAAAGGGAATCCCTCAACAAATTTTTACATTAGCTGTGTTGAGTAGAGATGGGTGCTGGTCACGTGATTTGCGTGGTTCACGTGAATCACGCGTGACTCACGCTCGAGCGAAAGTCTAGTTAATTACGAGAATCATGCTTGAGTGTGTGTGATTCCAAAACTTTTATGTGTGAGTGATTAGAAATCGAGCCCAATTTTTGCGTGAGTGTCATTTTTCTTGCGTGATTCAATATAATTTTTTTGTATTGCTTTCAGTTTTATTTATAGTTTTAGTTTTATTTTTCGTTTTGCAATCAGTTAAAAATCAAATTAACGGTCTGCTAATATATGAAAACCATTTTTTTTAAATTTCCTTAAAATTGTGTATTTGTAAGTGAATATTACGGGGATTGGGGTGATCGTAATTATGAATCACGTGAGTCACGCATGAGCGTAATTCTTTTTTAGTTTTACTGACGTGAGTAGTAAGTGAGCGTAAATTAAGAAAAAAATCGAGTGAGTGATTCATGAGCGATTATAATATTTCTTGCGTGAGCGTGAGCCAAAATTCACTCACGCACCCATCTCTAACGTTGAGTTATGCTTAAAATATTTGTATTTAGGTAGAAATGATCCAAAATATGTACAAATATAATATTAAATTGTTATTTTGTTTGAATATTGAAGTATGGACCAAATGGTCCACTAACCTCAGATTCGTAAGTTTTTTCTAACCTAACAGCAGGGTTAAGAATCTTCATATTTTTTGATCCAAAATTTTTGTCCGTTTCGCTCTACCTTGCTTAGTTTTTGAGATTAGTGAATTTTGGGGACCACTAGGGTCTTGAGAATTTTAAAAACTCGATAACTTTAAAAGTATTTTTCGAAGAGCTTTTCGGTATTTGGCGGCCTTGTTGTCCGTGTTAAGGGCTACAAAAATGCTTTTGAACATTTTGTTGTGTTGGCATTATTTACCGCGATATGAGTATTTTAAAATTTTCGGGAATGCCAACTTTTTTAAATCCAAAGTTAGGACCCACTGACTGGGGTCCACACATGTGAAGAGGACCGGCGATACTATGGTGATTCAAAGAACCAAAAATGGCCTCCATTTTGCTCTATCTGTATTAGTTTTCGAGAAAAATTGCCCGAGTTATTAAAATTTTACTAAAATAGTGGAAAAAACTTCCTCAAATCTAAGAAAATTAACTACTTGGTAGAAAATTACGTCCTAAAACTAAAGAAGAGGAATATGTCTTAAAAATAAAGTTTTTTGTCATATATTTATGAAAAATTTCTTTGGCGGTAAGAATGTCTTCCATGTATTTGGGAATTCCGTTTAAGGAAAATAATGGACTATTTAACAGTACATGAACTTAAATTTTTTCCTAACACTTAAGAAAATTTACAAACTTTTAGTTAGATTTAACTAAATTGTGGGAAAATTTATAAACTATTTTGAAGAAAATATTTCCAAAGTTTAAGTTAAGTCTTTTTTTTTAGTGCTTAAACAAGATGGCCAAACAGTTGGACATACGACTCATTTGGGTCCCAGGGCACAGAGGCATTCCTGGGAATTGCAAAGCCGATGAGCTTGCAAGACTGGGAACTACCTTACAGGTTCCAACAGAATTGGAATGTCTTGACATGCCTCTAGAAACTTGCAAGAAAAATCTACAGCTTTGTTCCGCGGCGGAGAATAATCAAAGAGATCACACGTCCATCCATACGTGTGAGACAACACGGCAGATCTGGCCTTCTCTTAATCAGAAGCGCACAAGTGAGCTGATATCTCTTTCAAGAGGAAAGATTTCGACGGTGGTTGCTGTAATTACCGGACACTGTCTTATAGGGAAGCACGCAGAGAGGATAAATGTGCCGTCAAATGACTTTTGCCGGAGTTGCATGGGTGAAGAGGAGTTAGAAACTATCGAACACTTCATCTGCCATTGCCCGGTACTTTCTGGTCAGAGACTTGCTTCACTGGGATCTAGGGAGCTGCATGATCTTTCTGATTTGTGAGATGTCAAAATTTAATATCTTAGGAGTTTCATATTGATTTAACGCCAGGGACCAGTAGGGAAACTTGTTGCAGTCCTGTGGTATCACAATGGACCTCAGTAGACTTGTGCTTAATCATTCAATTGAGTGAGCGCTCATTTTCGTTCATTTCAGATAAACGACCTAATTCGTTTATCTAGTTCATCGCTCTTTTATGGTCTTCGTTCAACAGTTCGTGAACGAATCCTTTTGATCATGTCTGTTGGTCGTTCATATAGTTCAAATCAATACGATAGTACGTGTATTGACATAAAACGTCAGAAGCCACTTACAACGTAACAGTGTAAGTATCGTTCTAAGAGTATGCCATAAAAAATTTAATTTTCGGGACACGCTAGGGTTCATATACATATTTTATAAAATGTTTCAAAAATATTTTTTCCTATGTGACGTCATGTAATCATAAGTCCATGAATTTTTTAATAAATTTTTTGTTAATATAAATTTCTTTTTTTTGTTGTTCGTTTTAATCAGGGTTGGCAACCGATACCCACCTAGAATAACGGTATTTGGATATTGTACCGCAACCAATAAAGATATGGACATTTTCAAAAGCGATTATGAAAGCTGATGAAATTTCTATTATTTTAAATGTGTCATTTCTTATTTCTACCGGTTCGTTTTCGAAATATAGGTCAATACCTTTATAATACCGTTTGAAACGGTATTATAACGGTATTGGCCTATAAAATTAAAACGAAACGGTAGAAACACGAAGTGACACATATAAAATACTAGAAATTTCATCAGCTTTCATAATCGCTTTTGAAAATATCCATATCTTTATTGGTTGCGGTACAATAGCCAAATACCGTTATTCTAGGTGGGTATTGGTTGCCAACCCTGGTTTTAATTTCGTTTGTTTACAAGTCAACGAACAATCAAGCTCATATAGACCGACATGCAAATGGACGGACGGACAGATAGGCACACAAAATTACTATTTCACCGCCATATAATAAACAAAAAAATCAACTAACGAACATATAAATGTGGCAAATTTAATGTTAATTTTTTATTTATTTTTAATATTTTTTTTTTTTTTTTCAAAAATAGCAAACTTGAAAAAAGTAAAATAGAAATTCACTACATTTTAAATCAAATTCGTTTCGATTTCAATTAAAAACTAAAACTACAAAAAAAGAACATTATTTCTTGGCAAAATAAACAGGAAACGACGACAAAGTCGACGTAAAACATTTCATACAATTGTATTTATTACTCTGTGCATCTTATTTTCAATTACTTTAATTCTAAAATTAAAAAAATAAAAATTAATTAAGAAAAATTTACCGCAGCATTTTCAGATGTAATTTGTAAAAGATTGAAATTCGAAAATTTCATTTGGAAAATGTGTCACTGAGGAAATTTACACAGTGATTCCTTGAGGAAATGTCTTCAGGATCTAGAAAATCATAGGAAGTTATTGATGACATGCCTTAACATTGTCAGCACTGAATGTTTGTTTTAAGAGTGTGGACAATTCATCTAAGTCGTCGAAAAGGAAATGTCTCCAGAATAGCAGTATATTAAATTAGAATTTTAAATATGGGCAACTCTTCAATTTCCCAGAAAAAGATGGCAATATTATCGATTTATTTAAAATATAAAATCAAAATCTAACAAGTAGTATAAAAGTAATAAATACACAAACAATATTCAAAATAATGTTTGGAGCAAGTAGTTAGGTGTGCGACTAATAAACTGGAGGTTCCAGGTTCAAATCCAGTTGGGACTTTCAAAGGCGAAAAGTTTTTTCTTAATATGAGAAAGATAATTTATAAAGGAAAATGAATAAAAGTAAAAACAAAAGGAAATAGAAAATTTTTTGGTATTTTCGAATGACCTATATCAGACATTTCCCCAGAAAGTTAGCATGCCCTGACTACTGCTGCCTTTGAGTGAGGACATTTTGAACATTTGTATGAAACTGTCCTCAACTCAGTAGATAGAGAAGTCTTGTGGATGTCAGCAGTGACTCTGACATGTCACCGCCCGTCACTGAGAATTGCTCGAAATCGTTGTCAACTGGGTAAATGCTTATATGTGAAATTTGAGAAAACTGCATTTTGAAATTGAAAATCGAAAAATATAAATGCAAATTCGAAAGTATTGATTAAAATTCGAAAAAGACTAATTGAAATTCATAAAAGACCAAATTTAAAAAAGACAAAAAAGGAAAAGAAAAAAGAAAGAAAAAAAGAATAAAGTGTCCTAAAAAATGGAAAAAAAAATTTGAAATCCGAAAATTTTTCATAGAAAAAAATCTAAACATTCTTAAGGGAAAAAAACTCAAAAAAAATTTTATAGGAAAAATCAAAACAAGTAAAAAAGTTAAATTCGGCCTTGCCGAATGTAGGATACCTTCCACAATTTCAAAAAGGTTATTGCAAAAAACTTGATTTAAAAGACAATTACTTTAGAAAAAAAAAATTTTTGAAAAAAAAATTTCGCGAAAAAAAAATTTGGTAAAAAAATAAATCCGCGATTTTTTTACGTTCGTACTTGTTTAAATACCATTTGGTGTTCAATTGTGTTCACATATCGCTCATTTACTTGTTTAGTGTCATAACTCAAAACATGTCGTTTTTGGGTAAACAATACAGAATTATTTGTTATATCCTGCTTTTATTGTGTCAAAAATTTGTATTAATATCTTTTAAACTCACCGTTTGAGAAGAGAACACGCCGCTATAACATTTTCTACTCCCGGGCCTTTTGCAACGTAAACCAATTTTCAATTGTAAACTTTAAAGGTTTTCTGTAAAATCAAACATTTTGAATTATGCCCCTATACAAGTAAATGGGCGATATGTTAACCAGCAGCCGAATTAAAGCACTTTGTATTTTTTGGTTATGTTGAATGTACTAAAATTTTTGCGGTGTCCTTACATTTTCGTTCATAATTTTTGAACAGCTGTACCGATATCGCTTAAATGCAATAGCAAACTTCTCGGGAGAACTTCCAATAAATATGTTTAGTTTCAATCATCTCCGTGTAATATTTTGGCCGTGATCACCATTTCCACAGACAGACGGACATCGCTAGAATGTCTTAAAATCGATCGGGGATCATGAATATATATGGGGGTTTTCGTGTCAACTGACACAACTTTTGAAACCGATGTCTTCCGATCGGGATGAAATTTGCACCAAGGTTAGTCCTATTGGATAGTAGTTCAGACACAATTTTTCAACGAGATCGGTCAAGAACTCTCTGAGTTAGAGGGGGTCGAAATTTGACATTTTGGCCAAAGAGGTGTTGATTCTCATCCATGTAACTTCTTACCTAATGTTTTTAGTAAAATGTGTCACAAAGAGTTTAGATAGCGTTTTCTTCAGTCTTTCGAAAAAAAATATAAAAAAAAATTTTTGAATTTTTTTTCTTAAAAATCCAAAACTTTTTTGACTTTTTCCTCAAATTGGGCCCTTTTTTTTTTTTTTGATTCAAAAGAAAGCTTAGGCGATTTCCTTTAAGAGCTGTGGGGTCGCTTAGTGGGATGCGAGTGGGATGTCTATGAAATTTTTTTTTTTTAACTTTGGAACACAAAAAACTGTTCTTCAATTTGCACTATTATGGGATAGCTAACCAGTTTTCGATTTCGATCCGCGATATCCTCTAATTTTTTTAGGTTCGAAAAAGAAAGCACGAGCCAAAAAATGGGAGCGGTGGGGAGGGGCCATATGGCCCCTCATTGGGGTCAAAGTTGGGCGTAAAGAGATAAAAATCCTCAAAAAGTCCCAAAACTCCCCTAGAAACGCCCCTGGAGGGGTGCAATGTGAGACCGACCCCCAACATTTTTCTCGAACATACCTTACCCCTATTTCCACTTCCTAAGGGGGCTCCCATACAGAGAGTTCTTGACCGTTCTCGTTGAAAAATTGTGTCTGAACTACTATCCAATAGGACTAACCTTGGTGCAAATTTCATCCCGATCGGAAGATATCGGTTTCAAAAGTTGTGTCAGTTGACACGAAAACCCCCATATACTTTATGGGGTCCCAGACCGATATTTCGATGAGTTACAAACGGAATGACAACCTTATTATACCCTCTATCACTAGAGAGAAGGGTATAAAAATTACTTTGACTTTTCCTATAGGAAAGAGTAAAAAAGGCAAACAACGCGTATTACGCGTGTAAAAAAATGTTCGGCAGTACCTGGGGTCTAGAACCTAAAGTCACTTACTGGATTTATACTTCAATCGTAAGACCAATCTTACTCTATGGAGTTTTAGTCTGGCATAAGGCACTCGAAAAGGGTGTGACGCTTTAAATGTTTCAGAAGCTTCAACGGCAAATGGGACGGAGTATCACTGGCGCTTTGAGAACAATATCAGCCGAATCTATCGACACTTTATTGCACTTATTACCAATTGATCTCTTTGCTAAGGGCGAGGCTTACAAAGCTTGCCTCAGACTCAAAGAGTCAAATTGGTTCAAGTATCGCAGTATTGGACACAGTAACATTGCTAATAAGGACCGTATTGACTCTGATTACACAGTGCCCAAACTATTTTTCGTCCGGAAATATGAAGTTAGATTTCCGGATCGAGAATTCTGGTCGACCTGACAGGGCCCTCCTGCGAACTCAATAAATATCTTCACTAATGGATCGAAGCAATCGCATGGTGTGGGAGCTGGTTTCACGATACTAGAACTAGACCAACACTTATCTTTTAAATTACACATAGACTCAAGTATCTTTCAGGCTGAGATAGCTGCTATATCAAAAGCTGTGGAATATATGGCAAAGTAAAAAGGTGCAACCCTTAATTTCTACGTGGATAGTCAAACTACTTTAAAGGCACTCTTGAGCTACCAAATTAAATCGAAAACGGTTTTAAAGTGTTACGAGAATTTAAAACAACTTTGCTTAAATAATGAAGTTACCTTATTATGGGTACCAGGGCACGAAGGAGTAGAAGGAAACGAGAAAGCAGATGAACTCGCGAAACTTGAATCAGATGGCATAGGTACCACCATAATGCTTTCACCGCCACTCCAGCATTACAAACTAAAACGAAATACCCTTACTGTCGCCAAGGCAAATCGAAGATGGAAGGAACTTGGGACAAGTCGTATAAGCAGAATTTTATGGACACGCTATGATTTAGGAAGAACTAAATTCTTACTTACACTTACGAGAATAGAATGACATATGTTGACAGGTTTAATAACGGGACACTATCTTGTCGGAAAACATGCCAAGAACATGAATCTTATTACGGACGCAAGCTGTAAAAGGTGCGAGACACCAGACGTAGAGGAGACCATTGAACACATCCTGTGTCACTGCCCGGATTTGGCACGAACTCGACTATCAATTATAGGAAGTTCACAGTTTGAGACTTTGGAGGAAATTACGAGGATAGACCTGAAGAGCTTGAAACTAGAGATGGGCACATGAGCAGATTAGAGCGTGATTCACGCATGATCACGCGTGAGTGTGACTGAATTCAATTTTACTCATGTGATTGTGAGTGACTGTGAGAGGAGAAAAAAATTGCTTGAGTAAGTGTGCGTGAGTAGATTTTTGCGTGAGTTTTCGTGATTTATTTTCTCTTCATATTTCCTTTCATACCAAAAAAAGCAACAAA